>CM063509.1:103537436-103547436 GCA_032207245.1 Pardosa pseudoannulata
TTGGAGAATATGTGGTAGAAAGAAATAAACACAACATGATGATAGTTATAGAAATATTTGAGCATGAATCAGTGTGAAAATTAACTCCTTAATTCACAGTTTTTTTGAAAAAGGAAGGCCAAAAAAAATTTTTTTAGTTTAAAAACACAATTTAGACTTGCTATTTTTGTCTTGCTAGGAAAATTACAAAACTACAAATATAATCAAAATTTGAGTGTATTGTATATTTATACAATTGGTATGATTTCTAATTTTTAGAATATTATTATTATTATGAAAAGAGTATATTGTTGAACTGGTAGACAATCTACCAATTTACAGTATGATGTGTCATCCCTTGATGAGTAGGTATTAAATATGAAACCCTTATGTTTCATATCTCGAGAATAAAGTGTTTAAAGTGACGCCTCGAGTCAAGTATTTCTTTACAGCCAGAACGTAGTAATAAACTAGTTAACAATTATATTTTATTTTACACTAGCAAGTTTGCCCGTGCTTCGCTACGGTGAACTTAATATATTACTTTTAAACAAAGATTTATTTTTCGTGAATAACTGTCTAAATTCGTCACAGTTCAGTTCGAGTCATTGGCATGTTTATATATTTCTATCATAAGCGTATTATAACATTATTCAGTTTTTATAATCGAATTTGTCTTATATTAAATTTGCTCAAACTTTTTTTATTGTAAAATATAAGCTTAACCCTAAATTGCATTACTGTATTACTACTGTACGTTGATTAGCAAAGTTAACAGATCTTGCCATATTACGTGATAGAATAGGAAGCACAGGTTTTGACAGCAACAGTGCTAATTTTGTTGGTAGTAATAAATGTTTTCCAAAATTAAGGAAATTTATGACAAACCACATAGTTTTGTATGAAACAGAAACACACATTCATATCGACAACCATATGAATATGAAGATAACTATATAAAATGATAGGTTTTATTTGGCCATGAGAGTCACTGAAATTTGTACTTTTTGTACTTAGAATATTGTTGATATGCATTTCATTGTAACATAAAAATGAACCAAGAATTAAATTTAAAATTAGTTCTCATATAAAAATGCTATAATTTGCGTCACATAGAAATGAAAGTGAATCACTTTATATCTCAAATTTCAGTTCAAATCGAATAGATACTAAGCAGACGATTTTAAATAATATAAAATAAGAAATGAATAAATGAAATATTTAAATGAATGACGTCATAATGATAGAAAAATATCATTTTCGCCTATTTATTATGTGATGAATTGAACATTTTAATCTCCTGCTTTTAACCGTGGAAAACTGCGTTTAAAACAATTACTTGGGATGACGTCACATTGCTAGAAACATTGCTTCTTTCCCTTAGATATGATGCGATAAATTAAAAACTTAATCGTTTGCGTTTAACCGGGGAAAATAATGCTTGGAATAATGACATAAAATGCTCGAAAAAGGGGGAAGGAATGAATTTCGAACGTTGAAAATTTACAAAAACCTTCCCAGAGATATACCTAAACATTTCCCAAATTTTCACGGCGATTGGATGCATAGTTTTTGAGTCTATTGAGTACAGACAGACAGACACACACAAATTCATTTTTATATATATAGATTATATTTTAGTAAAATATATAATGAAAAATAAGCGAATAAAAATCTTTTTGAATATCTGTCAAAGCGGCTAAAAGAGATAAGTCTTAAGTGATATAAAAAAAAATAGTATTTTTAACTTGTAAAGTAAGTGTTATAGCTTACAATTCCATGTAAATGATAAATATCAACAAGACGTTCATTATTGGCTGTAACATACTTTATATTGTTTCAATAAATACGCATTGCGAAGAATTGAATTTCTATTTTCTAGCCTCTCAAAGAGAGACAATTAATTATAAAGAAGGTTTCAAAGAATATAGAAAAGGAATATAATCTATTAAGAAATGTAGTAAAAATTCCGTAAGAAAATTATGCACTAACACCGCAGAAGAATATTGTTCCTTTAGTGTAGATTGTGAAATATTTGGTAGAATAGAATAAAGATAATTACCCGATGATTAATCTAGAAATATTTCCTCATGAATCAATATAAGAATAAGAGCATAAGTGTAGATATATTATCAGCATTGGCAATTATATACATAATATTTGATTGAATAGGACGCATTAATTAAAATGGGATTTACAGTCTCCCAAAGTACGACAAATATAAAATAGATTTCAAATAATATGGAAGCGGAACATTATCTACTAACAAAATTTACCAAAATTGCATAAGAATATTAAGCAGTAACACAGAAGAATAATTTTCTTTCCTGTAATTTGATAAGTATTTGGTAGAAAGGAATAAAGATAATAACACGATGATTGTTTAAGAAATACTTCATCATGAATCAATATGAAAATGACAGCATAAGGTTAAAAATATTATCAGAATTTGCTATTAGATACATAATAAGACAAATATATATTAGGTTTCAAAGAATATGGAAGCGAAATATTATCTACTAACAAAATTTAGCAAAAATTGAGTAAGAAAATAAGCACTAACACCGGAAAAGAGTAGTTTTCTTTATTATAATTTAAGTAACTGGTAGAAGGGAATAAAGATGATAACACTATACTTGTTCTAAAAATAATTCCTCATGAATCAATATGAGAATTAGAGCATAAGGGTATAAATATTATCAGCATTTGCTATTAAATACATAATAAGACAAATATATATTAGGTTTCAAAGAATATGGAAGCGAAATATTATCCACTAACAAAAATTTAGCAAAAATTGCTTAACAAAAATAAGCACTAACACCGTAAAAGGGTAGTATTCTTTATTGTAATTTGATAAGCATTTGTAAGAAGGGAATAAAGATAATAACACGACGATTGTTCTAGAAATATTTCCTCATGAATCAATATGAGAATTAGAGTATAATGTTATTAATATTATCAGCATTGGCTATTATATACATAATATTTGACTGAATAGATACGCATTGACGAAACTGGGATTTACAATCTCCCAAATTACGACAGATATCAATCAGACTTTAAAGAATATGGAAGCGGATTATAATCTACTAACAAAATTTAGCAAAAATTGCGAAAGGAAAATAAGCACTAACACCGGAATAGACTAGTTTTCTTTATTATAATTTTAGAAGTATTTGTTAGAAGGAATAATAATAATAACATAATGTTTGATCTAGAAATATTTCCTCATGAACCAATATCAGAATTAGAGGATAAGAATATAAATGTTATCAGCATTTGCAATTACATACATAAGAAGACAAATATAAATTGTGCTTTAAAGCGTATGGAAGCGAAATATTACCTACTAACAAAATTTAGCAAAAATTACATAAGAAAATTAAGCAGTACCACCGGAAAAGAGTAGTTTTCTTTATTGTAATTTGATATGTACTTGGTAGAAGTAATAGAAATAATAACAGTATGATTGTTCTAGGAATATTTCCTCATGAATTAGTATGATAATTAGTGCATAAGGGTTATAAATATTATAGGCATTGTCTACTATACACATAATATTTGATTGAATAGATACCCATTGACGAGAATGGTATTTACAGTCTCGCAAAGTACGACAAATATAAATTCGACTGCAAAGAATATGGAAGTGGAACATTATCTACTAACAAAATATACCAAATATTACGTAAGAAAAATAAGTACTATCACCTTAAAAGAGTCTTTTTCTTTATAGTAAATTGATAAGTAATTGGTAGAAGGAAATAAAGATAATAACATGAATCTTGAATGAGAATTAGAATCAACAGACTTGCAAAGTACGACAAATATAAATTAGACTTAAAAAAATATGGAAGAAATTTATCTACTTTGCAAATTTAAGTAAAAATTGCGTAAGAAAATAAGCACTAACACAGTAAAATAGTTTTACTTATTTATAATTTGATAAGCATTTGGAAGCAAATAAAAATATAACACGATGATTGTTCTAGAAATATTTCCAATCAATATAAATTAGAGTATAAGGTTATAATATTATCAGCATTGTCTAATAATATAGAAATAACTTAGGTACGAATTGACGAGAATGATTTACAGTCTTGCAAAGTACGACAAATATAAGTTAGACTTAATAAATACGGAAGCATAGCATTTTCTTCTAACAAAATTTAGAAATAAATGCTTAAGAAAAATCAATAAACACCGGAAAAGAGTAGACTTCTTTATTGTAATTTCAGAAGTATTTTTGTAGAAGGGAATAAAGATAATAACACGATGTTTTATCTAGAAATATTTCCTCATGAACAATATGAGAATTAGAGCATAAGTGTATTAATATTATCACATTTTACTATAGATACATAATAAAAACAAATATAAATTAGGCTTCAAAGAATATGGAAGCGAAACATTATCTAGTAACAAAATTTAGCAAAAATTGCTTAAGAAAAATTAAGCAGTAACACATGAAAAGAGTAGTTTTCTTATTGTAATTTGATAAGTATTGGTAGAAGGAATAAAGGTAATAACACGATGATTGTTCTAAAAATATTTCCTCATGAATCAATATTAGAATTAGAACAGGGTATATATTATCAGCCTTGTATATATACATAATATTTGATTGAATAGTACTCGATGACGAGAATAGGTTTACAGTCTCGCAAATTAAGACAAATATAAATTAGACCAAAGAATATATAAGTGGACATTATCTACTAATAAAATATATCAAAATTTACGTAAGAAATAGTACTATCCCAAAAAAAAAGAGTCTTTTTCTTTATAGTAAATTGATAAGTAATTGGTAGAAGGAAATAAAGATAATAACATGAATCTTGAATGAGAATTAGAATCAACAGACTTGCAAAGTACGACAAATATAAATTAGACTTAAAAAAATATAGAAGCGAAACATTATTTGCAAACAAATTTTAGCACAAATTAAATGAGAAAATAAGCACTAACACCGGAAAAGAATACTATTCTTTATTGTAATTTGATAAGTATTTGGAAGAATAATTATGAGAATTTCTTTATTGAAATTTTAATCGAATTTAATAGAATTAGAGTATAAGGTTTAAATATCATCAGCATTGGCTATTATATACATAATATTCGATTGAAGAGGACGCATTGACAAAAATTAGACTTACAGTCTTCCAAAGTACGACAAATATAACTCAGACTTTAAAAAATATGGAAGAGGAACATTATCTCCTAACAAAATTTAGCAAAACTTGCCTGAGAAAAATAAGCACTAACACCGTAAAAGGGTAGTTTACTTTACTGTAAATTGATAAGAATTCGGAAGAAGGGAATAAAGATAATAACACGACGATTGTTCTAGAAATATTCCATCTTGAATCAATATGACGATTAGATTAAAATGTTATACATATTGTCATCATGGGCTATTATATACATAATATTTGACTGAATAGATACGCATTGACGAAAATGGGATGTACAGTCTCCCAAAATACGACAAATATAACTCAGATTTTAAAAATTATGGAAGCAAAGCATTTTCTTCTAACAAAATTTAACAAAAATTGTGTAAAAAAAATCAACACTAAAACCCCAAAAGAGTAGACTCCTTTTTTGTAATTTCAGAAGTGTTTTGTAGAAAGGAATAAAAATAATAACACGAGGATTGTTCCTGAAATATTTCCTCATGAATCAATATGAGAATTAGAACAAAAGGGTAAAATATTATAAGCATTAGCTATTATTTACATAATATTTGATTGAAAAGGTAAGCTTTGACAAAATATGTTTACATTCTCGCAAATTACGACAAATAAAAATAAGACTTCAAAGAATATGGAAGTGGAACATTATCTACTAATAAAATATACCAAAAAATACGTAAGAAAAATAAGTACTATCCCGAAAAAGAGTCTTTTTCTTTATAGTAAATCGATAAGTAATTGGTAGAAGGAAATAAAGATAATAACATGAATCTTGTATGAGAATTAGAGGCTTGCAAAGTACGACAAATATAAATAAGCCTTCAAAAAATATGGAAGCGGAACATTATCTAATAACAAAATTTAGCAAAAATTGAGTAAGGAAAATAAGCACTAACAGCGTAAAAGGGTAGTTTTCTTTATTATAATTTGATAAGTATTTGGAAGAAGGGAATAAAGATAATAAGAAGATGATTGTTCTAGAAATATTTCCTCATAAATCAATATAGAATTAGAGTAAAAGGTTATAAATATTATCATCATTGTCTATTATATACATAATATTTGACTGATAAGGTACGAATTGACGAGAACGTTATTTACAGTCTCGCAAAGTACGACAAATATAAATTAGACTTCAAAGAATATGGAAGAGGAACATTATCTACTAAAAACATTTTTTTCATTGTGTAAGGAAAATAAGCATAACCACCGAAAAAAAAGTTTCCTTTATTATAATTTAAGAAGGGAATAAAGATGATAACACGATGATTGTTCTAGAAATATTTCCTCATGAATAATTATGAGAATTAGAGCATAAAGGGTATAAATATTATTAGCATTTGCTATTAGATACATAATAAGACAAATATAAATTAGGCTTCAAAGAATATGGAAGAGGAACATTATCTACCAACAAAATTTAGCAAAAATTGTGTTAGAAAAATAACCACTAACAACGTAAAAGAGTAGTTTTCTTTATTGTAATTTGATAAGTATTTGGTAGAAGAGAATAAAGATAATAGTACGATGATTGTTCTAGAAATATTTTCTCATGAGTCAGTATGAGAATTAGACCATAAAGGTATATATATTATCAGCATTGGGTATTATATACATAATATTTGATTGAATAGGTAAGCGATGTCGAGAATGTGATTTACAGTCTCGCAAAGTACGATAAATAAAAATCAGATTTCAAAGAATATGGAAGTGGAACATTATCTACTAACAAAATTTAGCAAACATTGAGTAAGAAAAATAAAGAATAACTTCGGAAAAGAGTAGCTTTCTTTATTGTAATTTGATAAGTATTTAGTAGAAGGAAATAAAGATAATAACACGACTATTGTTCTAGAAATATTTCTTAATGAATCATTATAACAACTAGAGCATAAGGTTATAAATATTATCAGCATTGGCTATTATATACATGATATTTGACTGAATAGATACGCATTGACGAAAATGGGATTTACAGTCTCCCAAAGTACGACAAATATAAATTAGACTTAAAAAATATGGAAGCAGAGCATTTTATTCTAACAAAATTTAGCAAAAATTGAGTAAGAAAAATCAACTCTAACACCGGAAAAGAGTAGACTTCTTCATTGTAATTTCATAACTATTTGGTAGAAGGGAATAATGATAAAAACATGATGATTGTTCTAGAAATATTTCCTCATTAATGAATACGAGAATTAGAGCATAAGGGTAAAAATATTATACGCATTGAGTATTATTTACATAATATTTAATTGACTAGGTACGCGTGACGAGAAAGGGATTTACAGTATCGCAAAGTACGACAAATATAAATTAGACTTCAAAAATATGGAAAAGTAACATTATCTATTAAAATTTTTTTTTCACTGAATGCGTAAGAAAAATAAACACAAACACCGACAAAAGAGAAGTTTTCTTTATTATAATTTGAGAAGAATCTGGTAGAAGAAAATAAAGATAATACCACGATGATTGTTCTAGAAATATTTCTTCATGAATCAATATGAGAATTAGAGCATAAGGGTATAAATATTATCAGCATTTGCTATTAGATACATAATAAAACAAATATAAATTAGGCTTCAAAGAATATTAAAATATTGCCTACTAACAAAATTTAGCAAAAATTGCGTAAGAAAGATAAGCACTAACACCAGAAAGAGTAGTTTTCTTTATTGTAATTTGATAACTATTTGGTAGATAGGAATAAAAATAATAACACTATGATTTTTCAAAAAATATTTCCTCGTGAATCAATATGAGAATTAGAGCATATGGGTATAAATATTATCAGCATTGGCTATTATATACATGCTTGATTTTAATAGGTATGCGTTGACGAGAATTGGATTTACAGTCTCGCAAAGTACGACAAATATAAATCAAACTTCAAAGAATATGGAAGCCAAACATTATCTAGTAACAAAATTTAGCAAAAATTGGGTAAGGAAGATAGGCTCTAACACAGGAAAGAGTAGATTTTCAATATTATAATTTGACAAGTATTTTTTAGAAGGGAATAAAGACAATAACACAATAATTGTTCTAGAAATATTTCCTCATGAAACAATGGAAGATACAGAAAACTAAAAATAAAATCCCCATTATTAACTGTATTATACATGACAGTTGATTGGATAGTTACAAGTTGATGAAAATATAGATTCTATGCCAGTCTCACCAAATAAGACTAACATAAATTAGACTTGACAGGAAATGGACGTGGAGTATCATCTATCATGAGAATGTCGCCAATGTTCTTTATCTAGAAATACAAAAGCGAATATTGCATCAGAAGAATAAGAAATAGCACTAACGTCGGGGAAAGGACTTTCTCTTTATTATAATTTCGAGATTATTTGGTATAAAGAAATAAAGGTATTGACACTATTCAAATGCTAGAAAATTTTATCCATGGATTAACATGAAAGTTAGTTCCCAAGTTAATTTGTATTATAAATACTGTGTGTATTAGACATGATATTTGATTCGATAGTTGACGAGAATACATTCTGTTTGCTGGCCTCGCTAGATAAGACTAGTGTAATATAGATTTGTAAGGAAAGGGTCAGGGTATATCATTTATCAAGAAAGTGTCGACAACGTTCTATACCGGAGGTACAAAAGCGAATAATGGACAAGAAATAAGAAATCACACACACAATGAAGAAGCGACTTTTTTATGTTCTAATTTCGGTAATATTTAATATAAGAAAATAAAGGCACGCTGTAAGTACAAGACAATATTTGTTCGTGGAATAACGTGAATCTTAGATGACAAAGAGATTACTTTGACATTAATAATACTATTATTGCCTGTATTATACATAATATTTGTTTAGAGAGTTACACGTTGACGAGAATAATTTCTATTTGCCAGCCTTGCTAAATAACACTATTGTAATATAGACTTGAAAGGAAATAGATAGGGTACATCCTCTATATCGGAAAATGTTGACGACGTTCTACACCAGAGATACAAAAGCGAATAATGGACAAGAAATAATAAATCACACTAACAATGAAGAAGAGACTTTTTTATGTTCTAATTTTGGAAAATTTGATAAAAGAAAATAAAGGCACGCTATAAGTACGAGACAATATTTGTTCATGAAATAACGTGACTCTTAGATGACAAAAAAATTAATAATACTATTATTACCTGTATTATACAGGATATTTGATTTTATAGTTACATGTTGAGGAGAATAAATTCTCTTTGCAGTCATCGCTAGATAAGACTACCGTAATATACACTTGTAAGGAAAGGGTAAGCGCATATCATATATAAGGAAAAAGTTGATAATGTTCTATGCCAGAGATACAAAAGCAAAAAAAATGGGTAATATATAAGAAATCACACTAACAATGAAGAAGAATTTTTTTATGTTATAATTTTGATATTACTTTTTATAAGAAAATAACGGGACGATATAAGTACGGTACAATATTTGTTCGTGGAATTTACGTGAAACTTAGATGACAAAGCAATTCATAATACTAAGTTTGTTTGTATTATACATAATATTTGATTGGATAGTTACATATTGACGAGAAAAAATCTGTTCGCAGGCCTCGCTAGATAAGACTAACATACGAAAAGGTTCAGGGTATATCATCTATCAGGAAAGTGTCAACAACGTTCTATACCAAAGGTACAAAAACGAATAACGGACAAGAAATAAGAAATCACACTAATAATGAAGAAGAGACTTTTTTATATTATCATTTCGATATTACTTAGTAGAGGAAAATACAGTCACGATATAAGTACGGTACAATATTTGTTCGTAGAATAACGTGAATCTTAGATTACAAAG
>CM063509.1:103552436-103562436 GCA_032207245.1 Pardosa pseudoannulata
ATGTAAATTTGTGGAGTTATTTATGAGTCCCTAAGAGACAGTGGCCAATTAGAAGGGATAAGATTTTCCACGTTGGAGGCCTCAAGGCGGGGTTAAGCAGACTAATTACATTTTTACAACTATCCCTATTGGACGATAAGAAGGAAGAGGGGACAAGGTTGAAATTAAAAAAATAAGAAAAATCTAAAAAAAGAGAAGGTGTTCAGGAGTCGAGTCGAGGAGATAAGTCCGACGAGAGGTGCTCGAGAATGGAGTCAAATTAAGGAGAGCAGAGAGGTCAGAAGTCAGAGGAGACGACTGTGACTGTGAGACATGGGAGAGTAGTCTTGAGTTCGACAGAGACTCCGGAAACGTTCAGAACATCTAGCGACTACCAGCAGTGTTCCGGGCACACCATATTAACACACAAAGGTACCCCCTTTTACATACATTTGAAATTGAGATTAGGTTCCCTTTCTTATGTTTACTTAAGTGAGGAAAAATTATTGTCAGAACTAAATTAGATTGGCATCTAATTTGCAGGTGTTGATAAAGTAAATTTTATGAAGATAGAATCTGATTGTGTGTACATAGATGTATATATATCATTATAATAAATTTACTATTTTTATTTTAAGCTGGTTTCAGATGTTTTTAATTTAGCTTTTAGTTTATTTTCATAAATATGTCTGTAGTTTCTCAGAACCTGTGGTTGAATTTAGTACTAAAATATTTTTACACAACATAACCAAAATAAATACCACTATACATTTGATCACAGGTTAATACCCAAATATAAACGAGAACTACACGACAACTATATTTCTAGTGAAAATTGTTCCTTATTAAACACGAGAACTGGAACTTGTAGAAATAATTACTGACAATATGAGCGTTATTTATATATATATATATATATATATATATATATATATATATATATATATATATATATATATATATATATATATATATATATATATATATATATATATATATGTATATATATATATATATATATATATATATATATATATTATATATATATATATATATATATATATATATATACAATATTCGACTATTTTCTGCAATGTTATCAAAATCCAAAATTGCAATAAAAAATTTTTTATTTTTGTATCTTTGTAATTTTCTTGGCAAGACCACGTTCTAAATTGTGCTTTTTACATTAAAAAATTGATTTTTTCTGGCCGGCCTTTTTCAAAAAACTATGCATTAAGTGGTTAATCTAAAAGTAATATTTTAAAGCAAAACTGTCGAATGTCTATCGAAAACATTTTCGTACTTGTTTTTATAAGAACAAAGAATTTGATAAGAATAGCTTTTCTGTTGGCGGTATTGGGAAAGTGATGATCATATAAATTAGACTCAAAAGGAGGTAAGAAGTGGATCTTATCTATCATGGAAATGTCAGTAACGCCTGCATCCAAAGATACAGAGACGAATATTAAATAGAAAAATCTGTGGAACGAAAACTGAAAGAGAATACCTTCAGGAGAAAAATCTTCTTTTACTCATTGCTGGAATTAATTCGTAGATGAGTGTATAGATATATAAAAGCGTATCATATCGGACGTTTTCTCATAAAATCTTGTCAATTTATAACTACAGTAAAACTCTTTATATATTTCTCCATTGGTCCCCAAAAGTAAAATAATGTACAAAATTTATGAAAAATTTTGGTTCCAAGGGAAGTGATTACATAATCAAATTACCACTTTCTTATTCCTCTAGGAATATAATTTATTTTTCACATCCTTCATATTTAAAAGGTCAATAGATATCACTTATAAACTAATTTTTTTGAAAACCAAAGAGTTTCTATGGTTGCCCCTTAAAGGGTTAAAGTAGAAAGTACTGATATGTTGATTACAGTAGCAAAATGGCTGAAGATATATCGAACCGAAATAAACGGATATTTTTTATCTGGTCAATTCAGTTTTCGTTCCGACCAAAATAAAAGTGTTTTGGATTTTCGATTCAATTTTGGTTCGAAGCCATAAGTAAAAATGATGATTTCTAAACAACTACAGATTTAAAAAAAGGTTCAATTTACTGATAATATACAAGTTGTCCATAATTAATCTTTCCTACTTTAAATATGTCTATAGTCGAAAGTATTGTTCAGAAAGTTATGAAAACTTGTATAGGACATAATGATAGGGTGGGAATTCGTATGAGCGAATAAAACCAGAGGACGTTTCATTGATAAATTACACATTTAGATAACCTTTAATCTTGTAAAAAATATTACAACATGATGTGTTCAACATGACCTCCATTATTTTCAGTTACCGTTTGAAATCATAAGATGGTATGTACTACAAGCAACCTTAATAAACAAGCAACAACAATGGATTATAGTTTATCCGGGAAAATGCAGAGAACATCCTGAAATCCTGTATCTCAGTTCTGGTGAAATTCTTGGTTTATCGAGAATAACTTGATGTTTCAAATGTTCCCATTGACCAATGGTCGGCAAAGTACGGCTCCAGAGCCGCATGTGGCTCTTTGCCTCCTTAAGTGCGGCTTTGGCCCAAATATCCACGGATGGCGCAATAATATTTTCATTTAAAAAACAAACTTGATAAGAAAAATGTTACGTATGTTACTTTGTTAATCAAGAGGGAACGTTTTAACCTCTTTCCTGTTTTGCCCGTACGGCGTACGGGCACAGCTTTTGGGCCTTTACTGATTTGCCCGTAAGGCGAACGTACAATCTGATTTTATTTCGCTTGCACTGTTTCGGCGGTATGTTTTCAAATTTTAGTAACAAATTATTCGTATAGATATCCAGTAAATGATAGTTTGCAGTTTATTGTATTTTCTACTCTGATTAGTTCAAAACCACGGGTTTTTTCGCATGTTTTGTATCAGAAGACGAATTGTTATCTTTCAGTGTATAGCTTTCTACTTATATTTTACTAATCGCCTGATAATTTTATTGATGTAAGAGTTGAATAATATATTTTTACTTTTAAATGATGGATAATTCAGAGCGTATGGAGCTAATTTCTTGTGATTCGAACTGTGACTCGGAATCAGAAACTGAATTATCTGTAAATGATAGTAGCGAAAGTTTACTAGATAACCTGGATAGTAGTGACTCTGATAGTAGTACAGATGGAATCAGTCAAGCAAGACAATTTTTTGAAATTAATTGTGATAATCCTTCGGATCCGCCTCCTAGATTTACTTTCACTGTAATTCCAAAAATTAACTTGGATATCAATGAGACTAAAGGTAAACTTCAGTTCTATGATGCTTTCATAGAAAGGAAAAAAGTTGTAATAAATGTTTAAAAATATTAGAAATGTTAATTTTAATAATATATCTTTACTTAAAAATGTAAAATGAACAAAAAATGCAATAAAAAATATGATTTTTTTGACCGAATTCTGGAAAAAAATGAAACTGTCAAAGGGTTAAAACGTTTCGAGTTCCTTTTTCCTTAAATGAAAGCATTTCTTCTTGAGAAGGGCGTTTAGTATCCATAACTAACAGATGATCAGTGGATCTAAAACTTTTATTTCATGGTAGACGTTACGTCTCATCTAAATCAGCTTAATCGTAAACTACAAGTCAAAGGAAACTTAATTTTTTTCAATGTTAGAAGAAGTAATAACATTCAAAAACAAATTATTTATTTTTGTTCAGAATTTTGAAAGGGAAACATAGTTTCACTTTCCGAGCCTGCTGAAGCATCACCAAGAAAATAATTTCTCTATTGATAAACATGATTTTAAAACAATAATTTTAAATATGAGGTAAGCATTTCTCAGCAAGTTTCAGGAATTTAAAAGCAGCAGAGCAACTTTAGCATTTGTCACAAATCCTCTTAATGATACGATAACCGAGTTGAAATTTTCTCCTTTTGAAATTGACATTGGTAGTTTTGAAATACAATTGCTGGGTTTAAAAGACAAGGAGATATGGTTCTCTAAATTCGAACATCTTTGTGTTGAATTCGAAATATTAGAGAAGAAAAAATGTGATCTTAGTTCACAACACAAGTGATTTGCTTTGAATGAATTGGAGAAAAAAGACGTGATCATTTTGAACTTTCGGAATAATATTCTTAACTCTTACGATCAGCTGTAAAAGCTCGCTTTTGCAGTTCTTTCCCTATTCGATTCTACATATATATGCGAACAATCTTTTTCAAGCATGAACATTAACAAGATTAAATTGAGAAGTCGTCTTTTTGATGAGAACTTGGAATCATGCCTAAAATTAAAAATAACAACATACAAATCTGACTTACTCAAACTTTCCAAGGAGATGCAAGCACATTGTTCTCATTAATACATATTTATTAAATAGGAAATTTAGTTTTATTTAATGTACTACTTATTTAGTGTAATAAAAGTTTACTAAGCAAGAAGAGTTGGATCCCAATTTTTTAAAAATTGTTGTAATGTTCATATTTGGCTCTTTGGCTAATAAGTCCACTGCCATAGACAAAAGACTTGATGTAGCTCCTCCACACATTAGCGTTCGTTTTCAGAAAGTTCTCAAAGATCCCATTTTAACAGAGAATGTCATCATTCGGCACTTACCTTATGTATAAACACAACGATGCCCAGATCTCAACCCATGATTCTTTTATCGCATTTTATGTCAATTAAATAAAGATATTCAAGAATTTTTATATGGTTCATTTAGTAATGTTTAATTAGTATTAATGTTTTCAGAACCTTTTCAGAACGTTCTAAAAAATCTCTTTATATCAGAACATGTCATCAGCAGTCCTTTCCTTATATGTGAACACCTCGATACCCAGATCTCAACCCCTGATTCTTTTATCGCATTTTATGTCAAGAAAATAAACTAGTCAATAATTTTATGTGGTTCATTTAGGAAATGTCTAATGAGTTATTCAGACTTTTCAGAACGTTTTCGAAACGTTCTCAAAAATCATTTTATAGCAGAGCATGTCATCAGCCACCACTTTCCTTATGTGTAATCAACTCGATAACCAGATCTCAACCCATGTTTCTTTGATCGCATTTTATGTCAAGAAAATAAACTTACTCAAGAATTTTTATGTGGTTCATTTAGCAATGTTTAATGAGTTATGCAGAATTTTCAGAACGTTTTCAAAAACCTCTTTATAGCAGAACGTGTCATCAGCAGCCACTTTCTTTATGTGTAAACACCCGATACCCAGATCTCAACCCATGATTCTTTGATCACATTTTATGTCAAGAAAATAAACGTATTCAAGAATTTTTATGTTGTTCATATAGCAATGTTTAAAGAGTTATGCAGATTTTTCAGAAAGTGCTCCGAAATCTCTTTATAGCAGAACGTGTCATCAGCCACCACTTTTTTTTATGTGCAACTCCGATACCCAGATCTAAACCCATGATTCTTTGATCGCATTTTATGTCAAGAAAATAAACTTATTCAAGAATTTTTACGTGGTTCATTTAGCAATGTTTGAAGGGTTATCCAGAGTTAGGAAAATTCCAGTAGAAAATACGAAATAGAATAAAAGAGTAAAAAATGATATACAATCCATAGTAAAAAAGTTCAAAAAAGTGAAATATGAAATAAAAACTGTCAGAAATAATATAATGCCCAAAGTGAATAATAAAATTTTAATAATTACAGAATTTTAAAAAAATGAGTAAAATTGAAATATATAATTAAAAACCCAGAACTCTTTTCAAATTATACGTAAGATATAGGCTCAAGCTTCTTAAAATTTTCCTTCTATATATTTATTTATCTTTATGGTCTACAACAATATTTATAAATCCTGTACAATACTTTTATAGAAAACAGTCTTATATTTATTTTCAGTACAAAGACTTCGCTAGAATAGAATTTCTCTTTAGAATTTTGAATGGCAAAGGGAGAATAATATATATTAGACTCGATAGGAGGTAAGACTTTGATCTTATTTATCAAGAATATGTCAATAACGTCTGCATACAAAGTTAGAAACAAATATTTGGAATGAGAGACCTCTGGATCGTAAACCGAAAGCGATGGCATCCCGTCAGAAGCAACAAAAATAGTCTTCTTCAATACTTTCCGAAGATTATTTCCTAGAAGAGCATAAGAAGCAACGTCGTGATATTTCTCATACAAAATCTGCACTAATCAACGCTTTTATTGGAAATAGTAATAATTAATGCTTCTAATGTTAATTTATTTATGCGGACTTAAAGTTTTAAAAGTGTCTGATTTGGTTTTAATGATTGTTTTTAGATTTAGTTTAGATATTAGCTTCCCAAAACATTTTTTTGTTTATACTATTTATAAATAGAAGTTATAACAAGTTTTCTTGTGAATATGTGTTAATTTTAAATTTAATCATCGATTATTTTTTGTTGCAAGGAAAATTGTATCACTGGTATTAACAACAAGTTCTATTTCTCCATGTTGTAATGGAAATGATAGTTTCTTTCCTTTACTTTCCATTAATTACTGTCACAAAAATTTGAGTAGAACTTCACGTTAATTTCGACTTATCTAACAAAACTTTAAGTTATCTTTCTAAATGAATTCAATGTTATTCTAAACTACATTCACAGTATCGGAAGACTTTGAGAGTAGGAATATAAACAAACAACTGAACGTGTACCAGATAATTCTCAGCCAAAAAAAACAAACCATTTTTTTATCTGCTTCATAGGGTACTTTACAATTTTGGAAAATTTAAAAATTTTACTGATCCCGTCATATGACGGCTATACGCTAGTCTAATAATAATGCTACAGAGTAAAATTGAAAAACAATGATTACATAGTAAAAAACTAAAAGGAATCTTCCCATTGTCGTGTATCCTCGTTTATTTTTGAGTATCAACCTGTGATCAAATGTAGAGTGGTAATTTATTTTTAATTGCTAGCTTAAAGTATTTTTGTACAAAATTACCACAGGTTCTGAGAAATAACAGACATAATATGAAAATAAACTAACAGCTAAATTGACAGCAAAGACTAGTTTAATATTAAAAAAAAAAGTAAATTTATTATAATATATATATATATATATATAATAATATATAATATATATATATAATATATATATATATATATAATATATATAAATATAAATATATAAATAATATATATAAATATATATTTACATAAAAAAACTGCTAATTTTCATAAAATAATCTTTGTCAACATGTTCTAATATGACAATTTCTTATATATTTAATAACTTTGTAAATAGAGAGAGGACCTAATCTCAATTTCAAAAAAAGTAAATTTGGGGTATTTGTTTAAATGTTAAACACTTCTAAAATATCTATGCGATCAAAAAAATCTATATAACATTTTCTCGTCAGGGGCTTCCTCCTGATTTGAATATTTGGTGCAAACATCTGTCACGTGGTATAGTCTGGACTATAATTCTCCTCTGGACTCACGAAAAACTTCCGTCGGACTAATGACAAATTCCGAAAATTCTTTTACCTCCGAATTTTCTCTGATGATCCTCTTTACAAAGATTTGATGAGGTCAGATTTAGATAATTTACTACTTGTATGAATGAATATTATATAACAGATCTAAATCGCCTCATCACACCCATTCGTGATATTTTAGCTTATTCATTCTGAATTCTTTTTAAATGTTCATTTTATTTATTTACCTGTCTATCTTAAATCATTACTTAAAACTGTATAATAACTTTACTTACGACAGTTCCATTTTTACTTTTATGATGTCAGAAACGTTAACGAGAATAAATGTTCTGTTTTTTCATACTGAAGGAATGCTTCGATAAATTATTATGCATAGAAGGTAAGAAATCGGTTGCATCTATCTTTGATATCACTAACGTTTGTATTCAGAGATATGGTGAGAATATTAATAGTAAGATGTGATAAAATAAATAATATAAAAATTATACAATATACTCACTAATATTCCTAAATATATATAATAACACTATAAATAAAACAGAATAAAACAAATTAAATACTAAATACAGTAACAAAAATTATAAATAAATAATATTTTATAGGAAAACTTCTAAAAGAAATTACGAAAGGGAAAATCATTTACATTATATAAAACTCATAATAAAAACAAATGAAAAAATAAAATATATGTAAAAAATAGTAGAAAAAATTTAGTACTCTGTATAAAGAATAAATAGTCATTGAGTAAAGAAGTAAAGAGAAATAGCAATGAATACGTAACTAAGACAACAAAACACTTATTTCTTTACTCGTGATATTTCAACTACAGTAACCTGAAATTTTCCTTAGAGGTTCTTTTTTGTGTAACATCTACAAACATCGCTTAAATTGTGTAATACCTCTGCCGAGCACAGATTTTCATTTCTTTTTATGAGCACAAATTCGTTTTTGTTTCTCGGCATTGCAGTGAAAGAATAATATAAATAAGAATGGAAGAGAGATAGAAGTTCGGTCCCATCTATCACATAAACGTCGCCGACATTTGCATTGAAATACACAAACGAATGTATGGGGGGAAGAAACTGACAAAGAAATCGCCTTGTAAGGAGGTTAATAAAGTCTTTAATTATTTTCATAGAGAATTAGGTGAAACGGTATACGGAGAATAACATTTTGTCATGTTGACTATTATACACATAATAAAAACAAATGCAAAAGTAAAAGATATGTAAAAAATAGTAGACAGAATTTAGTACTCAGAATAAAGAATAAATAGTCAATAAATAAAGTAGTAAAAAGAAATAGCAATAAATACGTAACTAAGACAACAAAACACTTATTTCTTTACTCGTGATATTTCAACTACAGTAACCTGAAATTCCTCTTAGAGGTTCATTTTTTATTTATCTGTCAGATCTACAAACAACATCCACTTAAATTGTATAATACCTCTGCCGAGCACAGATTTTCATTTGTTTTTATGAGCACAAATTCATTGACAAGAATGGAGTTTCTGTTTCACGGCATTGCAATGAAAAAATAATATAAATAAGAGTGGAAGATAGATAGATGTTCGGCCAAACGAATGTATAGGAGGAAAAAAAACTGAAAAAGAAATATCCTTGTAAGGAGGTTAAAAAAGTCTTTAATTATTTTTGTAGAGAATTTGGTGAAAGGGTATACGGAAAATAGCATTTTGTCATGTTAACTATTATACACATAATAAAAACAAATGCAAAGGTAAAATATATGTAAAAAATAGTAGAAAAAATTTAGTACTCTGTATAAAGAATAAATAGTCATTGAGTAAAGAAGTAAAGAGAAATAGCAATGAATACGTAACTAAGACAACAAAACACTTATTTCTTTACTCGTGATATTTCAACTACAGTAACCTGAAATTTTCCTTAGAGGTTCTTTTTTTATTTATCTGTCAGATCTACAAACAACATCGCTTAAATTGTGTAATACCTCTGCCGAGCACAGATTTTCATTTGTTTTTATGAGCACAAATTCGTTTTTGTTTCTCGGCATTGCAGTGAAAGAATAATATAAATAAGAATGGAAGAGAGATAGAAGTTCGGTCCCATCTATCACATAAACGTCGCCGACATTTGCATTGAAATACACAAACGAATGTATGGGGGGAAGAAACTGACAAAGAAATCGCCTTGTAAGGAGGTTAATAAAGTCTTTAATTATTTTCATAGAGAATTTGGTGAAAAGGTACACGGAGAATAACATTTTGTCATGTTAACTATTATACACATAATAAAAAACAAATGCAAAGGTAAAAGAGATGTAAAAAATAGTAGAAAGAATTTAGTATGCAGTATGAAGAATAAATAGTCAATAATAAAGAAGTAAAGAAAAATATCAATGAATAAAGAAGTAAAGAAAAATATCAATGAATACGTAACTAAGACAATAAAACGCTTATTTCTTTATTCGTGATATTTCAACTACAGTAACCTGAAATTTTCCCTTAGAGGTTCTTTTTTATTTATCTGTCAGATCTACAAAAAAAAACATTCGCTTAAATTGTATAATAATACCTCCGTCTAGCACAGATTTTCATTTGTTTTTATGAGCACAAATTCGTTGACAAGAATGGAG
>CM063509.1:103567436-103577436 GCA_032207245.1 Pardosa pseudoannulata
ATTCTATAAATCCTCAGTATATCCCCCCCTCACAATGAGAAAAATTTTCAGTTGTTTCATCACATTATTGTTTCAATTGAAATTTTTTTGCTGGGTTAAAATGTCTCAGCCTTGTAGAATGAACTACATCAGTTTGTTTACCTGTATACTGATTTGGCTTTGTAATTTCAAAACTTTTTCTTTACATACAACTCAATAAAAAGCAAAAAATCTAGTTAAATATAAGAAATGAGTATAAATATGACACATAAATATCAGAATAGTATTTTTTTTTTGTCAAAGCTCGTAATCAGCAGAACAGTTTTTTAGAACCAAAACCTCAGTCAGCAAAAGTTTTCAAAACATCATCTCAGTTCGATTGCATCTATGTTCAGACCGAAAATGATACGTCATTAGAATTAAGAATTCACAGTTTCTTGCAATGGTCATAACAAGAAAATAAAAGATTTAACGTTATCGGAAGCAGTAATTTATGCGCTCAAGCCGCAAAAAGGGTGCAGTTTTAGATTTCTGGGATTCGAAGTTACAACTCGTACAATTTCATTCGCGTACCTGGAACTTTTCAAAAATACGCACAGCCTGCTGAGGATCAATGGTTGTCACATAATCAGTAGGCAAAACATTATTATCGGAACTGAAAAAAAAACGTATTCACATTTAATGCCTTTCTCGCTTACATGCAGATTTTCGATATGGAATTCAAAAAGAGAAATGATTTAACATTAAATGAAAAGACCGTCTGGTTGATTCTGTCAGGTTGATTAAGATTACGAACAATTTATCGATGAGCTTTTTAGAAAATATTCTAGACAGTCAACAATTAATCCACTTTTTTAATTATGTGTATAATTCTTATGTTTTAAAAAATAATATACAGTACATAAATATAAGGTGTGCTTTATTCATTTTGTTTTGAAATTTAGTACGTGGGAATTAAAAGTAGGGGAGTTAAATTATCTAATTTTGCATATCGTTTATTGTTATCAATCGGTTATTGTTATCAAAATAATGTAAACTGCAAATTTACTTCAAGAAAATTATTGTTAACTGTAGCTGTGGAAAAATTATATTTGATTATGTCTAAGAATTTTTAAGGCCAAATACTTAATGACAGGACAAACACTTTAAAACCTTTGTGGAAAGTACCATGATAGAAAAATGACTTTAAATTTTTAAAAATATATATATGAGGCGAATGTGGTAAACTGAGAGCCAGTAAATCTGATTTTAATATGATATCTGAGTCTGAGCTCTATTACTTCCTAACTATGATTGATGACACTTTGTAGGATTAACGTTATGTTGATGTACTGATTGAGGAAGTAGAAATTAAAACTCAATAATAAAACAGACCTTGACTAATATATCTTGATTAAATGATTTTATAGAATAAAATGCCTAAGGAATACAACAGAAATACAACTTTTCTCTTGTAGATGTAGAGGACTCTGTATTCGGCGTCGATGTCGCAAAAATGGTGTCACTTTTTGTTTGTCTCGTGTCGCTTCAAGAATCTATCCAGCAAGCAATAGATGCTAGCAACGTCCACGCTCTTCTTTCATCTGGAAATATACATATATTAAAAAAAATGAGTCTGCCCCCTGTGAAAAAAACAGGTGTCAAGCGGAACAATGGGGGAACCAGGGTAACGATTGGTCAGATAAACCAAACCAACCAACCGGCCTTTTTATTGGTTGAGAGAAGTCCGAAGTATCTTAATGGCCGTGATCGCTTCTTTTCTCACAGGATCTCACAGGATGTGTTAGAAGTGATTAGATCTCACAGGATGTGTCCTTGGGCCAATCTTTCTAGTCCTGGTGTTAGTCTAGTAATGCGATTGTATTAACCGGGAGAAGCGAAGAGTAAATGCCTGAGTTTTGGCAGGAGAAATTAAACATTAATCTTCTTTTCTGCTATCCTTTGCTGTTGGTTCACGGGAAGAAGTACACAAAATGGGGAAGAACTGACTATAACTTATTGTTACATACTTCTAGATTTTCAAATGAAATTTTTTTCAAATCCATGCCACTGGGAGTTCGAATCCCCCAGTGGCATGGATGTTCGTAACCGTTCGGAATCGGGTTTAAGCTGTAGATCCCGGTCCCATTAACCCTCGTGTTGCAGAGAGTAGACCGTAGCACCCCAAACCAAATGAAATTTCCTTAGGCCGAATTAGAAACTTCCTAGCTATCACCTCATAACTCTCCAGAAACATTACTTTAGTTCTTTTCAATTTCCGCTCACGGTCACTCACATTCTACAATCTTATATTGGATGTCATTTACTTGTCAATACTAATCATAGCTACAAATAACCTGAATACAATGATGCCTATTAATTATCATTGTTACCAAAAAGCTCATTAAAAATCTTACCAACTAATCACATTTTTAGAATTTTTAGTTTTAAATTAAACAGTAATTTGTATGTAAGTTACAATTTTCTTGAAACAACTATGCACATACTAATTTTTTTGCCTTTATATTAACTGAAGAATTTAACACTCAAATATATTAAGTTAACAGTGTTTAAATAAATAGAAATTATGCTAAATATTTAATATTTTCGTAAGTGTTTTATTGCTACTTTTGCAACTATTAAGTTAACCGTATGAAATTCAATGCAGTAATTCTAAAGTTAATCGATAATACTGCCAATTACCAATCTAAGACTATTTTAAAGGTATTTTATTTAATTGAAGATAAAGTAAATTTGAGTTCCTCATTTAATTTATCAGATTTCAGACCTTCTTAAAACTATTATTAGAAACATTTTGCATAGAATAAGTGAATATTTTTATCTAAATACACTGAAAGAATGCATACAATAACAAACAATTTATTCTAAGATTTATATAGCTTATAAAAATTTTTTTAAATAAATATCTTATTAAAAGTATTTTATTATTTTTAATTAAATAGATGCACATATAGAATGTTCGATGAAGCTACATGTAAAACTAATAATCAATAATTTTTAATATTATACCAAATTGTTTTATTAACTTTTGCATAAGTAGATCGGTAATAACATGCAAATATATTAGATTAAAAAAAACTGAGCAAATAAATTTTGAAACCACTCTATTGTAATAATGTATATTAACATCATTGTATAATTTAAAGTCTCAGAGATAAATGTCAATTATAGTATAGAATACAAACTATAATAATTACAAATGTTATTTTCAAAATTTTATTATTTTTTAAATATAAAGTATTATTGATCAGCTTTATAAGTATAATATTTACCTTGCTACTAAAGCAGAACCTTCATTTAAAACTCCACAACAGATATTTACCACAAAAGGATAAAAAAAATATAATTTCCCTTTTCTGCAAAGAAATATAAATGCAACTTTACGCTAGAATACCGATATTTATTTCAGAGAAATGTATACAGCTTTTATCGTTTAACAATATTTGTTAAACAGCCATATTCTTTCATCTTCCTTAATTCCCACAAACAATATTTTTCCAGCCGCAAGTAAATACTTCGGTTGAATTTTTCGGTCTAGAAATGGATATTGTAAGTAAAAGATGTTATAGTGTATTTTCAAAGTTTTTCCTCTTAGAGTTAGGAAAATAAATCTTTGGCAAATTTTGAATACAACTTTATTTTTCTGCGTTAATATTATGTTAGATACTTACTAGATATACTGAGATGTTGAAATTCTGTTGAAAAAGAAAATGGATTCTCAGAAAAAAAGTAAATGTACCCCGTTGTATGTGGGAAATATTAAAATTGAGAAAGAGGCTTTCTCATGATAAAGATTGTTGTAGAAAATATACTGTATTATTTATCAAGGTTATTTTAAGTGTTCCTTTTGGATTAAAAACGGTTTCATAACAGTGTAGGATAATTAGTATCATTTTTCATATTTATTTGTTTAATATCAAACTACGCAGAAAGGAATTTACACTTAAAATTTATTTTCATCAAATGCAGATAATCACCTGTATGATTGTTTGTATGCCGAATGTATGTTCACTGTTCATGATTTTTAATAAGTGAAAACAGTATGGCTCTTTTAATTGTACATTACACTGGCATAAGCCACTGCTTATGATATTTTAACTAGTTTTTCTTTTTACAGTTTGGAAAATAAGTCTTTGGCAAATTTTGAATACAACTTCATTTTTCTGCGTTAATGTTATGTTACATACTTTCTAGATATACTGAATTGTTGAAATTATGTTGTGAAAGAAATTGGATTCTTAGAAGAAAATAAACGTACCCCGTTATATGTGGGAATTATTAAAATGGAGAAAGAGGCTCTCTCATAATAAAGATTGTTGTAGAAGTTATACTACGTTATTTATCAAGGTTATTTTATGTGTTTCTTCTGCATTAGAAAAGGTTTCATAACAGGGTAGGAAATTTAGTGATAAGTATTTAAAAACTTTGTAAGTGTTTTATTCTATTTTATGCTTGCTACTTTTACAACTATTAAGTTTTTGTATGAAATTTAATAATACAGTAATTTCTAAAGTTAATCGACAATACTGCAAATTACAAATCTAACACTATTTTACAGGTATTTTATTTAATTGAAGATAAAGTAAACTGGAGTCCCTCATTTCCTTTATCAGATTTCTAACCTTCTTAAAACTATTATTAGAAAGATTTTGCACAGAATAAGTGAATATTTTTATCTAAATATACTGAAAGTATGCATGCAATAACAAACAATTTATACTCCAAGATTTAAACCTCTTATAAAAGAATGTTATATAAATATCGTATTAAAAGTTCTTTATTAAGTTTAATTAAACAGATGCACATATAATATTTTCCATGAAACTTCTTGTAAAACTAATAATCAATAAATTTTAATATTTTAAAGAAATGTTTTATTGATTTTTACATACATAGATTGGTAATAACATTCAAAAATATTAGATTAAAAAATAAGCAAATTAATTTTGAAACCACTCTGTCGTAATAATATATATTATAAATATTGTATAATTAAAAATCTTAAAGATAAGTGTCGATCATAGAGCATAATACAATCTAGAATAATTACAAATGTTGTTTTCGTAATTTTTTTTTATCTGAAATATTATTTTTCAGCATTATAAGTAACACTCTTTTAAAGGTATTATTTTTAATGGAAGATAAAGTAAATTTGAGTTCCGCATTTCATTTATCAGATTTCATACATCCTTAAAACTATTATTAGAAAGATTTTGCACAGAATAAGTGAATATTTTTATCTAAATATACAGCAAAAATGCATACATATTAAACAATTTATACTTTAAGATTTAAATATCTTATATAAATATCTTATTAAAAAATTTTTATTAGGTTTAATTAAATAGATGCACATTTAGCATGTTCATGAAGCTACATGTAAACGTAATCATCAATAAATTTAAATATTTTACCGAAATATTTTATTAGTTTTTACACAAATAGATCGGTAATAACATACAAATGTATTATATTAAAAACTAAAAATCTAATTTTGAAACCACTCTGCCGTAATACAGTATTTTAAAAAAATTGTATACTTAAAACTCTTAAATGTCGATCATAGTACAGAATACAAACTAGAATAATTAAAAATGTTATTTTCATAATTGTCTTATTCTTTTAATCTGAAATATTATTGCTCTGCATTATAAGTATAATATTTACAATGCTACTAAAACAGAACCTTCATTTAAAACTCCAGGACAGATATTTACCACAAAAATATAAAAATAGTATAATTCCCCTTTTCTGCAAAGAAATATAAATGCAACGTTACGCTAGAATACCGATATTTATTTCAGAGAAAAGTATACAGCTTTTATCGTTTAACAATATTTGTTAAACAGCCATATTCTTTCATCTTCCTTAATTCCAAATAACAGTATTTTTCTAGCCGCAAGTAAATACTGTCTTCGGTTGAATTTTTCGGCCTAGAAATGGATATTTTAAGTAAAAGATGCTATCGTGTTTTTTTTTCAAAAATTTTCCTTTTAGAGTTAAGAAAATAAGTCCTTGGCAAATTTTGAATACAACCTCATTTTTCTGCGTTAATGTTATGTTAGATATTTACTAGATATACTGAACTGTTGAAAAAGAAAATGGATTCTCAGAAGAAAGTAAATGTACCCCGTTATATGTGGGAAATATTAAAATTGAGAAAGAGGTTCTCTCATAATAAAGATTGTTGTAGAAGTTATACTACGTTATTTATCAAGGTTATTTTATGTGTTTCTTTTGGATTAGAAACGGTTTCATAAAAGTGTAGGATATTTAGTAATAAGTTTTTAATAATTTTGTAAGTGTTTTATTCTATTTTATGCTTGCTACTTTTGCAACTGTTAAGTTAACTGATAGAAGTTTAATAACACAGTAATTTCTACATTTAATGGATAATACTGCAAATTACAAATCTAACACTATTTTAAAGGTGTTTTATTTAATTGAAGATAAACTAAAATTTAAGCTCCACATTTCATTTTTCACATTTCAGATGCTTCTTAAAACTATTACTACAAAGATTTTGCACAGAAAAAGTGAATATTTTTATCTAAATATACTCCAAGAATGCATACAATAATAAACAATTTATACTCTATGATTTAAATATCTTATAAAAAAAATCTTATATAAATATCTTATTAAAAGTTTTTTATTATCTTCAATAAAATAGATACACATACAGCATCTTCGATGAAGCTACATGTAAAACTAATAATCAATAAATTTTAATATTTTTCAGAACTGTTTTATAAATTTTTCATAAATAGATCGGTAATCACATGCAAATATATTACATTAAAAACTAAGCAAATAAATTTTTAAACCACTCTGTCGTAATAAAGTATATTAACAATATTGTATAATTAAAATACTTAAAGATAAATGTCGATCCTATAACAGAATACAAGCTAGAATTATTACAAATGTTATTTTCGTAATTTTCTTATTCTTTTAATCTGAAATATTATTGCTCTGCATTATAAGTATATTATTTACGTTGCTACAAAAACAGAACCTTCATTTAAAACTCAAGAACAGTTATTTACCACAAAAGGATATAAATATATAAATAAGAAATATAAATGCAACTTTACGTTAGAATACCGATATTTATTTTAGAGAAAAGTATACAGCTTTTATCGTTTAACAATATTTGTTAAACAGCCATATTCTTTCATCTTCCTTAATTCCAACAAACAATATTTTTCCAGACGCAAGTAAATACTGTCTCGGGTTGAATATTTCGGCCTAGAAATGGATATTTTAAGTAAAAGATGCTATCGTGTTTTTTCGAAATTTTTCCTTTTAGAGTTAGAAAATAAGTCTTTGACAAATTTTGAATACAACTTCATTTTTCTGCGTTAATGTTATGTCAGATACTTACTAGATATACTGAACTGTTGAAAGTCTGTTGAAAAAGAAAATGGATTCTCAGAAGAAAATAAATGTACCCAGTTATATGTGAGAAATTTTAAAATTGAGAAAGAGGCTCTCTCATAATAAAGATTGTTGTGGAAGTTATACTAGGTTATTTATCAAGGTTATTTTTTGTGTTTCTTTTGGATTAGAAACGTTTCATAACTGAGTAGGATATTGGTATTATTTTTCATATTTTTTACTTAATCTCAAACAATGCAGAAATTAATTTACATTTTAAATTTATTTACATCATATGCAGAAAATCATCTGTATGATTGCTTGTATGCTGTATGTATGGTTACTATTCATGATTTTTGATAAGTGAAAACAGCATTTCTGTTTTAATTGTACTTTACACTGGCATAAGGCACTGCTTATGACATTTTAATGAAAATATTGGCGATGATACAATTGTACAAAATCTGGCGTATCTTTCATTTATATATAATTTGGTGAAATCACTGGCATAAAACACAATATATGACATAAATCATCTTACACTGGAATAAGACACTGCTTCTGATATTTTAATTTAAAATATTTACGATGATACAATTTATACAATAACTGGAGTATCCTTCAGTTATATATAAATTGGTGGAATCACTGGCATAAGGCACTATATGTGTAATAAGGCACATTACACTGTCATAAGGCACTACTTGTGACATTTTAATAAAAATATTGGCGATGAAACAATTTATACAATAACTTGAGTATTCTTCAGTTATATTTAAATTGATTTTCTTTTCCTCAAGGTTATGAATATCAACCGCTAAATTGTGGAATATATTTGAGAAATATGAACTCGAAAATGGCATAGATGAAAAAAAATTATATTGACCTTTTTTATATTAATCTTTTTAAAAAACACTGTTGATAACACTAATCCATTGCTTGCGGAAAGTATTAGAACAAAATATGCAAAAAATGGAAATTTTTTCGTTGATTTTGTTTGTAATTATCATTAAAATGTTATAAATAGATTATTTTTGAAGAAAATAAATTTTTAAACTAAATAACTATATTTTCAAAATTTTCACATGTTAATGGATTACAGTAATTTTTTCTCAAATTACAGCAAAACAAATCAAATGACATAATTTTCTGAATAAATATAATAATCTAATACAACAATATTTTTATTCGATCAACTGTCATAAATTCCATGGCCCCCAGATGGCTTTGAATTTCACAAATCCTTTACAGTAACCGAGAAATAGCGACAAATGGAGTGCAACAATTGTTAGTGGTATTGTTACCTTATTCTTTGAACCAACTACATACTAAATTAAAATTGTTAGTGCAAGTACAAAAATGAAGTAGAATCACTTAAATAAGCCATTGAAGTGTTTTATACTTTTATTGTTTTAGGTCCAAATATGCATATGTATTCATGTCTTCCAATAGAAAACAAAAACAAATTTCTAATATATTAAACCCATTGTCTGTGGAATTTATGTGAAAATGTTAGGTTATTTGGTAAACATAATTAGACGAAATAACTACGATTTTTAATATTTTCACGTATATGGGAAATGTGAATGAACTACAGTAATTTTTCCCAATTACAGCAAAAGAAATAAAATTAGATAATTTTTTGGATAAACATGATTTGGGAAAAACAGGCATAAACTAGAAAAAAAATATCTTTAATCTTGTTTTTACTATAACAACATCGCGACTGATCCATGGATCAGTGGCAGAGAGTTGCCTGGTCATATAAATCACGATTTGTCATCCATCACGCCGATGGCCGTGTCAGGATATGCCCCCTTCCAGGCGAACAGTTGCTTCCTCAACGTACAGTAGGTCATACACAGGCCGGTGGTGGCAGTATTATGCTTTGGGTAACGTTCTGTTGGGCATATCTGGGACCCATGATTGTGGTAGAGAAGACCATGAATGCTACAGGGTATCTGAACATCATTGCGAATCAGTTGCACCCTTACATGGCCTCTGTTTTTCCAGCTGGAAACGGAATGTTCCAACAGGACAACTCCCTATGTCACAAGGCTAAAATTGTGTTGGAATGGTTCCAGGGACATGATGCTGAATTCCAGTTACTGTCCTGGCCGCCTAACGCATTGGATCTCAATCCGACAGAACAGATTTGGGATGTCATAGGACGGAACCTCAGAGTTCAAAGACCACCAATTCTCAATATCTCAGATTTGCGTAACCGTTGCTTAAGCATTTGGTACAATCTATCTCCGGCCATTTACCAAGGACTTGGGGCATCCATGACAAGGCGGGTTGAAGCTGTTTTGAGCGCCAAAGCTAGGCCAACTCGTTATTGACATTGTTATACCATTTTCTGTGGAATATATGAGACAAACGTGCCTAAAATACAAAAAAAAACTTTAATTTTGTTTGATATTATCACAAAAATGTTAGGTTATTTTTGAAAAAAATTAGATAAGCTAATACAACAGTATTATTACATCTGTCACATGCCATGAATTCCATGCTCCCTTTGTATTTCACAAATCCTATACAGTATCCAAAAATAACAAATAACGGCTCAAACTTTTCGCGGGAAAGTATCTTTATCTATTGGTAAAGAGGCAAATTAAATATTATACATTGGTAAACCGAT
>CM063509.1:103589366-103594366 GCA_032207245.1 Pardosa pseudoannulata
ATAGCAGAAAGTTGTTCAATTATTTGTTAATTAAAATATGTTGCCTAATTATGCAAAGTTACATTGTCTAATTATAGTAGAAATTTATATTTATTACCAATACTGTCCTCGCTTAACTCTTTCGGATTATTTGGTTCACTTACTCTTGGTTTGAACTGTGTTGGAATTTCGGAGAGGGCATTGAATTAAGGAGCAATTTATTTTCAAAGGCAATGCAACAGTTTTTTAATGAGATTTTGATAAATACCTGCTATTAATATAAGCATTTTTGGTTAAGAAGTAATTTTTAAATAAAATTAATCTACTAACAAATAAAATGACTTAAAAAGTATATTGCATTTTTTTTCCAGTATTGCATGTCTTTCAATTTAAAGTTATGATCAAGTTTCATCATTGTGAAATATTTTATCTTAAAACACCATGTTTTACTGTGCATATACTGTTATTGTACATATACTGTATATTATATATATATATATATATATATATATATATATATATATATATATATATATATATATATATATATATATATATATATATATATATATATATATATATATATATATATATATATATATATATATATATATATATATATATATATATATATATATATATATATATATATATATATATATATATATATATATAATATATATTTATATATATATATATATATATATATATATATATATATATATATATATATATATATATATATATATATATATATATATATATATATATATATATATATATATATATATATTAACAATCGATGAAAATTAATTCTAAGTCCATTCTTTAAGTAGAACCGCTCGAAAAATACTTCATGATTATTTGTATGTGTGTGGTTTTTAATCGCTTAAATGATTACAAAAATATTATCTATCGAGTAGGAAAAATCTTGTTCGACCACAGCTAGTGATGATCTCGAGAAAATGGTGGATGTAAATGACACTGTTTTAAAGGGTATTATGACTAGTAGTTGAAAATCTGATCGTAAGTCCATTCTTTCAGTAAAAACGCTAAAAATTCATCATGATTATGTGTATAGGTTTTTAATACCTTTAATGATTACAAAATGTTATCTTCCGAAGGAGGAAGAAGCTTGTTCCTCAACGGCTTGTGATGATCTCGAGGAAATGGTGAATGTAAAGGACAATGCTTTGAAGAGTATTATCACTTCGGGTTGAAACACGGTACTCTCATAATAAATTACGGACAAACAAACAATTATCTCAACGGAAATAGCCAAGAAAGCAAAACGTTCACATAGACAAACTTTATTTATTTATTTATTTATTTTTTGAGGGAAAAAAATGATGATAAAACATAATTCTCGATTTGAGAAAATCTATGAAAAGTGCGGTGAGATAACTGAAGGAAATTTTTAATAAAGGTTTCTAGAAATGTTTAAAAAATATAAACTTCGGAGCCAGTATGAGAATTTACAAGAGAGATATTTTAAAAGCATTTTTTAGTGTTATTGCACTCTTTCTTGTAGTCCATGTATTGCACTCATTTCCTTCTTTAGTGTAACTTTTTAAAAGTGTTATTGCACTCCCTGAGAGAGATGTGAATCTTCAAGTTATGTTGCTGGTCGTGGAATACACAGCGGTCTTATGTATTCACGGATTCCTAATTTGATTTCAATAAGTGAATAACTGTTTGTGGCTTTTAAAAGTTGAGTAGTTCATGAAATATATCAACATAACTTTTTACTATTCGTTTTTAGCAACGCAACACAATGATTATTTAATTCCTATTTTCATTCGAAAAACGTGATGTAGCTCAAAGTATAAGCACCGGTAGCTCAGTCGGCAAAGGTAGCTCTCTCGTAATTGGAGGGTGCCGAGTTGAACGCAAACCGGCAAAGATCCACCGTGTTCGTTAAAGGTGTTTGGAGCACGTAAAATATGTTCGTGGTTACAATGTCCTCCAAGTTCTCAATCAATACCCCTGGGGTGGCAGGTCAATCATATGGGTCTTCTTCTTGGTACCTGCTTTTAAATTACGAGAACCCAATTGAGCAAAAGTTGTACTTTCACCCTTCAGATGCTCGTTCAAACGAAAGAAGCACAGCTTTACCTTTATATGAGTAGCCTATGACTTAATCCTGCTTGGTTTGAAGAAGTGGTATTAAAAACATCATCAACAATATGCTAATTTTATTAACAAACACTGAAAACTTTTGACTATGTTTCGTATAAGACACAAAATATATTTATTAAGCAAGGGAATATGCATCTCAATCTCACTTCAATTCATTTTTAATATTATTCTACAGACTGATATCAAGCTAATAATACCAAAATAAAAAGTTTTTCCATTTAAAAGGACATAGTATATTTTGAGATTTAAAGGTTACTTGTAAAAGAAAATTTTAATTTGGGTTTAAATTTGGATATGAGCCCATGGATTGGAGTTCGGATGGTCTACATACTACCAATTTCGTCATCGCTAAACATGTCCAAAGAAATACAATTGGAATTAAATAAATATATAGTTATAAATCTATTAGATAATATTTCCTCCTTTTCATCTTCTTTAAATATCTGTATTAAACTCATACACATATTGTGGGATTATTTTAAAAGTAAAAATTTTTTCTTTATATAATGTTATTTTGAGTTGACTCCAAACTTTTGGATAAAAAAGTTCATGTTACTTGAAAAAATAGACGATTGAATAATATACGTCTATAGGGCGAACATATACTAAATTGAACTCTTAATATATATAATTTCGTCGCTTAAAAATAATAAGAGCCCAATCGAATGCTCCAGTTTATAATTTTCTTTGCATCAGTAAAATCAATTTAATAAATAACATCAACTTGCAAAAAGAAATTCAAAGAACTAAATTTGATAAATATACGTCTTTCACAAATTACAGTTTTGGTCGGACTAAATTATTTTGAAAATCAGATGTTTGTAGTCCTCGTGGGGAAAAAAGAAAATTAATCTTAATTCAACTGAAAACGTATAATTAAGGACATTACTTTTAGATAATAAATATCTGACATGTATTAATTTTAAATGTTAGAAAAATGTCAATTTTTATCGCAAAAAATACTCTTAAGTAAATGTAAATGAACTGGAAATCACTTGAAAGAACTACACAATGCAGCTATTTAAGAAAATTTTTAAGATCACGAGTATTTTTTGCGATATAAATCTACTTGTAAAATAAATCTACATTCCCTCATGAATGCAAGCTATTGTGTTTATGGAAAGTTTTGAGTAAGAAGGCACTATTAATATGCAAGCATTTTTCTAATTAGTTTAATTTTAAGAAATTTTTAATTTCTTTCACACTTTCTTTATTAAGCTGTCAGAGCTTTCTTATTGTGTAGGGCGATAGTGAAGTTAATTTACTTTCTGCTACATATTCATTATTATATTTTATAGGGCATAATTAATATGTATTAATACACTTCTTTAAAATAGTGAAAAATAATATGTAACAGAGATATAGTGATAAAGTTATCAAATATAGTATTGTTTATAAAATTTATCTCTCTCCCCTCGTTGTGATGGGAAAACAAAGAATAAAGTAAATTTTAATTGTTATACGTAAAATAATATTCCAAATTTTGTAAAATACTTAATATGGATGACACATGACTTCTCTTTACTTTTTTAAATAATACAATTTTTTACTGCACTTCAATTAAATTTAATGAGAACGATATTGTATCTTTCAATAAATCATTTTATGAATTTTTGTAAATGATAGTTTACATTATGTTGATGAAACCTTAATTTTGTGGACGTCATATGGCTTCTTTATATGCCTATTATTATATATATTTTTTCCTCAGTTTATTTAAATTTTATTTCTATTCATGTCTTTTATGAATTTGTTTTAATTAAATAGTCACAATTTAAATAAAGTGGTCAGTTGCCCAAATTACTGAAATATTAAATATTATTAACATGGAAAAATGTTTGCAATATTAATTATAGGTAGATATTAAAGATAGGTAGATTCCTTTTTAATAATCACGGGAACATTTTAATTTGCATAACTTGAAAGCAACTTTGAATGGCCTTTAAATATATATTATGAGATTTTTCATTAGATTGAAAGCAGAATGTGCCTAATGATGGCCTAATTGTAGACATCTGATCTTTGTTACCAGGTTTCGTGGGTTCCAATCCCGCTGTTGGCATTGATATTTGTAGCCTTCGGAATCAACTTTAAACAGTAGGTCACGGTCAAATAAGATAAAGAGTAAACAGTAGACCTCTAAACGAAACAAAATGAATCGAATGTAGACTACAATAACAAGAAGGGGCAGATTGTTATAAAAATATACGATCAAAAATTGGATTTTACTAGTCTCGTATATTAAACTTCAACATCAATTGCCGAATTGTTTTTGAGTTATTCGATACACATTAGTATCAATCTGTTAAATAAGACGGAATTATGGATGTGTTGACCTCAAGACACAACTACTTAAAATTTATTTAGGGTTGATCTAAATGGAAACTTCTAGTTTAGATATAAAGTGACTTGTACTAATTAAGATAAGTAATACTGAAGCTAGTCCAAAAGATTATTCAAGAACAGACAAAACTTTTATTTTCTTTGAAATTGAAAACATTTTTGCTATTATCATGAACTCATGTTGTAACAGATAATCCATTATTTTCCGGAACTATTGCCCAAATACTAAAATATTAAATTTTAATAGCATCGAAGATATTTACAATATTAATTCGATGATAGTTAGATTTGATAAACTGACGGACATAGTTGAATTCAAGGTGTACAAATTGAGAGCAACTAATTTAATATCTATTATGAAACTTTTAGTTATATAGATGGCAGACAAATATGAAGATGCAGAACTAGATTTACAGTAGTTCATAATATAAATTACCTATGTACTTTCGTACGATTGGTCAGCACTTGACACACAGCTGTGAACTAAATTTCTAAGAAGATGTAGTGCACTGAGTTTTAATGGGGACCCCCTGCGGAGA
>CM063509.1:103596866-103604366 GCA_032207245.1 Pardosa pseudoannulata
TTGATATCCTTCAAAGGTTTATGCAGAATTTATAACAACATTCGTCGTTATCAGGAAGTTCACATTTTAAAAATTTTTAATGTTTGCTTCTTTCATATCTATTCATACATTTATAATATATGTTTAATGTAAAATTCATTTTATATTTTGTTTTTCTTAAACATGTTCTTAACACTAGATTTACGGATGTTGATCATATACCTATTTTTACCGAAATGAGCCAATTTGACTTATACAAGAAAATTGAATTATTTTGAAAAGAAATTAGTTCCAAATCAATTTAAATAAAATGTTTATTATAAAATATTCACGGAAAATATTTTTTACATATAAAATCTGTTTTTGAAACCCATTTTCCGCAAACATTTCTATTACATTTATCACAATGATTTCTACATCACTGTCTTTTACATGATTGTTGAACTTGACGATTCTTCCGTGAGTCAGTAGCATGAATTTCTGTCATTGGAATGGAAGTGTCCTCGACTTATTTTCTGTATTTACTTCTTAGCTCTTCAGATAATTGGAAAATAAAATAATCTTGATTGTTGCCCAGGCCTGATAATACCAATAAATTTCATGTTATGCGATTAACTGTTAAACCATTCTATGAGTCAAACTGGCTCACAACCGTGAAAATAGATATACCCCATTTGATAGTGCGAAATGCAGGGGTCTGTGGTAAAGAGGAATGAAAGTTTACATATATTTTATTACTTAACTAAAAACCAACGTATGTTTTTCAAAAGGGATATTAAAGTTTTATATATGTATATAGTGATCAATTTTTTAATGAGTCAAATTGGATCGGTCCGTAAATATAGTATTAATCATTGATAAATCTTAATAGAAGCTAAAAATCTGAAGTTAAATAGCAGTTAAGAGTAAAATCTCATATAAAATAACCAAAGGTAAAATAGGTGCTTACTCTGGACTTTGAGAGTCGATTCGAACGTTCGTTGTGACGTCACTGTGACGCTTGGTCCTTTGCTGGCATAATATGGGGAAGTTCAAGTCAAAGTGATGTCACAATGAAAGTTCGAACCGACTAGCAACGTCCAGAGTAACCCACCATAAGCTTCGTATAAAATAGGAATAATTCTTAATCCTTTTAAAAAATGGCATTTACCATAAACAAAATAGCTGATTGCTATTTGACTCGTAATTTTAAAAAATCTTAAAAATCCCAATGTTTATTTCGAATGTAAAAACATATCTTTATAAAATTTCAAATTTCTCGCTGAATTTCAGTAATACTTTTGATAAGAAGTAGCTTAAGTACTGAGACATTATATATTAATTATATGTTATCCTTAAATAATACCATAATATCTATATCTTCCCGATATTATAATAAATTTAATTCACAATTGAAATAGTAAAAAACAGTTTGATAAGAATATGAATATACTAATAAATTCTTAATAACTTTACAGTATCTATAAAATTAGACTTTATAGTGTAACTGCACAATGTAAAGAAAAATTCAATATAATACATGATATTAGAAGAATATGTTTTTAATCACATCGTTTGTCAGTCATCTATATATATATGAAATGCATATTTATACAAACGTGATCAGCTTCTTTTAGACTTTGAGCTGAATATTTAGTTTAAGAAGCATTTATCTTACTAATCTTTAATAACAAATTTTATTTTCATTTTCTCTTTCATGTAAGTCGTTCCTTTATTTTAAATTAGTAAAATATTTGCTTTTTTTTTCATTATATTGGATTTAATTCATCATAATCCTCAGCAGAATCTTTTAATCCACTGGTATCTAAAATTTCCTGGTTAAATCGTAAGATGAGATTAAAAAATACTTAATGTAAAATAATTGAGCCGGTTTATTTAAAATTTTTTAAGATCATTTAATGTTATGAGAAAATATTTAAAAATTTGTATTTAGATAAATATAACGGTATTTGTTAATCAACTAGTTTTTATCTATTTTTAAATATTAAACATACTAAAGTCTATAATCTAACCATTTTTATAGTAGTTAAAAGTATTTGAAAAAAAAGAATTTAATAAGAATTTAGTTTAAAAATGAATTAGAATTATGTAGAATAATTATTGAACTAAATGCTATGTCTCTAAGGAAAGTTGACTGGCACCATTTTCAGAAAAAATATATTTGTGGTTTTATTATATACAAAAATTTATAATGACAAAAATAAGAAAGACATTTTTCAGGAACCTTGTTTACAGATTAAAATAAATACTGTATTTGAGGAATAATATGAACTAAATACTATGATTTGGAGCAGAATTACTCCACTTTCAGGGCAAATATATTTGTAGTTTTATTAAATACATAAATTTATAATGATAAAAATAGGTAAGACATTTTTGAGGAAATTGGTTTACAGATTAAACTAAATACTATGTGTCAGGCATTAATTATTGAACTAAATACTATGAGTTTGAGGATATCAGACTTACACCACTTTGAATGGAAATGTATTTTTAGTTTTATTAAATACATAAATTTATAATTAAAAAAAATATGAAAGACAATTTCAGAAACCTTGTTTACAGATTAAACTAAATGCTGTGTTTCAGGAATTAATTATTGAGCTGAATACGATGAGTTTCAGGAATTAATTATTGAGCTGAATACGATGAATTTGAGAAAGTAGACTTACGCTATTTTGAATGGAAATATATTTGTAGTTTTATTAAATACATAAATTTATAATGGCAAAAATATGAAAGACATTTTTCAGGAACCTTGTTTACAGATTAAAATATAATGTGTTTGAGGAATAAATTATTGAATTAAATACTATGAGTTGGAGGTGAGCAGACTTACACTACTTTCAGGGCAAATTTATTTGTAGTTTTATTATATACATAAATTTATAATGACGAAAATATTTAAGACATTTTTGAGGAAACTTTTTTACAGATTAAACTAAATACTATGTATCAGGTATTAATTATTGAACTAAATACTATAAGTTTGAAGAAAGCAGACTTACACCAAGTTAAAATCAAATATTTTTGTAGTTTTATTAAATACATAAATTTATTATGAGAAAAATATGAAATAAATTTTTCATTAACCTTGTTTACAGATTAAACTAAATACTGCGTTTGAGGATTTAAATACTGAACTAATACTATGAGTTTGAGGAATGCAGACTTACACCAATTTGAAAGGAAATATATTTGTAGTTTTATTAAATACATAAATTTATAATGGCAAAAATATGAAAGACATTTTTCAGGAACATTGTTTACAGATTAAACTAAATACTGTGTTTGAGGAATTAATTATTGAGCTGAATACAATGAGTTTCAGGAATTAACTATTGAGCTGAATACGATGAGTTTGAGAAAGTAGACTTACGCTATTTTGAATGGAAATATATTTGTAGTTTTATTAAATACATAAATGTATAATGGCAAAAATATGAAAGACATTTTTCAGGAACCTTGTTTACAGATTAAACTAAATACTCTGTTTGAGGAATAAATTATTGAATTAAATACTATGAGTTGGAGGTGAGCAGACTTACACCACTTTCAGGGCAAATATATTTAAAGTTTTAATAAATACATAAATTTAACATAAACAATAAAATAAGACATTTTTGAGGAAACTTGTTTACAGATTAAACTAAATAATGTGTGTCAGGCATTAATTATTGAACTAAATACTATGAGTTTGAAGAAAGCAGACTTACACCAAGTTGAAAGGAAATATATTTGTAGTTTTATTAAATACATAAATTTATTATAAGAAAATATGAAATAAATTTTTCAGGAACCTTGTTTACAGATTAAACTAAATACTGTGTTTGAGGAATTAATTATTGAACTATTTACTATGCATTTGAGAAGAGCAGATCTACACCACTTTAGAGGAAATATATTTGTAATTTTATTAAACACATAATTCTTCAAAATTATATGATATTGAATTATAATTAAAGATCTAGAAAATCATTTTCATATGAATCAGAATCATCTAATAAATTTTGCTACCATCATATGATATGAAAGAGTACATTTAAATTTTATACCATAGTAGCGCAAAATAAAGTAATTATTTTTCTAAGTGAAAATATTTGTATTTTATACCACTCTAAAAATATATAATTTTTAGAAATATGTAAGCTTCTCTTGAAAAACTTTTATGAACATCTCTCTCTAAACTACAAAAAAATATGTAACTACATTTTTCCGTTTATATAAGTCGTTTTTAAATAACTTAAACTTCGAGTTTAAAAAATTTTATCAAATTAGTATTTTCCATTACAATTATCTCTTTTATACGCGGATTCTGTAACACGATTTTGTAATAACTGGAGTCACCAACATACATTTTACATGTATTTTATTTTCTAGCACGAATTCCCGCAATGATTTTTATTCTAATTTTAACATTGTAATTAGAAGACGTTCTTTTTATGCCCACATATGTGTAAGTGACTTGGTGTACTTAATTGATTGTTTACTTTGCATTTTGGAGTTACTGGAAATACCTGAATTTTATAACCAAGTTTTTCTTTATTTCGCTGTATCTGAATTTGAACACAGTATTTACTTCTTTAGTATAATTGTATTTTGCGTGTTAAGTTTGTAGGTTTTGGTTTGGTTTTGGTTTGGAGCGCTACGGTCTACTTTTTGCAACACGAGGGGTAATGAGACCTGGATCTACTGCTTAAAGCCGATTCCGAAAGGCTACGAACATCTATGCCACAGTGGGATTAGAACCCACGAACTCTGGATACGAAGGCCAGCACCCCAGATTTATATTAAATTTCATATTATTAAGAAATTGCAAAACGCAGAGTATTTTCTGATAATCGTAAATCTAAGAATTATTATTGCTTAAGTATATCTCAGTATAATTCAGTATAATTGTATTTTGCGTGTTCACTTACTAGGATGCAATAAATAATTTCAATAATGTTTTATAAACTGATGTTCAATTAAAATTATTTTTTTTTTCGATAGTGAGATTTTCAGTATAACTTGTATCGTTAATACTTTTTATTATTAAAGAGGCAATAGAATATTAGTTTACTGATAAGTATTAATTAAAATTGCTCTATATTGACAAACTATATTCTAATAACTCCTCAGGGTTTAGCCAGATTTATTAATGCATTGTTAATTCTCAGAAAATATACGACGATATATTGAAAATCAAACATTTTGCTTTTCTTTTATTTCAATCCCACACAAGTGCATGCTTTATGTACACTTGTTGTATCTGGTTATAGATTGAATTTCATTTTTACACTAATTTGTACTCTTTGTTTAATAAAAAAATGATTTTGTTTTATAAATATGTAATATGGATTACGTTTTATAAAGCATTATTACGTTTTTTTATGGCATTTAAGGAAAATATTTATAGTTTTTCCCTCTTACCCGATTATTTAAAGTTCTTGAACATATCTCCACATTTACCTTATGCCGCATGTACTTTTAACACGATTTCTTTGCATAATTTTCTAAGGAATATATCTACCGTGTATAAAAACAGTTAGGTTTATATTAAATTTCATATGATTAAGAAGTTGCAAACCGTAGAGTATTTTCTGATAATAGTAAATCTAAGAACTATTACTGCTTAAGTATATTTCAGTAAAAATCTGTATAATTGTATTTTGCGTATTCAGTTAGTCGGATGCAATTAATAATTTCAATAATGTTTTAAAAGCTGATGTTCAATTAAAACTATTTTTTTATTCGATAGTGAAATTTTCAGTATAACTTGTATCGTTAATAATTTTTTTCTATTAAAGAGGTAATAGAATAGTAGTTTACTGAAGAGTATTAATTAAAATTGCTTTATATTGTCAAACTGTATTCTAATAACACCTCAGGGTCTAGCCAGATTAATTCATGCATTGTTAATTCGCGGATAATATAAGACGATATATTGAAAATCAAACAGTTTTGCTTTTTCTTTATTTCAATACCACACAAGTCCACACTTTATGTACACTTGTTGTATCTGCTTATAGATTGAATTTCAGTTCTACACTATTTTATACTCTTTGCTTAGTAAAAAAATGCTTTCGTTTCATAAATATATAATATGGATTTTATTATTATGTTTTTTCATGATGTTGCGGCGAATGAAAAACCAGCGAGCTATTAAAAACTAACATTTTACTTTATTTGAATGGCCTTACTTACGTTGTTGTATTGATAAATTTTTACTTGTTCTTTACATTGATTGTAAGTTAGGAAATGAATACTTGTATTAAAATACTATCGCCTAACACATGACATTTAAGGGAAATATTTATAGTTTTTTTTTATCTTACCGGAATTTTTTAATGTTCTTGAACATATCCCCAAATTCAACTTATGCCGATTGTTCTTTTAACGCGATTTCTTTGCACTCTAAGAAAGGTATCTACCGTGTAAAAAAAAGAGTTAGGTTTATATTAAATTTCATATGATTAAGAAATTGCAAGCCGTAGTGTATTTTCTGATAATCGTAAATCTAAGAATTATTATTGCTTAAGTATATTTCAGTATAATTCATTATAATTGTATTTTATGTGTTCAGTTAGTAGGATGCAATTAATAATTTCCATAATGTTTTAAAACCTGATGTTTAATTAAAATTATTTTTTTATTCGATAAAGAAATTTTCAGTATTACTGGTATCGTTCATACTTTTTTTACTATTAAAGAGGTAATATAATATTATTTTACTGATATGTATTAATTAAACTTTCTCTATATTGACAAAGTATGTTCTAATACCTCCTCAGAGTCTAGCCAGATTTATTAATGCATTGTTAATTATCAGATAATATATAACCATATATTGAAAATCAAACATTTTGCTTTCCCTTTATTTCAATCCTACACAAGTGAACGCTTTATGTACACTTGTTGTATGTGGTTATAAATTGAATTTCAGTTTTACACTAATGTTTACTCTTTGCTTAGTAAAAAATTGCTTTTCTTTTATAAATATGTAATATGGATTTTATTATTACTTTTTTCCACGACATTTAAGGAAAATATTTATAGATTTTATCCTACCCGGTTGTTTAAAGTTCTTGAACATATCCACAAATTTACTTTATTTTGCACTTACTTTTAACACGATTACTTTGCATAGCTTTCTGAGAAACGTATCTACCATGTAAAAAAAAAGAGTTAGGTTTATATTAAATTTGATTTGATTAAGAAATTTCAAACTGTTGAGTATTTTCTGATAATCGTATATCTCAGAATTATTATTGCTTAAGACCAAATTTACGTTTTTAAACGTTTGTTTTTATTTTTTTTCATTTAGTTTTGTGTTGATTTTTTGCACATCTTTCGAAAACAAATATGATATTTATTCTGAATTTTAGATATTTTTAAAACAAAACTTCTTAATAAAATTTTACTAAAATCTTTCATAGTCTTTAAAATTGGTTCTGGAATTATTGAAAACTATCCGTTGCAATAAAAAATCCATATTTTAAAAGTATTTGAAGTTTTTTACAGAATCTTTATTCAGTCCAT
>CM063509.1:103616866-103639366 GCA_032207245.1 Pardosa pseudoannulata
CTGCTTTAAGTTTTTCTGAAAAAATTAGAGATAACCAAGGTTTTCTCCCATTTCTGGAGTGAAAATAATAAAATATGATATAAACTATAAAACACAAAACGTAATCACAAAATTTTAATTAGCTATGGGAAATTACCCTTACCTATGGGAAGGGTATGCAGCTCTTAGCACATTTATTGCGTAATTTCTAAAAATCTCAATCAATAAGATTAAGACATTACATATAGTATCGTTATATAGACGATATATTAATTAGTATTCGCGAAATTAACTTCTCGATTCAAAATCTAGATTATTACTGAAATAATTAAAGATAACTATGGTTTTCTCCCATTTCTGAATGTCAGTATAAAAACTGATAATAATAAAATATTATATAAAATTTATGACAAAAAATTTAATTATATTTTTACAATTAATAAAATATGTGATTGGAATACATGCATGTCAACACATATTAAACGTAATATATTATTCTATTATTTAATGCGCAGCGAATGTCTACATAGTAACCCGGTTAATTTTTATACTCATAGCTATCTATAATTTGGAATAGCTTTAAATGCCAACTATCCCATCGCTTTTAATATTAAACAATTAATAAATAATTTTAAAGTACATTTAAAACGGATTAGGTTTATGTTTTCAAATATTTATAAACATTAAATACTAATTTTAACTCACACTTTATTAACAATGTTAACGTGGAGTATGTATGGGAAATAAATATTAGCTATGATGTTTTATGTACAGTTTAAATCAGTTTTATCTTATTTAAATATATTACTATATTGTTTTATATATAGTTTTAACTTGTTTTTGTTTAGTATTGAACGTTTAATGTGTTCTACTTTTTTTATTCTTACCATCTGCTGGGTGTAGGGGAACGGTCAGGCTGGATCAAACAATTATTTAACAGTGTATGGAAGTCATTAACCTCCCACACCCAATCCAATTTTTCCTATCTGTTTTTCAAATTTAAGCTTTGAGAGTTATAATTACTTTTATAAATATATATATATATATATATATATATATATATATATTATATATATATATATATATATAGATATATATATATATATATATATTATATATATATATATATATATATATATATATATATATATATATATATATATATATATATATATATATATATATATATATATATATATATATATATTTATATATATATATATATATATATATATATATATATATATATATATATATATATATATATATATATATATATATATATATATATATATATATATATATATATATATATATATATGTATATATATATATATATACATATACATATATATACATATATATATATATATATATATATATATACATATGGATATATATATACATATATACATATATATAGATATATATACATATATATATATATATACATATCAATATATACATATATATATATGTGTGTGTGTGTGTGTGTCAAGTCTAAAAAAAGGGTATTGGAAAATTATGTAAGTTAAAAAGGATTCTAAAAAGAGAACTTTTATAATAATAAAATAAATGAAAAAGACCCACGCTCGAGTAAGCTTTCAGGATAATCCGGTCCGACTGAAGCATTTCTCAGCTTTTTGATGGTCAACACCTTTATCATAGCTTCGCCATGAACATTGAAAAATGGCGCTTGTTGCTTTCCGTAAGAACGATGAGTTAATAAAACTTATTATTATCAAGAAGACTGTGTTCCATTCGCCTTAACTCTGCACCACGACTTTAACACACACACACACACACACACATATATATATATATATATATATATATATATATATATATATATATATATATATATATATATAATATTTATATATATATATATATTTGTGTGTGTAATAATAAAATTTTTAAACATATTTTTAATAATGGCGGTTTACGCTCATTTTCCTGGCACCTTAAATTTAGAATCGCAGCCCCGTTAATTAATTTTTGCCGCGTACTACCTTCTAGAATAATCTGGAAGTAATTAAAGTAAAGGGATTGGTTACCGGAATGACAGAGTTCCTGGAGCCATGGCCCTTCCAGAAATTAATAAAAGGCCCAAGTCACAGGTTTCGAGGCTTTTCCTTTGAGAACGAGATGTAATATATCAACAAATATTTTCTGTTTTGTGTAAGTGCTTATTAAAATTGTTTCTTACAACCTCCAATGAATATTTAGAATAAAATTTCTCTTCCAAGAATATAAATTTATTTTGTGTAATGTTCATTTTATTTATTTCATCATCTATTTCCTTTTTTACTTAGGCGGGGGATGCATGAGACAGTCTTATATTGTTTTCATCTAAAAATGAAAAAAAAAGGAATTAATAAGTGCACAAAAATGAGGTATAGTTTATCATATTACTTGCTTATTTTCCTAATCAATAGATTTAAAAGTTGTCGTATCATAAGTGCTTATTAAAATTGTTTCTTACAACCTCCAATGAATATTTAGATAAAATTTCTGTTCCAAGAATATAAATTTATTTTGTGTAATGTTCATTTTATTTATTTCATCATCTATTCCTTTTTTACTTAGGCGGGGGATGCATGAGACAGTCTTATATCGTTTTCATCTAAAAATGAAAAAAAAGGAATTAATAAGTGCACAAAAATGAGGTATAGTTTATCATATTAATTGTTTATTTTCCTAATCAATAGATTTAAAAGTTGTCGTATCATAAGTGCTTATTAAAATTGTTTCTTACAACCTCCAATGAATATTTAGATAAAATTTCTGTTCAAAGAATATAAATTTATTTTGTGTAATGTTCATTTTATTTATTTCATCATCTATTCCTTTTTTACTTAGGCGGGGGATGCATAAGACAGTCTTATATCGTTTTCATCTAAAAATGAAAAAAAAGGAATTAATAAGTGCACAAAAATGAGGTATAGTTTATCATATTAATTGCTTATTTTCCTAATCAATAGATTTAAAAGTTGTCGTATCATAAGTGCTTATTAAAATTGTTTTCTTACAACCTCCAATGAATATTTAGATAAAATTTCTCTTCCAAAGAATATAAATTTATTTTGTGTAATGTTCATTTTATTTATTTCATCATCTATTCTTTTTTACTTAGGCGGGGGATGCATAAGACAGTCTTATATCGTTTTCATCTAAAAATGAAAAAAAGGAATTAATAAGTGCACAAAAATAAGGTATAGTTTATCATATTAATTGTTTATTTTCCTAATCAATAGATTTAAAAGTTGTCGTATCATAAGTGCTTATTAAAATTGTTTCTTACAACCTCCAATGAATATTTAGATAAAATTTCTGTTCCAAGAATATAAATTTATTTTGTGTAATGTTCATTTTATTTATTTCATCATCTATTTCTTTTTTACTTAGGCGGGGGATGCATAAGACAGTCTTATATCGTTTTCATCTAAAAATGAAAAAAAAGGAATTAATAAGTGCACAAAAATAAGTATAGTTTATCATATTAATTGTTTATTTTTCCTAATCAATAGATTTAAAAGTTGTCGTATCATAAGTGCTTATTAAAATTGTTTCTTACAACCTCCAATGAATATTTAGATAAAATTTCTGTTCAAAGAATATAAATTTATTTTGTGTAATGTTCATTTTATTTATTTCATCATCTATTTCTTTTTTACTTAGGCGGGGGATGCATAAGACAGTCTTATATCGTTTTCATCTAAAAATGAAAAAAAGGAATTAATAAGTGCACAAAAATAAGGTATAGTTTATCATATTAATTGTTTATTTTCCTAATCAATAGATTTAAAAGTTGTCGTATCATAAGTGCTTATTAAAATTGTTTCTTACAACCTCCAATGAATATTTAGATAAAATTTCTGTTCAAAGAATATAAATTTATTTTGTGTAATGTTCATTTTATTTATTTCATCATCTATTTCTTTTTTACTTAGGCGGGGGATGCATAAGACAGTCTTATATCGTTTTTCATCTAAAAATGAAAAAAAAAGGAATTAATAAGTGCACAAAAATAAGGTATAGTTTATCATATTAATTGTTTATTTTCCTAATCAATAGATTTAAAATTTGTCGTATCATAAGTGCTTATTAAAATTGTTTCTTACAATCTCCAATGAATATTTAGATAAAATTTCTCTTCCAAGAATATAAATTTATTTTATGTACTTTTCCTTTTATTTATTTCATCATCTATTCCTTTATTACTTAGACGAGAGAAAGTAAAATCAGATTAGCACATAATATTACTTCCAATTCTACAGGAATAAAAAGTGGAAAGCGTAGAATACTTTCCAATAAGCTTTGTAGTAATCCCTAAAACGTTAACTATAATTAATTTTAAATAAAAGTTAGATTTTCTTCCGAGACATTTTTATTTTGTGTAGGTGTGTTTTGATTCCTTACATTATAATTGAAAATAATTTAATATTTCAAACCGATTTTGCAGGCCATATTTCAACTCCCGTATTTAAAATTTTCTCTTTTGAAATCAAAATATTTTTTTCTGTAAAAGTATAAAAATATTTATGTTATGATATGAAGAATCTCTAATTTTGTTAAAAAAAGAGACAGTAAGCTTTCAGTGTAATCGGAAGAAAATTTCCTTTCTTACAACACTCAATTGCGTTTAAAAGTTATAATGAAAATTCGTAAAGAAAGAGAATTTACCTTCATAAAATATCAAAAATAGGTAAATTTTCATTTTAAATGAGCTCTTCAAAAATTGCAAGCTTCAGTGGCAAAATTTATAATAAAATTAATACTTAACACTATTTCTGATGCAATAAGAAAATACATTCCTACACATAAATAATTATCATCAATGAGTGATTTTTAATTATTTCAACTGAATACATAAGTATGTGTAAATATATATATATATATATATATATATATATATATATATATATATATATATATATATATATATATATATATATACATATGGCATGGATGAGTGGTTAAGGCATGGAGGACACATTTCCTTCCATATACAAAAACTTTTTTATTGCAATCCTTCTGTCCATAGCTATGACATTTAGAAATCCTTTGTTTTGATACTTCTGACTCTTTTGGCATTTCTGCCTCAGCAAAATTCCTATGTCAACTTCCATGTCAGCTTCTTCACTCTGTATAGTCCAGCTAGAGGGTGTGTATTTCTCCCATTACGTTATGGTTAATGAGTTCTAGCTATTTTTAATTACAACTCTCTTAATTCTTAACCCCATTTTTAAACCTGACATATATATACAGAGTGTCCGAGAAATTTGTGTCCTACTTTTGTATATATATGTATATATATATATATATATATATATATTATGTATAAATAAAGATAGATAGAAGAATGCCACAAACGATATTCTGATAGTCATGGTTGTAAGAATTTTATATAGAAGTTTGAAAATGTAGTTACAAAAGTTGTGACTAGATGGTGCAAAGAATAATAAAGCATGCACAAGCAAGCAGCGATAACTAAAATCGTGTCTGATAGGCAGTCTATGCAATTTCAGTGTGTTCAAAATGACAACCACTCACACTAGAAAAAAAATCTTAAACGTGCAAATAAATTTGACATCCTATGCTGAGTGTCTGATCGGAAACTAAATTAATTTATTTCTACATACTTATCTATCCCTTTAAAAACAAAGGTTAGCATGTAGTTTGTTAGTAAACAAATAAAACTTGTTTTTTGTAAGACTTCTTACAAAAAATAAGGTAAATTCAAACTTTCACGTTTAGTTGTACTCTAAATTGAAGGTATTTCAGTTACCTGTTCAATTATTAATGCGTATTTTTTCAAATAGTAAAGGCATCTGTAAGAAAACCTATATAAATTTTTATAGCTATCACATATAAAAAGAAAGAATTATATTCCAACTTTTACGTTTATTTGTACGCAAAATTGAAGGGATTTTAGATAAATCTTCATTCATTTACGTATATGGATATTTATCTTTCCAAAACGGACGTATATGTAAGAAAACCTATGTAAATGGTTTTATTTTAGGTATAAAACAAATAACATGTTATATTTTCCTTTACACAAAAGTCATCTTCTACTATACAGAAAAGAGAGGGAATTTTAGTAAAATCCTTATTTATTTATACTTACCAATCAGTCTTTCTAAAACATGTTATATAAATTTAAATATGATTTCCATTCTTCCGAAATGCATTTAGATGCATCATATAGATTTTATTTAAATTTTAAATTTTCCCAGAATGTTAGGAAAGTTTTCGTCTCATCCAAAGGTGAAAAGATCTATAAGGAAACCTATATACCTTTTTATTTATATTTCAAACATAATATTTTATATTCCAATTTTTACTTTCAACTGTATGACAGAATTAAAGGGAATTTAGTTAATTGTTCGTTGATTTGCTTATACTTTTCTATCTATCATTAAACCCGAGGTATCTATAAGAAAACCAATGTAATTTCTTTTCTTATAGACATCACTCTAAGAATGTATTAAATGACCCTTTTACTATAACCGATACACCGAAAAGAAATTGTAAACTGTCCCTTTATTTGTTCATAATAATATGGCACTTCTTGAAAAGTAGGTATCTATAAATGAAACTATACAAATGTTTTTCCTTTTAATTCCCAAAATTATGTTAAATTTCAAGTCTTACTTTCAGTTGTAAGCACAATTCAGGCGATATTAGTGAAGTATTAATTTATTTACGGATATTTATCAATATGTTACCAAAAAGAAGTTATCTATACAAAGCGTACATAAATTGTATTCTTATATATATATCACACAAAGAATAATTTAAATTCCAACTTTTACATTCAACTGTACATAGAAAATAAGGGTTCATTTAATTCTGCATACTTATCTATCCCTTCAGAAAACAAAGGTTAGGGAGTAATTTTTTAGTCAACCAATGCAAACTCTTTAAGACATCTTACAAAAAATATAGTAAATTCTAACTTTCAAGTTCAATTGTACGCAAAATTCAAGGGATTTTAGTTAATTCTTCAATTGTTTAAGCCCTATTTCTTCAAATAGTAGAGGCATCTATAAGAAAACCTAAATAATTTTTTATAGGTATAACACATAAAAAGAATTAAATTCCAACTTTTACGTTTAATTGTACAGAGAAAGGGATTTTAGATAAATCTTCAGTTATTTACTTATATTGATCTATATATTTCTAAAATGGACGTATATGTATGAAAACCTATATAAATTGTTTTATTTTAGGTATATAAAAATAACATGTTAAAGTTTCCGTTACATAAAAGTTAACTTCTACTATACACAAAAAAGTGAGAATTTTAGTAAAATCCTCATTTATTTATACTTACCAATCAGTCTTTCTAAAACATATGATAAATATTCAAATATGATTTCCATTCTTCCGAAATGCATTCAGATGCATCATACAGATTTTATTTAAATTTTAAGTTTTTCCAAAATGTTAGGAAAGTTTTCATCTTATCCAGAGATGGAAGGATCTATAAGGAAACCTATATACCTTTATATATATATATATATATATTACAAATATAATATTTTAGATTCCAATTTTTACTTTCAACTGTATGACAGAATTAAAGGGAATTTAGTTAATTGTTCGTTGATTTGCTTATACTTTTCTATCTATTATTAACCCTTTGACTGCTCGTCTCGCGATTTCCACGGGCAATTCAAACGTAGCAAAATTTGCTCATCCCGCGATTTTTGCTGTAATGTATTTTTCTTTCTTTATTAAGAAACACACACATTCCGCACATTCCGCCTTTTCACCGTTTAACCAGTACAATAAATTATATACAGCATTAGACCTTTAATTAGGTAATAAATAGAATTATATGACTAGAACTATAGTTATATTGGATAATAGAATTATAGACAGTATGTTATAAATAGAAATTAACTGTATTTCAATTGAAATTTATAAAAAAATTAATTTTTAATGTGATAACAACTGAAATTAGTTTTTCTGAAAGCTTAGTTTCTCATGATAAAAGTGAATATAAAAAATCTTTTCTAGAAAAAAATAAGTATTTCAATTCTCCAATTTATATATACACTTAAACTATGCAACAAAAAAAATACGCAATCGCGTCGGTGTCGTGCTTGCCTACATGCCAATGGCAGCAATTTCGAACAATTCTTGTAATACTTTTTATTTATTATTGTTATTTTTTGTATAATAAAGCGTTTTACACTACATTCTGTGTGTATGTCCTTTTTGTCTTTGTGTTTCTTTATCTCGTAAGGGTTACGTTTCCGCCTATGCTTTCCTATGTAATTATGACTCCTCCCGAAGTTTTCTACCTCCCCTCCAAGTTCGTACACGGACTTCGGGGACACCCTGTATATATATATATATATATATATATATATATATATATATATATATATATATATATATATATATATATATATATATATATATATATATATATATATATATATATATATATATATATAATATATATATGGAATTTACACTGCAGCCCTCATGGGTCAGGATGCTTCTCATTAATTAGCTTAATAATTCTTAGAGTTAAATTTATTTATGAGACTTTATAAATGTTTCAAATCCTAACTCTCTCTGGAAGACACTCTGCTAACAGCAGGAAATTCAAAAATTTCCCTATTAGTGTCAACTGTCAAGCTATTTTCCCTCACTAAGACATAGAAAGTACCTATTGTTTAAGAAGTTTTACAATACATGACCTAAGTTTAGCTTTTAGTAATAAGTATATAGAATAATGTAATAATCACCGCATATTTTTTTTTATTTTCAGACTGTTAAGTCCGAAAGCAACATTTAAAATCTTCATCCTATTTAGTATTTTGAAAATATTATGAAGTAACTCATGCTAAATTTATTTGGTGTAAAAAAAGTAAATGTATTTTAGGATACTCTAAGCTCCATGTAATATTTAGATTAAGAAATTGCTGTTATAAAGGTGTTTTGAATACATGATATCCTAAAGATATGTCACCACATAATTTTCTCACATTATTTGAAATAAAGTCGTCATGCTTGAGACTTTCTCATATTGTTTTCATCTAAAATAAAAAAAAACGAGTGCACAAAAATGAGGTACAGTTTATCATATTACTTCCTTATTTTCCTAATCAATAGATTTAAAAGTTATAGTATCATGAATGCTTATTAAAATTATTTTATAAGCTCCACTGAATATTTAGATAAAATTTCTCTTCCAAGAATATAACTTCATTTTGTGTATTTTTCCTTTTATTTATTTCATCATTTATTTCTTTTATTTATTTCATCATCTATTCCTTTTATTACTTAGGCGAGAGGAAGTAAAATCAGATTAGCACATAATATTACTTCCATTTCAACATGAATAAAAAGTGGAAAGCTTAGAATACTTTCCAATAAGCTTTGTAGTAATCCCTAAAACGTTAACTATAATTAATTTTAAATAAAAATTAGATTTTCTTCCCAGACATTTTTATTTCGTGCAGGTGTGTTTGGGTTCCTTACAGTAATGTTGAAAATAATTTGAGATTTGAAACCAATTTTACAAGCCATATATCAAACCTGTATTTAAAATTTCTCTTTTGTAATCAAAACAATTTTTTTCAGTAAAAGTATAAAGATATTTATGTTATGACAACAAGAGTTTCTAATTTTGTTAAAAAATAGACAGTAGAATTCAATATAATCGAAACAAAATTTGCTTTCTTAGAACACTCAAATGCATTTAAAAGTTGTAATGAAAATTCGAAAAGAAAGAGAATTTACTTTTCTAAGATATTAAAAATAGGTAAATTTTCATTTTACATGAACTCTTAAGAAATTGAAAGCTTCAATGGTGAAATTTATAATAAAATTAATTCTTAACTTTTTTTCGATGCAATAAGAAAATACTTTCGTATACCTTAATAATTATCCCCAATGAGTTAATTATTTCAACTGAATACATACATATATATATATAATATATATATATATAATATATATATATATATATATATATATATATATATATAATATATATATATATATATATATATATATATATATATATATATATATATATATATATATATATATATATATATATATATATATATATATATATATATATATATATATATATATATATATATATATATATATATATATATATATATATATATATATATATATATATATATAGTATATATATATATGGTATATATATATATATATATATATATATATATATATATATATATATATATATATATATATATATATATATATATATATATATATATATATATATATATATATATATATATATATTGATTTATATCTTCCCAAAAATTACGTATATGTAAGAAAACCTATATAAATTGTTTTATTTTGGGTATATAACAAATAACATGTTAAATTTCCCTTTACAAAAAAGTGAACTTCTGATATACACAAAAGAGAAAGTTTTTGTAAAATCTTCATTTATTTATACTTACCTATCAGTCTTTCTAAAACGTGTAATAAAAATTCAACATTTAAAAGGTAAAATTAGAAAGTGAAATATTTCGCCGTTGAAAATAGCATATAAAAAAGGACAAACATAAAAAATATTAATATGCACGTCTATTTGTAGTAACTGTGCAAAAAAAATCTTTGTGATTTCATTTTTCCCCTTTCTCCGAACAAAGTTCTACAACACGTGACGCCAAAGATAAAAAATATTTTTACGTTGGCGTCATTCGCTGACTTACGTGACATTTTTATTAAAAGCTGTTCTCATTTCCGGGACATTGATTTTTCTCAAGAGAAAAATTTTAATAAAACAATACGTTTCGAAAACCTGTGCTTCTGTTACAACCATAGGGGTAAAAAAAATATAGAGATGTTTTTCAAAGATTTTCTAATATGCCTGAAGACAGGTAAGAATAATACGACAGTTTAAATTATTCAAATCCAAACGTCGAGTGTTGTTTTTATTGGAACTCGAATATTTGAATAAATGACACGTTCACTTTTGGTTATATTTGTATTAAAACTGACAATAAATAATTTTAAATTAAAGAGAATTTCAAATAATTGTTTTAAAAGGTATAACAGTTTTTGACAGTCGTGGTTGATTCCTCAAATATATTTTTCAATGACAATAAATGTAATTAAAAATAATGTTTTATCTAATATTTTCCATTTTTAAGTTATTTTTTACTGTAGCAAAGTATAATTTCCATTCTTTCGAAATGCATCCATACGTCTCATATTGATTTTATTTAAATAGATTTTTTCCAGAATGTTAGGGAAATTTTTTAGCCAGTTAAAATCAACAATAAGATGTTTGAAGCTAAGGAGAATATATGACTGTCAGTATTTCTGTAATAAATTTTATCACTAGTATTAAAACCCAATAATAAATTTCAGCAAAATTGATTGTTTACAACAGAAAAAAGAAAACAGTCTTGATGATGGGACTTTAAAAGAAACTTAACTTACTTTTTATTAAAAAAAACATAAAACCATCGAATAACAAGAAAGCACAAGTTCAACACTAGTTAAATTTTATCATTCGTGTTAAAACCCAATAACAAAGTTGATGGTTTGCAGCAGAAAAAAAGATTAGCCCTCGTGTTGCAAAAAGTAGACCGTAGTGCACCAAAACCAAACCAAAACCAAAACAGCAGAAAAAAGAAAACAGTCTTGATGATGGGACTTTAAAAAAAAACTTAACTTGTTTTTTATTAAAAAAAAGACGATTGACTAACAAGAAAAACACAAGTTCACATAGTAAATATATACAGAGTCTGTTTACACATTTTTAGACGATGTATATTGTAGACACAAAACTAAATTACATAACATTCTTGTGTTTAAAATGTTCTATTTGATAGCCCTTCTTCTGAAATATAGAGCAACACCGTAATTTCCAGGATGATAATGCCTTTTTAAGTGTCAGAAGAAGTATTCTATCCTATTCCTCCAGAACAGCTTTCCAAAATACTGTAAGGGTTGTGGGACGACGTTAAAAAAAGACAGGGATATTCTTAAAAATACATAAATAAATAAAAATAACAAAAAAGATACATAGATAATATATACACAAAAAAGGCTGCACACAGAAAGGGACAAAATCCAGCCAATTACAGCTAAAACGGATATCCGCAACTCCAAAGCCAAAGAAAATAAAGAAGCAAATTTGTCAGAAGTCAAAAGGGGAAACTCCACGGAAATCCCTCCTTTACTCAGTTTCTACTCATATGGAAAGAGGGGGGAGTTAGTATGTTGAAATTTTCGCACTATTTTATACGAGGAGCATCCAGAAAGTAAGTTTCCCTATTTCAAAGAAAAAAAGACCTCACACTTTCAGGGAGATATTTATTGACAACATGTACAGCAATGTTTCACCTATTTTTCAACATAGCCACCACGAGAATTGAGACACTTGACGTATTTGGGATCAACTTTTGTATACCTCTGTCGTAGACCTATGCCGCCTGTGAATTTAACGAGCCTTCCTGTCCCTGAAAACCATGCACATCTCTTTCTGTACCGACAGCGTCTGTTTGAATTTGGTCCTGACCTAAGATCAACTATGACGCCAACGCATTGACTGTTGCTTGGTTTCCGGGGTAAAGTGCGAGAAATCCAAGTCTCATTGTCCTTGACGATCCTGTCGAGGAACTCGTCGCCGTCGTCGTGATACCGTAGCAGAAATGTCAGTGCTGCTTCTAAGCTTTGAATTTTGTGTTCGGGTGTTATTTTCTGCTTATAGACCTGATAGAGCTCCCGATGAATTTCAATTGGCGCAATGCTTTGTGCATTCAAGATCCCCGACCAAACTTTGCAGGCGGCTGGAGAAGTAATTAAGAGTGTCCATTTCGGACCACTGCTACCAAGCTACTGGCAATAATCGGGACCTGTCCAGCTGGCATATGATTGATACGTCAAAGATCTGTTACGCATATGCAATTGACATGGATAATTACGTTTACTTTAAAGGGAAAAACATCGGGAATCTTACTTTCTGGATGCGCTTCGTATTAATCCCTTGTCGTTCTGTCAACGCAAATGCACCAATTTTGGATTGCCCAACCTCATTTTGGGCAAGAGGAAAAAGGTATTTCTATTCCGCAAAACCCGAAATTGGGTCGTCCAACATTTAATATGCCATTTTCCTAATAGATAGAAATGCTTTCCAGTTAAAAATTTTTAGCAGTTTCGCTCCATTTGTCGCTATTTCTTGGTTACTATAAAGGATTTGTGAAATTGAAAGGAATCTGGGGAACATGGAATTTATCACATTTAATATAGATAATAATATTGTTTTATTAGTTTATTGTTTTTATCCAGAAAATTATGTCATTTCACTTATTTTGATGTGATTTGAGAAAAAAAATTCTGTAGCCTATTAACATTTTTCATGTGAAAGTACTGAAAATAGTAGTTATTTCGTGTAAGATTGTGAATTTTTCAACCTATTTCTAACATTTTGATGATAATAAAGAAACAAAATTGAAGACTTTTTTTTTCTATTTTGGCTTGTTTTTCTCGAATATATTCCACTGGCAATGGATTAAAGTAGTAAATTTTATCATAAGTATTGTCTTAAAAGGTCGATAAAAAATTTATTTTGTTTTCCTCCATGTCATTTTTCGAGTTTATATTTTAAATGAAACTACTCGTGCAATGTATGTACTAAGAAAAACCTATTGGCTATATATAACCTAGAATGATGATAGAATGTTTTCTACTTTCTACGTATAGAGATAATCTTATAAGATTTACTTGCAGTACATCAGAAGATGACTTCAAATAAATCTTATGAAATGTATATTATGTATATTATTTCAATTTATAAAAAAAGGCTTGACTTTTAAAAAATACTAAAAAAAAGAATCTTCATGTGCATTAGACAAGACAAGATCAAGAAAGTTTACGAAAATTTTTGGATTATATCTGTTATTATTACTCAATTTCTAGAATGAATTGTAATGTTAATAAACACTTCTAGTGGTTTTCTAATAACATCTGTCATACTCACTCTCTTTCTAGGATTATTTGTAACATAAATAAACAATACTAGTGGTTTTCTGATAATATTTTTATAACCACTCTATTTCTAGGATAAATTGTAATGTAAATAAACTATCTCTCATTAATCACTCTCTTTCTAGAATGAACTGTATTATAAATAAATAACATTAGTGGTTTTCTAATAATATTTTCATAATCACTCGAATTCTAATATGAAATATAGTCTAAATAAACTATTTTAGTTGTTTCCAATAATAGCTGACATAATCATTATCTTTCTAGAATGAATTGTAACATAAATAATTAATTGTAGTGAATATCTGATAATATCTGTCATAATTACTCTCATCCTAGAATGAATTGAAATGTAAATAATTAACATTAGTGGTTTTTTAATAATATTTGTCATAACCATTCTAATTCTAATATGAATTGAAGTGTAAATGAACTATTTTAATATTATCCGATAATAACTGTCACAATCACTCTCTTTCTAAAAGGAATTATAGTGTAAATAAACAATTTTGGTAGTTTACTGATAATATTTGTTATAATCACTCTATCTCTAGGATAAATTGTATTGTAAATAAACAAGTTTGTGATTTTCTACCAAATCACATTCCATTTAAACATTTATAGCCGAGGATTAACAAGAAATAATATGTCAATCTTGCTTGGTTTTATATGATTATGTAAATACACACATGTATCATACACAAAGTGTACACAATGAAACCTTCTCCTATTCATGAAAAACGGAGTATATCCCAAAGCAGAATATATATTTGTACTTATTTCTCACGTCATAATATTGTAACCTGTCGATACTGAATAAAACCTTAAAAATAATATTTAAACAGAAAAAGTTCCATACATAAGGAAATGGTTGAAATTAAAATTTTTTATCCACTTATATTTGCAATAAATATAAACAAGAAAAAATTCTATACTTGATTGTGTTTTCATACATTTTTTTCTCTTTTCTAAAAAAAAGTTCTACGTCTAATGCAAAAAGGAAAAATACGCTGGTTTCATTCGCTGACTTGCAAGAATTTTTAATAAAATATATTCTAATTTCCGTTATAGATTTTTCAAGATTAAATTTTTTATAATACAAAACGTTTCATAAACCTGTACACTGCTGTAACGACTGGGTGAAAAGAATAAAAAGGCGTTTCAAAAATAATCTAATGTACTTAGAAAAAAAGTCAAAGAAGAAACGATAGCTTCTCATTATTTAAACCCAGAAATACAATTCTGTTATTTTTGCCGTTCAGTTACTTTGATATTCGATGCTTTTAATTTATGTAATATTTTAATTAACAGTGTCAGTAAGACATTTAAGTAAAAGATAATACCAAATGATGACTATACAGAATTTACTATTTTATTGATTTTTAATATATGAAAAGCTACACTAGCAACAATATTAGATTTACTTTGTCAACAGGGATATTATAATGTAAACCTTTGCGGTCTAAATTGATGTTTTTAATCAAAATAGTCTGGACCAAGTTAATATTTGAATTATATCAGTTTATTGTCTATCACCTTAATTGAAAATTGTATACTGCGTTCTACATGCTGCAAAAGAGAGATATCATATTGTTGCGAAATTCTCACGTAAATTTCGTTGATTGAATAGACTTTGTCTAAGACAAAAACAATAACAATTTATTAACACGATAAATTAATCACAGTTAAAACTGATGACGATAAAACTTGGTATCTTTTCGGCGAACTTTTTCAGAGCAATACGGAGAGCATTAACACAGGTCCTACTTTCACTGATCTGAGCGTGAACTAACTTTTTATGAGAACTCCCGATTCCTTTATATAGCTTTCAGGTTTCTGGAAATTTCAACAAGCATCTAGTAAAATCCAGAGAAAGGGGATCGGCAACAAAATTTCGCCAAGTCGCCAAATTAGGCGATATATCGCCAAATTTGTCGCTAAAAATGAGTCTCCCAAATTTTGCCAAAGAGCCAATATCTCATCAAATTGGCGAGATACCATACAGATTACATGTTTACGGCATTCTTTACAATATCAAGTCAAACGCGACACTGAAATACTAAAGATTAAGCATGTCTGATAACTGTTAATTTATATTTGATGAACAGTACAGTTCATGTTTGGATTATATCAATTCATTTTTTATTTCTTAAACTTAACAAAACGTTTGGATCCACACTCGACGCTGTACTTGCTGCAAAGAAAAGAAGATATCCAGTCAGACTCGGCATTGGAGCACTACAAGTTAAGAATCCCTGATGAATTATAGTTTAAAAATGGTGAATTTTATAGTCCATGGTTGAAATATAGCAATTTATTGTCTATTTTAGAATATAGCAATTTATTGTGTATTTGTAAAACCACACTATGCATTGTACTTGCTGCAAAACGAACGATATCAAGTCAAACTCGGCATAGTAGTTAGACATGTCAAGAATGTCTGATGAATCATTCGACTGATAATAGTTAAAAATGCCTGTCAAATGAGTCTTTAAATTTTAAGCATATACTAGTGAAGGATTAAATATGTTAATTTCGCTTAAAAATCGTGTGGAACTACTTTCGACGTTGTGATTGAGGCAAAAGAGAGATGATATCTAGTCAGAATAGATATTTGTAAAATAAGGTTGAAGAATTTCTGATGAATGATCGCTTAAATTTGAAGAATTTTATACTCCTTGGTTGAATTATATCAATTTATTATCAATTCTTAAACTTAAAACTTGTATACAACCACATTCGACCTTACACTTGATACAGAAGAGATATTATGTCAAATCAACCTCGATATTGGAATCCTAAAGATTAAGAATGTCTTATGAATAACCATTTAGCGCTAGAACCACGAGATGGGTCATTTTGACCATATAACTATTGGTCGTAAAAACTATTTGCAAAGTTTTTACGACCAACGAAGGATTTGCGTGCTCATACTCGTACGTGCCAGTGGTTGGCAGCTTTACAAATCGCAGCCAGGCGAGAAAAAGAGGGAGAATGTAAGATGCTGCGTACCCAGTCGACTTCACAGCGGAGATAACTTCTTCACGCGGCGGTGGAAACCGTCGTTCTTCGACCTCGGATTGAACTTCTGCATTTGGCGGTGGAATCCATCGTGCTTAGTCCAAAGGAACTCTTCAGTACTGATAAACACTTGTATGTCTCGTACAAGCCAGAAAGTTTATATTTTTTACCTTCTTTCTATTATTTGAGCATTAAATTTTCAATAAAGGGTTCCATGGAGAACTGCGTTTAGTACTTGACTTTTGCATACCACTAAAATATTGGGAATTACTGTAGTAGCTTCAATTTACCCATCAAATGCAGTGGTAAGTGAACCCATTGGTAAGTAAAAACTAAAGAGTTCACAATGAATACCTGTTCCAGCACCATGTTTTCTCTCCATCCAACAACCATTAAGGAAGATATGCATTTTCAGATAGTAATAACATAAAATAATATAAAATTTTAATAAAAATATTTCTGAGGATAAATTTTGAAAATATGTTTTAATGAGTATTATATTAATTCCGTTATTACTATCTGAAAAATTAAATCTATTACGGAAACACAAAATAGTTTTCGATTCAAAATTACCTCTCCCGCAGTTCTAGCGTTAAATTTGATGAACATCAAAATTCATAGTCTTTTTTCTAGAGGTTAATTTTACAAACATTCTTACATTTTTCTCGTATTTCATTTTCTATTTTTCCTTTTTTACAATACATACTATATATTTTGAATTTACAACAATAATCATTTTTTAAACTTCTTCACGTCCAGAGCAAAGTGTAAATAAATTAGAGTTCAATTGAAAAGAACATCTGAAATTTTACCGAAGTAATTTTTAAACTGACATATTTCCATTCATTTATATACAAGGACAGAACTTATATTATCTGCGAACTCTATTGTTTTGAGCAGTGAAAAGGAATCACACACTAATTGCATTTATACGTTAAGTGTTCAAACACTAATTTTCCTACACATTCTTGTTTATGTAAACTATAAAAATAATAAACGCAGTTAGTTTTAAGATATTTTTAAAGTCGTTGCAAATACTTAGATAGCTAAAGGCTTTTTAATTAAGATTTTAAAAGATAATTTCTAAAATATAATTGAAATTATTAAAAATAGGAATCTCTCATTAAGCGTTCTTTCATTTCTACTATAAAATAAAGTATATTGATTTTCAAACTGATTCAGTCCTTTATATAATTTAACGACAGATTATAAGGCTAAAAAAACACAACATATTTAATTTATTTGCACCGACAAAAGTATGTTTTAATGAGCATTATATTAATTCCGTTACTACTATCTGAAAAATTAAATCTATTCGAAAAACAAAAAATAGGTTTTTTTATTAAAATAACCCCTCCCCCAGTTCAAGTGTTAAATTTGATGAACTTTAAAATCCATATTCTTATTATAGAGATCTTACAAAAATTCTTACATTTTTCTCGTATTTCATTTTTTATTTATCATTTTTATAATACGTACTATATATTTTGAATTTACCACAATAATCATTTTAACTTCAAACACAAAGAATTAAAATTCTTCATACCAGAGCTAAGTGTAAATAACTCAGTTTTCATTTTAAAAGTACATCTGAATTTTTACCAAAGTAATTTTTAAACTGACAGATTTTAATTCATTTATGTACAATGACGGAACTTATATTATCTGAGAACTCTACTATTTTGAGCAGTGAAAACGAATCACACAAAAATAGCATTTATACGTTAAGTGTCCAAACACTAATTTTCCTACACAGTCTTGTTCGTGTAAACCGGAAAAATAATAAACCTTTTAGGATATTCTTAAAGACGTTGCAAGTACTTGGGACAGATAAGGGCTTTTTAATTACGACTTTAAAAAATAATTTCCAAAATATAATTGAAATTATTAAAAAAAGCAATCTCTGATTAAACGTTATTTATATTCTACTATAAAATAAAGTATATTTATTTTCAAACTTATTCAGTTCTTTATATAATTTAATGACAGCCTATAAGGCTCAAAAGAACATAACATATTTAATTTAGCTACACCGACAAAAATATGTTTTAATGAGTATTATATTAATTCCGTTACTACCTTCTGAAAAATTAAATCTATTCAGAAAACACAAAATAGTTTTTTTGTTAAAATAACCGCTCCCCCATTTCAAGCGTTAAATTTGATGAACTTTAAAATCCATAGTCTTATTATAGAGATCTTTCAAAAATTCTTACATTTTTCTCGTATTTCATTTTTTATTTATCATTTTTACAATACGTACTATATATTTTGAATTTACCACCATAATCATTTTTACTTCAAACACTAAGAATTAAAATTCTTCATATTCAGAGCTAAGTGTAAACAAATTAGATTTCATTTCAAAAGTACATCTGAATTTTTACTGAAGTAATTTTTAAACTGACATATTTCCATTCATTTTTATACAACGACGGAACTTTTATTATCTGACAACTCTATTGTTTTCAACAGTGAAAAGGAATCATACAAAAATAGCATTTATAGTTTAAGTGTCCAAACACTAATTTTCCTACACATTCTTGTTCATGTAAACTAGAAAAATAATAAACGTAATTACTTTTAAGATATTTTTTAAGTCGTTGCAAATACTTATGTAGCTAAGGGCTTTTTAATTATGATTTTAAAAGATAATTTCCAAAATATAATTGAAATTATTAAAAACAGGAATCTCTCATTAAGCGTTATTTATATTCTTTATAAAATAAAGTGTATTTATTTTCAAACTTATTCAGTCTTTTATATAATTTAACGACAGATTATAGGGCTAAAAAACATATCTAATTTAGGTGCACCGACAAAAATGTTTTAATGAGTATTATATTAATGTCGTTACTACTATCTGAAAAATTAAATCTATTCAGAAAACAAAAAATAGTTTTTTTGTTAAAATAACCCCTCCCCCAGTTCAAGCGTTAAATTTGGTGAACTTTAAAATCCATATTCTTATTATAGATATCTTACAAAAATTCTTACATTTTTCAAGTATTTCATTTTTTATTTATCATTTTTACAATATGTACTATATATTTTGAATTTACCACCATAATCATTTTTACTTCAAACACAAAGAATTAAAATTATTCATGTACAGAGCAAAGTGTAAATAAATTAGTTTTCAATTCAAAACAACTTCTGAATTTTTACCGAAGTCACTTTTAAACAGGCAGATTCTATTTTATTCATATACAATGACAGAACTTATATTATCTGAAAGTTCTATTGTTTTGAACAGTGAAGAGGAATGACACAAAAATAGCATTTATAACTTTTTGTGAGCAGTTTTTAAAGTAATTGTTTTACACAGTCTTTTCCATGTAAGCATGAAAAATAATAAACGTCATTACTTTTAATATAGTTTTAAAGTCCTGGCAAGCGTTTAGACAGCTATGAAATTTTTAATTATGATTTTAAAAAATAATTTCCAAAATATAATTGAAATTATTAAAAACAGGAATTTCTCATTAAGCTTTCTTTCATTTCTACTATAAAATAAAGTATATTTATTTTCAAACTTATTCAGTTCTTTATATAATTTAAAGAACAAATTATAAGGCTCAAAGAAACACAACATATTTAATTTAGGTTCGCCGACAAAAATCTGTTTTAATGAGTATTATATTAATACCGTTACTTCTGAGAAATTAAATCTATTCAGAAAACACAAAATAGTTTTTTTGTTAAAATAACCCCTCCCCCAGTTCAAGCGTTAAATTTGATGAACTTTAAAATCCATAGTCTTATTATAGAGATCTTACAAAAATTCTTACATTTTTCTCGTATTTCATTTTTTATTTATCATTTTTTAATACGTACTATATATTTTGAATTTACCAAAATAATCATTTTTACTTCAAACACAAAGATTTAAAATTATTCATGTACAGAACAAAGTCTAAATTAATTAGTTTTCAATTCAAAACAACTTCTGAATTTTTACCGAAGTCATTTTTAAGCTGACATATTCTACTTTATTCATATACAATGACAGAACTTATGTTATCTGAAAGTTCTATTGTTTTGAACAGTGAAAAGGAATGACACAAAAATAGCATTTATATCTTTTTGTGAGCAGGTTTTAAAAAGTAATTGTTTTACACAAATTTTTTCATGTAAGCATGAAATATAATAAACATTATTACTTTTAATACAGTTTTAAAGCCATGGCAAGCGTTTAGACAGGTATGAAATTTTTAATTATGATTTTAAAAAATAATTTCCAAAATATAATTGAAATTATTACAAACAGGAATTTCTCATTAAGCTTTCTTTCAATTCTACTATAAAATAAAGTATATTGTTTTTCAAACTTATTCAGTTCTTTATATAATTTGACGACAGATTATAAGGCTTAAAATAACACAACATATTTAACTCAAGTGTACCAACATAAAAGAAGCTATAAATATCGGGTTTTTTTTCAATACAATATTTAAAAGTTTGGTTATATTTTGCATGTTTTTAAATATTTAGATTTCTTTTAGGAGAAATATATTAGTTGTCATAAAATTTAACAACAATATTTTTACCTTATCAATGCAGTAAAACCAAATTATTTTATAAAGAACCGCGTCTCATTTCTGGCATATATTAAACCACACATTGAAAGGTTTCTCGCTAAACGTAGGAAAATATGTATATGTGTAGGTATGTGTTTTTTTAACTTCGTTTGATAATTATTAGGCCCGTATCCCAGAAGACAAAAATACAAAAGGATAATTGTTTCATGTCAAAGTTTCATGCTCTAGTCGAATGAAGATCTACGTGTCATAGAATATTTTCACCTGAATGCTGCATAAAACTATCACATGAAACAATGAAACAATATTCTGTATGTATGTTCCTCTTACAGGCGCGACGAAGATATATACACAAGTAGCTTATATAACACGCGTTAGTCTGTGTATTTACTTATTCATTTGTTTATGCACATTAGCATGCTCATCAATGCATTTCTTTACATAAGCCGTAGGAGAATGTATACATCTGTGTATGAGTACTCTTCTGTCTATCGTGTAATTAGCAAAAAATTTATTTTTGAAATATACGTATATATATATATATATATATATATATATATATATATATATATATATATATACACTCACTTCCAAAAGTTAAGACCGAAGATGTAAAATGGAAAAAAAATCCACAAATACTGCTTTGATTGACACAATATTCGGCAGTAAAGTAGCATATATACATATTTATGCATAAACAAAATCAATAATTATATACAGAAATGAAAACAGTATTAAATTTTCACAAGTTATCAGATAATGACATACTAGAGACTTAAACAAAATTATGTATAAAGTTAAAATAAACAGCATAAAATGAAAAAGAACATTATTAGGGTATGTGATCCCAACTCATCTGTATACATAGTTTACATCTTGTGATCATGCTTTCAATTAGGTGGTCAACCACGGCAGAATTAAGCAATCGCCATTCTTC
>CM063509.1:103646866-103694366 GCA_032207245.1 Pardosa pseudoannulata
CGAAATAAACCGATATTTTTTTCGGTTCAGTTCCGGTTTTCGTTCCGACCAAAATAACGGTTTTTTCCGGTTTTCGGTTTTCGGTTCAGTTCCGGTTCGAAACATTGCTTATAGTAACATAAAGTACAACACAGCTCGAATTATCTTGAGTGTGCACAGTTTGGCCAGTTTAGCACTCTCAAATTAACTCGAGCATGCACATTAAGGGGTTAAAACACAAAAGAATAAAAATTTTCATTATTGGCTGTAATATACTTAGTATTTGTTTCATTACGTACACGTTGCATGGAATGGAATTTCTATTTACCAGCCTTTCAAAGAAACGCAATTATAAAGAAGGTTTCAGAGAATATGGAAAAGAATATAATCTATTAAGAAAATGTAGTAAAAATTCCGTAAGAAAAATATGCACTAACACCGCAGAAGAGTATTATTTCTTTAAAGTAGTTTGTGAATATTTTCTTAGATAAGAATAAAGATAATAACCCTATGATTGATCTAGAGATATTTCCTCGTGAACCAATATGAGAATTAGAGGATAAGGATATAAATGTTATCAGCATTTGCTATTACATGCATAAAAGGCAAATATAAATTATGCTTTAAAGCATATGGAAGCGAAATATTACCTACTAACAAAATTTAGCAAACATTGCGTAAGAAAATTAAGTAGTAATACCGGAAAAGAGTAGTTTTCTTTATCGTAATTTGATAAGTACTTGGTAGAAGGAATAAAGATAATAACACGAGAATTGTTCTAGAAATGTTTCCTCATGAATCAATATCAGAATTAGAGCATAAGGGTACAAATATTATCAGCCTTGGCTGTTATATGCATAATATTTGATTGAATAGGTAAGTGTTGACTAGAATATGCTTACAGTCTTGCAAATTACGACAAATATAAATTAGACTTCAAAGAATATGGAACATTAAGCACAAACAAAATATACCAAAAATTACTTAAGAAAAATAAGTACTATCACCGAAAAAGAGTCTTTTTCTTTATAGTAAATTGAGAAGTAATTGGTAGAAGGGAATAAAGATAATAACATGAATCTCGTATGAGAATTAGAGTCAGCAGACTTGCAAAGTACGACAAATATAAATAAGACTTCAAAAAATATGGAAGCGAGACTATTCTAGCTATGATTGTTCTAGAAATATTTCCCCGTGAATCAATATGAGATTAGAGCATAAGGGTGTAAATATTATCATCATTTCCTATTCGATACATAATAAGACAAATATAAATTAGGCTTCAAAGAATATGGAAGCAGAACATTATCTTCCAACATAATTTAGCAAAAATTGAGTAAGAAAAATAAGTACTAACACCAAAAAAGTGTAGTTTTCTTTATTGTAATTTGATAAGTATTTGATAGAAGGAAATAAAGGTAATAATACGATGATTGTTCAAGAAATATTTCATCATGAATCAATATGAAAATTAGAGCATAAGGTTAAAAATATTATCAGAATTTGCTATTAGATACATAATAAGAAAAATATATATTAGGTTTCAAAGAATATGGAAGCGAAATTTTATATACTAACAAAAATTAGCAAAAACTGCGTAAGAAAATTAAGCAGTAACACCGGAAAAGAATAGTTTCCTTTATTGTAATTTGATAAGTATTTGGTAGAAGGGGATAAAGATAATAAGACGATGATTTTTCTAGAAATATTTCCTCATGAATCAGTATGAGAATTAGTGCATAAGTGTTATAAATATTATCAGCATTGTCTATTATACACATAATATTTGATTGAATAGGTACGCATTGACGAAAATGGGATTTACAGTCTCCCAAAGTACGACAAATATAAATCAGACTTCAAAAAATATGGAACCGGAACATTATCTACTAACAAAATTTAGCAAAAATTGAGTACGAAAAATCAACACTAACACCGAAAAAGAGTAGACTTCTTCATTGTAATTTCATAAGTATTTGGTAGAAGGGAATAATGATAATAACACGATGATTGTTCTAGAAATATTTCCCCATGAATCAATATGACAATTAGAGCATAAGGGTATAAATATAATCATCATTAGCTATTATATACATAATATTTGATTGAATAGGTAAGTGATGTCGAGAATGGGATTTACAGTCTCGCAATGTACGAGATATATAAATTAGGCTTCAAAGAATATGGAAGTGGAACATTATCTAGTAACAAAATATACCAAAAATTACGTAAGAAAAATCAGTACTATCACCGGAAAAAAGTCCTTTTGTTTATAGTGAATTGATAAGTAATTGGTAGAAGGGAATAAAGATAAAACCACGAATATTTTATGAGAATTAGAGTCAACAGACTTGCAAAGTACTACACAAATATAAATTAGACTTCAAAAAATATGGAAGTGAAACATTATCTACTTAGAAATTTTAGACCAAATTAAGTGAGAAAATAAGCACTAACACCAGAAAAGAATAATTTTCTTTATTTTAATTTCATAAGTATTTGCCAGAATGGAATAAAGATAATAACACGGCGATTTTTCTAGAAATATTTCCTCATGAATCAATATGAGAATTAGAGTATAAGGGTATAAATATTATCAGCATTGGGTATTATATACATAATATTTGATTGAATAGGTAAGCGATGTCGAGAATATGATTTACAGTCTCACAAAGAACGACAAATATAAATCCGACTTCAAAGAATATGGAAGCGGAACATTATCTACTAACAAAATTTAGCAAAATGTACACAAGGAAAATAAGCATTAACACCGAAAAAGAGTAGTTTTCTTTATTGTAATTTCAGAAGTACTTGGTAGAAGGGAATAAATATAGTAACACGAGGATTTTTCTAGAAATATTTCCTCATGAATCAATGGGAGATACAGAAAACTAAAATTAAAATCCCCATTATTATCTGTATTATACATGACAGTTGATTGGATAGTTACACGTTGATGAAAATATAGATTCTATGCCAGTCTCTCCAAATAAGACTAACATAAATTAGACTTGACAGGAAATGGACGTGGAGTATCATCTATCATGAGAATGTCGCCAATGTTCTTTATCTAGGAATACAAAAGCGAATATTGCTTCAGAAGAATAAGAAATCGCACTAACGCCGGGGAAAGGACTTTCTCTTTATTATAATTTCGAAATTACTTAGTATAAAGAAATAAAGGTATTGACATTATTGAAATTCTAGAAAATTTTATCCATGGATTAACATGAAAGTTAGTTCCCAAGTTCATTTATATTATTATTACTGTCTGTATTATACATGATATTTGATTCAATAGTTGACTAGAATAAATTCTGTTTGTCGGTCTCGCTACATAAGACTAATGTAATATAGATTTGTAAGGAAAGGGTCAGGGTATATCATCTATCAAGAAAGTGACGACAACGTTCAATACAAGAGGTACAAAAGCGAATAATGGACAAGAAATAAGAAATCATATTACAATGAAGAAGAGAATTTTTTATGTTCTAATTTCGGTAATATATGATATAAGAAAATAAAGGCAGCGCTGTAATTACGAGCCAATATTTGTTCGTGGAATAACGTGAATCTTAGATAACAAAGAAATTAATAATACCTTTATTACCTGTATTATACATAATATTTGTTTAGATAGTTACATGTTGACGAGAATAATTTCTATTTGCCGGTCTTGCTAAATAACACTATTGTAATATATACTTGAATGTAGATAGAGAGGGTACATCCTCTATTTTGGAAAAGGTCGACGACGTTCTACACCAGAGATACAAAAGCTATTAATGGGCAAGAAAAAAGAAATCGCAGTAACAACGAAGATGAGAAATTTTCTATGTTATAATTTCGATATTATTTGGTAGAAGAAAATAAAGGCATGATATAAGTAAGAGACAATATTTCTTCGTGGAATAACGTGAATCTTAGATGACAAAGAAATTAATAATACCATTATTACCTGTATTATATATAATATTTGTTTAGATAGTTACATGTTGACGAAAATAATTTCTATTTGCAGGTCTTGCTAAATAACACTATTGTAATATAGACTTGAAAGTAAATAGAGAGGGTACATCCTCTATTTTGGAAAAGGTCGACGACGTTCTACAATAGAGATACAAAAGCGATTAATGGGCAAGAAAAAAGAAATCGAAGTAAAAACGAAGATGAGACATTTTCTATGTTATAATTTCGATATTATTTGGTAGAAGAAAATAAAGGCATGATATAAGTACGAGACAATATTTCTTCGTGGAATAACGTGAATCTTAGATGACAAAGAAATTAATAATACCATTATTACCTGTATTATACATAATTTTTTAGATAGTTACACGTTGTCGAGAATAATTTCTATTTGCCGGCCTTGCTAAATAACACTATTGTAATATAGACTTGAAAGTAAATAAAGAGGGTACATCCTCTATTTTGGAAAAGGTCGACGACGTTCTACACCAGACATACAAAAGCGATTAATGGGCAAGAAAAAAAGAAATCGTAGTAACAAAGAAGATGAGACATTTTCTATGTTATAATTTCGATATTACTTGGTAGAAGAAAACAAAGGCACGGTATAAGTACGAGACAATATTTGTTCGTGGAATAACCTGAAACTTTGATGAAAAAGACATTCATAATACTATTATTGTCTGTATTATAAATGATATTTGATTGGATAGTTACATGTTGACGAGAATAAATTCTTCTTGCCGTCATCGCTAGATAAGACTACCGTAATATACATTGTAAGGATAGGGGGAGCTAATATCATATATCAGGAAAAAGTCGACAATGTTCCATGCCAGAGGTAGAAAAGCAAAAAATGGGCAAGAAATAAGAAATCACACTGACAATGAAGAAGAGACTTTTTTTATATTATAATTTCGATATTACTTGGTAGAAGAAAATAAAGTCACGATATAAGTACGGTACAATATTTCTTCGTGGAATAACGTGAAACTTAAATGAAAAAGAAATTCATAATACTATTATTGTCTATATTAGACATATTATTTGATTGGATAGTTACATGTTGACGAGAATTCACTTTGCCGTCATCGCTAGATAAGACTTCCGTAATATACACTTGTAAGGAAAGAGTAAGCGTATATCATATATTAATAACAAGTCGACAATGTTCTATGCCAGAGATACAAAAGCGAAAAATAGGCACGAAATTAGAAATTGCACTAACTACGAATAAAAGACTTTTTTATATTATAATTTCGATATTATTTGGTAATAGAAAATAAAGGCATGATATAAGTACGAGACAATATTTCTTCGTGGAATAACGTAAAACTTAGATGACAAAGAAATTCATAATACTATTATTGTCTGTATTATACATAATATTTGATTGGATAGTTACATGTTGACGATAATAAATTCTGTTTGCCGTCCTAGGTAGATAAGACTACCGTAATATAGACTTGTTAGTTAAGGGTTAGGATATATCATCTATCAGGAGAACGTCGATAACGTTCTATATCAGAGGTACAAGCGAATATCGTACAAGAAATAAGAAATCACACTTACAACGAAGAAGAGACTTTTTTATATTATAATTTCGATATTACTTGGTAGAGGAAAAAAAGTAACGATATAAGTACGGTACAATATTTGTTCGTGGAATAACGTGAAACTTATATGACAAAGAAATTCATAATACTATTATTGTCTGTATTATACATAATATTTGATTGGATGGTTACATGTTGAAGAGAATAAATTATGTTTGCCGGAATCGCTAAATAAGACTAAATTAATATAGACTTGTAAGGAAAGGGTTAGGATATATCATCTATCTTGAAAACGTCGGCAACGTTCTATACCAGAGGTGCAAGCGAATAATGGGCAAGAAATAAGAAATCACACTAACAACGAAAAAGAGACTTTTTTATATTATAATCTCGATATTATTTGGTAGTAGATAATAAAGTCACGATATAAGTAAGGTACAATATTTGTTCGTGGAATAACGTGAAACTTAGAGGACAAAGAAATTCATAATACTATTATTGTCTGTATTATACAAAATATTTGATTGGATATTTACATTTTGACGATTATAAATTATGTTTACCGGCCTCCCTAGATAAGACTAAAGTAATATAGACTTGTAAGGAAAGGGTTAGGATATATTATCTATCAGGAAAATGTCGACGACTTTCTACACCAGAGATACAAAAGCAATTAAAGGCAAGAAAAAAGGAATCGCAGTAACAACGAAGAAGAGACGTTTTATATTATAATTTCAATATTATTTGGAGGAAGAAAATAAAGGAATGATATAAGTACGAGACAATATTTGTTCGTGAAATAACGTGAATCTTAGATGACAAAGAAATTAATAATACTATTATTATTTGTATTATACATAATATTTGTTTACATAGTTACGTGTTGACGAGAATAATTTCTATTTGCCGGCCTTTCTAAATAACACTATTGTAATACAGACTGGAAAGGAAATAGAGAGGGTACATCCTCTAAATCGGAAAATGTCGACGACGTTCTATACCAGAGATACAAAATCGATTAATGGGCAAGAAAAAAGAAATCGCACTAACAACGAAGATGAGACGTTTTCTATGTTATAATTTCGATATTATTTTTTAGAAGAAAATAAAGGAATGATATAAGTACGAGACAATATTTGTTCGTGGAATAACGTGAAATTTAGATGACAAAGAAATTCATAATACTATGAATTTCTGTATTATACATGATATTTGATTGGATAGTTACATGTTGACGAGAATAAATTCTCTTTGCCGTCAGCGCTAGATAAGACTACCGTAACATACACTTGTAAGGAAAGGGTGAACCTATATCATATATCAGGAAAAAGTCGACAATTTTCTATGCCAGACGTACAAAAGCGAAAAATGGGCAAGAAATAAGAAATCACATTAAGAATGAAGAAGAGACTTTTTTATATTAGATATTACGTGGTAGAAGAAAATAAGTCACGAAATAAGTACAATACAATATTTGTTCGTGGAATAACGTGAAATTTAGATGACAAAGACATTCATAATACTATTATTGTTTGTATTATACATGATATTGGATTATATAGTTACATATTGACGAGAATATATTATGTTCGCAGGCATCTCTAGATAAGTCTAACATAAGGAAAGCGTCAGGTTATATCATCTATCATGTAAGTGTCGACAACGTTCTGTACCAGAGGTACAAGAACGAATAACGGGCAAGAAAAGAGAAATCGCCCTAACAACGAAGAACCGACGTTTTCTGTTATAATTTCAATATTATTTAGTAGAAGAGAATAAAGGCACGATTTAAGTACGAAACAATATTTGTTCGTGGAATAACGTGAAAGTTAGATAGCAAAGTAGTTAATAATACTATTATTAAATGTAAAATACATAATATTTTATTAACGTCATATGTGTTTTAAAAATAAAGGTTTTATTTATCAGACTAGCAAAGAATAAATATAAATGAAACTTGAAAGGAGATTGATGAAGAATATCATCTATCACGTAAATGTCACCAGCGTTCTTCATCCAGAGAAGCATAAGCGAATATTGGATAAGAAAAATAAGAAATCGAATTAACACCGAAAAAGAGACGTTTTCTTTATTGTCATTAAGAGAGTATTTGGTAGAAAGGAATAAAGATAATAACACAACAAATTTATTTCTAAAAAAATTTATTTACGAATCAACATAAGAACAGTAGGGATAATTAACCCCAATACAGTCTGCATTATATGTAATATTCCATTTATACTTACACCTCATGAGAATGGGATTTCAATTGGACAACATCGCAATGTAAAAATGATATAAATTAGATATCAAAGGAGATAGAAGTGGAATATCGTCTATCAAGAAAATGTCTCCTACTACCTAGAGAATATTTGGAGAATATTTGGAAAAAGGGAGTGAAGATAACAGCATGGTTGTAGTTTTAGAAAAATATAGTCACATATAAACACGAGAATTAGAAAACAGGGGAATAAATATTATCAATATTACCTGCATTATGAGTAATATCACAAGGTATAGTTATGCTTAACGAAAATGGAATTTCAATTTGCCAACATCGTAAAGTAAAAATAATATAAATTAGTTTTAAAGGAGATGGAAGCGGAATATCGTCTATCAAGAAAATGTCGTCTACTTTATTCTTTCACAGAAATAGTGGTGAAGAAATAAATTGCAGTAACACAGGAAAAAAGAAGTTTTTATTGAAACGTAGAGAACATTTTGAAAAAGGGAACAAATAGATTAACATGATTATAGTTTTAGAAAAATATAGTTACTTATAAAAATGAGAATTAGAACACAGGGTAATAATTATTCCGGATAATAACTGCATCATGCGTAATATCACATGCTATAGTTATGCTTGATAATAATGGTATTTCAATGTGCCAACATATCAAAGTATAAATAATATTAATTATATTTGAAAGGAGATGGAAGTGAAATATTGTCAAGAAAATGTTATTTACTTTGTTCTTAGGGAAAAATAAAGGTGGAGAAATAAATTGCGCTAACACCGGAAAAGAGACTTTTTCAGTGAAAAGTGGAGAATATTTCGAAAAAGGGAGTGAAGATAATACCATGATGATAGTTTTTGAAAAATAAAGTTACATATAAACATGAGAATTAGAAAATAGGGGTATAACTATTTTAAATATTGCCTGAATTATATGTAATATCCCATAGTATAAATACGCTTGACAAGAATAAGATTTCAATGCGCCAACATAGAAAAGTAAAAATAATATAAATTACATTTGAAAGGAGATGGAAGCTAAATATAATCCATGAAGAAAATGGCTCCTACTTTATTCTTCCACAGAAATAAATGTGAAGAAATAAATTGCACTAACACAGGAAAAGAAATGTTTCTATTGAAACATGGAGAATATTTAGAGAAAGGGAGTAAAGATAACAACATGCTGATAGTTTTAGAAAAATATAGTCACATATAAACATGAGTATTAGAACACAGGGAAAAAACTATTCTCAATATTGCCTGCATTATAACTAATATGTACCCATAGTATAGATACGCTTGACATGAGTGGGATTTCAATGTGACAACAGAGCAAAGTAAAAATAATATAATATGATTTGAAAGGAGATGGAAGTGGAATATCGTCTATAAAGAAAATGTCGCCTACTTTATTCTTCCACAAAAATAGCGGTAATGAAATAAATTGCTTTAACAGCCGAAAAGAAACATTGTTACTGAAACGTGGAGAATATTAGGAAAAAAGGAGTGAAGATAACAACATGATTGTAGTTATAAAAAATATAGTCACATATAAACATGAGAGTTAGAAAAAAGGGGAATAAATATTCCCAATATTAGCTGCATTACAATATTATCTGCATTGCCAACATAGCAATGTAAAAATAATGTAAATTAGATTTGAAAGGAGGTGGAAGCTGAATATTGTCTGTCAAGAAAGTGTTATCTACTTTATTCTTTTAGAAAATTAAAAGTGAAGAAGTAAATTGCTCTAACATGTTAAAAGAGACGTTTTTATTGAAACGTGGAGAATATTTGGAAAAAAGGGAGTAAAGGTAACAACAGATGAATGTTTTAGAAAAATATAGTAACTTATGCACATGATAATTAGAACATATTGGAATAACTATTCACATAATAGCCTGCATTATACGTAATATCCCATAGTATAAGCTTAACAACAATGGGATTTCAATGTGCCAAGAAAGTGAAGTATAAATAATATAAATTAGATTTGAAAGGAGATGGAAGCGGAATATCGTCTATCCAGAACATGTTACCTACTCTATTCTTCGAGAAAAATAAAGGTGAAGAAATAAATTGCGCTAACATCGGAAAAGAGACGCTTTTATTGAAACGTGGGGAATATTTGGGAAAAAGAAGTGAAGATAACAACATGATGATATTTTTAGAAAAATACAGTCTTATATAAACACGAGAATTAGAAAACAGGGGGATAAATATTCCCAATATTACCTGCATTATGCGTAATATCACATGGTATAGTTATGCTTGACGAGAATGGAATTTTAATTTGTCAAAATCGTAAAGTAAACATAATATAAAATAGATTTGAAAGGAGATGGAAGCTGAATATCGTATATCAAGAAAATGTCGCCTACTTTATTCTTCCACAGAAATAGAGTTAGGGAAATAAATTGCACTAAAACAGGAATAGAAACGTTTTTTATTGATACGTAAAGAATATTTGGAAAAAGGGAGTAAAGAGATTAACACGATGATAGTTCTAGAAAAATATGTCCTCATATCAATATGAGAATTAGAACACAGGAGAATAAATATTCCCAATATTGCCTGCATTATACATAATATCCCATAGAATAGTTACGCATGAAGAGAATGGAATTTCAATTTCTTAGCATCGCAATATAAAAATAATATAAATTAGATTTGAAAGGAGATGGAAAGGGAATATCATCAAGGAAATGTTACCTACTTTATTCTTCCATAAAAAGAGGTGAAGAAAAAAATTGCGCTAACACCGGAAAAGAGACGTTTTTAATGAAGCGTGGAGAATACTTGGGAAAAAAGAGTGACGATAACAACATGATGATATTTTTAGAAACATACAGTCATACATAGACATGAGAATTTTATGAGGAATATCATCTATCACGTAAATATCACCAACGTTCTTTATCCAGAGAAACATAAGCGAATATTGAATAAGAAAAATAAGAAATCAAAATAACACCGGAGAAGAGACGTTTTCTTTATTGCCATTTAGAGAGTATTTGGTAGAAGGGAATAAAGATAATAACACTACAAATTTACTTCTAGAAAAATTTGTTTACGAATCAACACAAGGATAAGAATACTAGAAAATAAATGTTCGCAATATTACCTGCATTATTCGTAATATCGCATAATATAGTTTCGCTTGACGAGATATCAATTTCAATTAGTGATCATCGCAATGTAAACATAATATAAATTAGATTTAAAAACAGATGGAACCTGAATATCGTCTATCAAGAAAATGTTGCCTACTTTATTGTTCCACAGAAACCGAGGTGAAGAAATAAAATTTACTAATACAGGAAAAGAGACGTTTTTATTAAAACGTAGAGAATATATATTCTCCACGTGTGTATATATATATATATATATATATATATATATATATATATATATATATATATATATATATATATATATATATATATATATATATATATATATATATATATATATATATATATATATATATATATATATATATATATATATATATATATATATCTATATATATATATATATATATATATGTATATATATATATGTATATATATATATATATGTATATATATATGTATATATATATATGTATATATATATATATGTATATATATATATATATATATATATATATATATATATATATATATATATATATATATATATATATATATATATATATATATATATATATATATATATATATATATATATATATATATATATACATATATATATATATATATATATATATATATACATATATATATATATATATATATATATATATATATATATATATATATATATATATATTATATATATATATATATATATATATATATATATATATGTATATATATATATATGTATATATATATATATATATATATATATATATATGTATATATATATATATATATATATATATATATATATATATATATATATATATATATATATATATATATATATATATATATATATATATATATATATATATATATATATATATATATATATATATATATATATATATATATATATAACATAGCTCGTGTGATGACTAGTCATAGTAATGGCAACATACAATACACTCACAAAGTCTTTATGTCAAGATATGTGCAAGATAGACAGTGGTTACACCAGCAGTTTCACTTTATTCCATTAAAACAAACAACAGTGTGGAGATGCCTCAAGCCCAGATCCACTAACCTAAGAGTCTAACTCTTGCCTACTTTTTATTGAGACATAACCTTGCACTTGTATTGTTTTCTTGGTACTCTTCCACTGACAGTCGCGTGTCTCCTCACTGATGTAATATTAATTGTTTCTAGGTGTTTTGGTAATAATTATCTTAATTTTCATTCCCTAATTTCCACACGCAATATATATATATATATATATATATATATATATATTTATATATATATATATATATATATGGCATATGTATAAAAAAAATAAACACAAACCGCAATCGTTAATAAATGGCAAGATATCAGCATTAAAGAATAAATTGATTTATAACACAATATCTTCAGTAAGCAAAACAAAAATTAGGTTATAAATGTATTATATCACATAGACTAATTTAAAAAGAAACAATGCACAGTATAGGCATAAAAAGATACAAATGTAACAAACGTAAGTAAAGAAAGATAACTAATACTGTAATAGATAATAAGAAATAAAAAGTCAATCTATAAAAAGTACAATGATCAAGTTATAAAAAATAAAGAAATAATAATAAATTATCATAGAAATAATATATCACTATATAATATAAATAATAATGCTTTACGCAGAGTAATAAAAAGTGATTAATGATTACTGAGTATATTAGATGTAACGATAAATAAATAACAAAAAACGAAACTAGGATATCCTTCTTTGGTATTTTTAAGCTTCCGCATAGAAAAATGTTCTTCTTCGAAGTTCTTTAGATGCTTCTTTACTAGTTTGGTCAAATAACATCAATTGAGAAAAAAGTGCACAATACACAAAAGCACCGTATTTATTTTTATGAGCACAAAGACGTTGACTGGAATAGAGTTTGTGTTTTTCAACACTGAAAGAAAGAATAATAAAAATTAAAAAGGAAAAAATAGATCTCATCTATCAAGGAAATATTGAAAACGACTGCATCCAGAAATGCAGAGAATAATATTTGAGTAGGAGAAGTGTGGAGGCAAAGAGAAATAGATATCTTCCTGTCAGTAAGGAATGAAAGAATTCTTTAATTCTTCCTGGGGATTAAATAGTAAAGGAGCATAAGCAATAGACTATTGTGATGAGGCGAATCTGACCTCATCACATCTTTTGTAAAGGACAGATGACCATGAAATTATATTCAACGGATATTGTTGTCTGTGATGAGGCGATTTAGATCAGTAATATAATTGATTCATTCATACAAGAAGTAAAATGCTCGGGATCTAAATCTGACCTCATCACATCTTTGTAAAACGACAGAGGACCATAAATTTATATTTTATTGATATTGTTGACTTGTACGGTAGTCTCGGACGGGGTTCTGATCCCAGTCCCAGATTAGAATTCCGTCTCCGTACTTGACATTAAATAAGAATGTATCTTTGTGGAGTATTTATGAGTCCCTAAGGGACAGTGCCCAATTAGAAGGGATAAGGTTTTTCACGTTGGCGGTCTCAAGGCGGTGATTAAGCAGACCAATGAGATTCTTACAACTATCCCGATTGGACGATAAGAAGGAAGAGGGGACAAGGTTGAAATTAAAAAAATAAGAAAAATCTAAAAAAAGAGAAGGTGTTCGGAGGTCCCAAAGAAGGTGTTCTATTGTCGAGACTAGAGGACAGTCCGACAGAAGGTGAAAAGGTTCGATAGTCGAGACGAAGAGAGGAGTCCGACAGAAGAAGTTTCGTAAGTCCGACAAAAGGTGTTCGATAGTCTAGACTAAGAGAAAGTCCGATAGAAGGTGTTCTATAGTCCGAACGAGGAGAGAAGTCTGACGGAACGAGTTCGAGAGTCCAGACAAGTCCGACAGGAAAGGGTTCCTGCATCAAATAGCACAGCCGCACCCCAAAAAAACTCAGGAGGAACCCCCCCTGACCAGACCGACGAAAGATCCATAGATATCCATCAACCAGCAGTGTTCCGGGCACATCATTTTGACTCCCCATAGGTACCCCCTTTTACATACCTTTTGAAATTGAGACTAAGTCCTCTCTCTATTTACAAAATTACTTAAGTATTAAAAAATTTTCAGAATTAATTTAGAAGATGTACAAAGCTTATTAAAGCATCAATTTTGCATGTACATAGATGTATATATATTATAATATTTACATATTAAGCTATTTTGAATGCTGTTAATTTAGCTTTATATATTTATGCTGTAGTTTCTTAGATGTGGTTATTTATCTACTTTTATATATTTAATGTATTTTATATATATATATATTTTTTATATTATTATATTAAATTTGTACATAAATAAATGTATTTGTATATTATGATCAGTAATTAAATTAATTTTTATTTTCGTTGAAACATAATACTATGTTCATAAGAAAAATAAACTAAATTATTTGATTAGAGTTTAATCATATTCCACGTTCTGATCTTAGATATTTAAGCAGTTACATTATGAGTTGTTAGATTGGACGAATAGGTTAATAGAACGATAAACAGAATAGAAATTAGGAGAAAAAGAATTAAAAGAGAATGTGTTAAATTCAGGAGTGGGAGATAAGTCGAGAGGGGTTGAGACCGCAGAGAGGTCAGATGTCAGAGGAGACGACTGTGATTGTGAGACATGGGAGAGTAGTCTTGAGTTCGACAGAGACTCCGGAAACGTTCAGAACATCTAGCGACTACCAGCAGTGTTCCGGGCACACCATATTAACACACAAAGGTACCCCCTTTTACATACATTTGAAATTGAGATTAGGTTCCCTTTCTTATGTTTACTTAAGTGAGGAAAAATTATTGTCAGAACTAAATTAGATTGGCATCTAATTTGCAGGTGTTGATAAAGTAAATTTTATGAAGATAGAATCTGATTGTGTGTACATAGATGTATATATATCATTATAATAAATTTACTATTTTTATTTTAAGCTGGTTTCAGATGTTTTTAATTTAGCTTTTAGTTTATTTTCATAAATATGTCTGTAGTTTCTCAGAACCTGTGGTTGAATTTAGTACTAAAATATTTTTACACAACATAACCAAAATAAAATACCACTATACATTTGATCACAGGTTAATACCCAAATATAAACGAGAACTACAAACGACAACACGACAACTATATTTCTAGTGAAAATTGTTCCTTATTAAACACGAGAACCTTGGAACTTGTAGAAATAATTACTGACAATATGAGCGTTATATATATATATATATATATATATATATATATATATATATATATATATATATATATATATATATTACAATATTCGACTATTTTCTGCAATGTTATCCAAATCCAAAATTGCAATAAAAAGTATGATTATTTTTGTATCTTTGTAATTTTCTTGGCAAGACCACGTTCTGAATTGTGTGTTTTACATTGAAAAATTTATTTTTTCTGGTCGGCCTTTTTCAAAAAACTGTGCATTAAGGGGTTAACCTAATAGTAATATTTAAAGCAAAACTGTCGAGTGTCTATCGAAAACATTTTCGTACTTATTTTTATAAGCACAAAGAATTTGATGAGAATATCTTTTCTGTTGGCGGTATTGGGAAAGTGATAATCATATAAATTAGACTCAAAAGGAGGTATGAATTGGATCTTATCTATCATGGAAATGTCAGTAATGCCTGCATCCAAAGATACAGAGACGAATATTAAATAGAAAAATCTGTGGAACGAAAACTGAAAGAGAATACCTTCAGGAGAAAAATTTTCTTTTACTCATTGCTGGAATTAATTCGTAGATGAGTGTATAGATATATAAAAGCGTATCATATCGAACTTTTTCTCATAAAATCTTGTCAATTTATAACTACAGTAAAACTCTTTATATATTTCTCTATTGGTCCCCAACAGTAAAATATTGTACAAAATTTATGAAAAATTTTGGTTCCAAGGGAAGTGATTACGCAATCAAATTACCACTTTCTTATTCCTCTAGGAATATAATTTATTTTTCACATCCTTCATATTTAAAAGGTCAATAGATATAACTTATAAACTAATTTCTTTGAAAACCAAAGAGTTTCTATGGGTGTCCCTTAAAGGGTTAAAGTAGAAAGTAGTGATAAGTTGATTACATTAGCAAAATGGCTGAAGATATATCGAACCGAAATAAACGGATATTTTTTATCTGGTCAATTCAGTTTTCGTTCCGACCAAAATAAAAGTGTTTTGGATTTTCGATTCAATTTTGGTTCGAAGCCATAAGTAAAAATGATGATTTCTAAACAACTACAGATTTAAAAAAAGGTTCAATTTACTGATAATATACAAGTTGTCCATAATTAATTTTCCTACTTTAAATATGTCTATAGTCGAAAGTATTGTTCAGAAAGTTATGAAATCTTGTATAGGACATAATGATAGGGTGGGAATTCGTATGAGCGAATAAAACCAGAGGACGTTTCATTGATAAATTACACATTTAGATAACCTTTAATCTTGTAAAAAATATTACAACAAGACGTGTTCAACATGACGTCCATTATTTTCAGTTACAATTTGAAATTATAAGTTTGCATGTACTACAAGCAACATTAATAAGCAAGCAACATCAATGGGCTACAGTTTATCCGGGGAAATGCTGAGAACATCCTGAAATCCTGTATCTCAGTTCTGGTGAAGCTCTTGGTTTATCGAGAATAACTTGATGTTTCAAATGTTCCCATTGACCAATGGTCGGCAAAGTACGGCTCCAAAGCCGCATGTGGCTCTTTGCCTCCCTAAATGCGGCTTTGGCCCAAATATCCACGGATGTCGCAATAATATTTTCATTTAAAAAACAAACTTGGTAAGAAAACAGTTACGTCTGTTACTTTGTTAATCAAGAGGGAACGTTTTAACCTCTTTCCTGTTTTGCCCGTACGGCGTACGGGCACAGCTTTTGGGCCTTTACTGATTTGCCCGTATGGCGTACGGGCATTCTGATTTCTATTTCGCTTGCACTGTTTCGGCCGTATTTTTTCCAATTTTAGTAACAAATTATTCGTATAGATGTCCAGTAAATGATAGTTTGCAGTTTATTGTATTTTCTACTCTGATTGGTTCAAAAGCGTGGGTTTTTTCGCATGTTTTGTATCAGAAGACGAATTGTTATCTTTCAGTGTATAGCTTTCTAGTTATATTTTACTAATCGTCTGATAATTTTATTGATGTAAGAGTTGAATAATATATTTTTTAACTTTTAAATAATGGATAATTCAGAGCGTATGGAGCTAATTTCTTGTGATTCGAACTGTGACTCGGAATCAGAAACTGAATTATCTGTAAATGATAGTAGCGAAAGTTTACTAGATAACCTGGATAGTAGTGACTCTGATAGTAGTACAGATGGAATCAGTCAAGCAAGACAATTTTTTGAAATTAATTGTGATAATCCTTCGGATGCGCCTCCTAGATTTACTTTCACTGTAATTTCAAAAATTAACTTGGATATCAATGAGACTAAAGGTAAACTTCAGTTCTATGATGCTTTCATATAAAGGAAAAAAGTTGTAATAAATGCTTGAAAATATTAGAAATGTTAATTTTAATAACATATTTTTACTTAAAAATATAAAATGAACAAAAAATGCAATAAAAAATATGACTTTTTTGACCGAATTCTGGAAAAAAACGAAACTGTCAAAGGGTTAAAACGTTTCGAGTTCCTCTTTCCGGAAATGAAAGCATTTCTCCTTGAGAAGAGCGTTTACTATACAGAACTAACAGATGATCAGTGGATCTAAAACTTTTATTTCATGGTAGACGTTACGTCTCTTATAAATCAGCTTAATCGTAAACTACAATTGAAAGGAAACTTTTTTCAATGTTAGAAGAAGTAATAACATTCGAAAACAAATTATCCATTTTTGTTCAGGATTTTGAAAGGGAAACATTGTTTCACTTTCCGAGCCTGCTGAAGCATCGCCAAGAAAATAATTCCTCTATTGATAAACATGATTTTAAAAGAATAATTTTAAATATGATGGCAGCATTTCTCAGCAGGTTTCAGGAATTTAAAAACAGCAGAGCAACTTTAGCATTTGTTACAAATCCTCTTAATGATACGATAACCGAGTTGAAATGTTCTCCTTTTGAAATTGACATTGGTACCTTTGAAATACAATTGCTGGGTTTAAAAGACAAGGAGATATGGTTCTCTAAATTCGAACATCTTTGTGTTGAATTCGAAATATTAGAGAAGAAAAAATGTGATCTTAGTTCACAAGACAAGTGATTTGCTTTGAATGAATTGGAGAAAAAAGACGTGATCATTTTGAACTTTGAAGTCGTCTTTTTGATGAGAACTTGGAATCATGCCTAAAATTAAAAATAACAACATACAAATCTGACTTACTCAAACTTTCCAAGGAGATGCAACCACATTGTTCTCATTAATACATATTTATTAAATAGGAAATTTAGTTTTATTTAATGTACTACTTATTTAGTGTAATAAAAGTTTACTAAGCAAGAAGAGTTGGATCCCAATTTTTTAAAAATTGTTGTAATGTTCATATTTGGCTCTTTGGCTAATAAGTCCACTGCCATAGACAAAAGACTTGATGTAGCTCCTCCACACATTAGCGTTCGTTTTCAGAAAGTTCTCAAAGATCCCATTTTAACAGAGAATGTCATCATTCGGCACTTACCATATGTATAAACACAACGATGCCCAGATCTCAACCCATGATTCTTTTATCGCATTTTATGTCAATTAAATAAAGATATTCAAATATTTTTATGTGGTTCATTTAGTAATGTTTAATGAGTATTAATGTTTTCAAAACATTTTCAGAACGTTCTCAAAACTCTTCAGCAGTCTTTTCCTAATAGGTGGGCACCTCGATACCCATATCTCAACCCCTGATTCTTTTATCGCATTTTAAGTCAAGAAAATAAACTAGTCAATAAATTTTATGTAGTTCATTTAGAAATGTCTAATGAGTTATGCAGACTTTTCAGAACGTTTTCGAAACGTTCTCAAAAATCATTTTATAGCAGAGCGTGTCATCAGCCACCACTTTCCTTATGTGTAATCAACTCGATACCCAGATCTCAACCCATGATTCTTTGATCGCATTTTATGTCAAGAAAATAAATGCATTCAAGAATTTTTACGTGGTTCATTTAGCAATGTTTAATGAGTTATGCAGAATTTTCAGAACGTTTTCAAAAACCTCTTTATAGCAGAACGTGTCATCAGCAGCCACTTTCTTTATGTGTAAACACCCGATACCCAGATCTCAACCCATGATTCTTTGATCACATTTTATGTCAAGAAAATAAACGTATTCAAGAATTTTTATGTTGTTCATATAGCAATGTTTAAAGAGTTATGCAGATTTTTCAGAAAGTGCTCCGAAATCTCTTTATAGCAGAACGTGTCATCAGCCACCACTTTTTTTTATGTGCAACTCCGATACCCAGATCTAAACCCATGATTCTTTGATCGCATTTTATGTCAAGAAAATAAACTTATTCAAGAATTTTTATGTGGTTCATTTAGCAATGTTTAATGAGTTATGCAGAATTTTCAGAACGTTCTCAAAAACCTCTTTATAGCAGAACGTGTCATCAGCAGCCACTTTCTTTATGTGTAAACACCCGATACCCAGATCTCAATCCATGACTCTTTGGTCACATTTTATGTCAAGAAAATAAACGTATTCAAGAATTTTTATGTTGTTCATATAGCAATGTTTAAAGAGTTATGCAGATTTTTCAGAAAGTGCTCCGAAATCTCTTTATAGCAGAACGTGTCATCAGCCACCACTTTTTTTTATGTGCAACTCCGATACCCAGATCTAAACCCATGATTCTTTGATCGCATTTTATGTCAAGAAAATAAACTTATTCAAGAATTTTTATGTGGTTCATTTAGCAATGTTTAATGAGTTATGCAGAATTTTCAGAACGTTCTCAAAAACCTCTTTATAGCAGAACGTGTCATCAGCAGCCACTTTCTTTATGTGTAAACCCCCGATACCCAGATCTCAACCATGATTCTTTGGTCACATTTTATGTCAAGAAAATAAACGTATTCAAGAATTTTTATGTTGTTCATATAGCAATGTTTAAAGAGTTATGCAGATTTTTCAGAAAGTGCTCCGAAATCTCTTTATAGCAGAACGTGTCATCAGCCACCACTTTTTTTTATGTGCAACTCCGATACCCAGATCTAAACCCATGATTCTTTGATCGCATTTTATGTCAAGAAAATAAACTTATTCAAGAATTTTTATGTGGTTCATTTAGCAATGTTTAATGAGTTATGCAGAATTTTCAGAACGTTTTCAAAAACCTCTTTATAGCAGAACGTGTCATCAGCAGCCACTTTCTTTATGTGTAAACACCCGATACCCAGATCTCAACCCATGATTCTTTGATCACATTTTATGTCAAGAAAATAAACGTATTCAAGAATTTTTATGTTGTTCATATAGCAATGTTTAAAGAGTTATGCAGATTTTTCAGAAAGTGCTCCGAAATCTCTTTATAGCAGAACGTGTCATCAGCCACCACTTTTTTTATGTGCAACTCCGATACCAGATCTAAACCCATGATTCTTTGATCGCATTTTATGTCAAGAAAATAAACTTATTCAAGAATTTTTTATGTGGTTCATTTAGCAATGTTTAATGAGTTATGCAGAATTTTCAGAACGTTCTCAAAAACCTCTTTATAGCAGAACGTGTCATCAGCAGCCACTTTCTTTATGTGTAAACCCCCCGATACCCAGATCTCAATCCATGACTCTTTGGTCACATTTTATGTCAAGAAAATAAACGTATTCAAGAATTTTTATGTTGTTCATATAGCAATTTTTAAAGAGTTATGCAGATTTTTCAGAAAGTGCTCCGAAATCTCTTTATAGCAGAACGTGTCATCAGCCACCACTTTTTTTTATGTGCAACTCCGATACCCAGATCTAAACCCATGATTCTTTGATCGCATTTTATGTCAAGAAAATAAACTTATTCAAGAATTTTTATGTGGTTCATTTAGCAATGTTTAATGAGTTATGCAGAATTTTCAGAACGTTCTCAAAAACCTCTTTATAGCAGAACGTGTCATCAGCAGCCACTTTCTTTATGTGTAAACACCCGATACCCAGATCTCAATCCATGACTCTTTGGTCACATTTTATGTCAAGAAAATAAACGTATTCAAGAATTTTTATGTTGTTCATATAGCAATGTTTAAAGAGTTATGCAGATTTTTCAGAAAGTGCTCCGAAATCTCTTTATAGCAGAACGTGTCATCAGCCACCACTTTTTTTTATGTGCAACTCCGATACCCAGATCTAAACCCATGATTCTTTGATCGCATTTTATGTCAAGAAAATAAACTTATTCAAGAATTTTTATGTGGTTCATTTAGCAATGTTTAATGAGTTATGCAGAATTTTCAGAACGTTCTCAAAAACCTCTTTATAGCAGAACGTGTCATCAGCAGCCACTTTCTTTATGTGTAAACACCCGATACCCAGATCTCAACCATGATTCTTTGATCACATTTTATGTCAAGAAAATAAACGTATTCAAGAATTTTTATGTTGTTCATATAGCAATGTTTAAAGAGTTATGCAGATTTTTCAGAAAGTGCTCCGAAATCTCTTTATAGCAGAACGTGTCATCAGCCACCACTTTTTTTTATGTGCAACTCCGATACCCAGATCTAAACCCATGATTCTTTGATCGCATTTTATGTCAAGAAAATAAACTTATTCAAGAATTTTTATGTGGTTCATTTAGCAATGTTTAATGAGTTATGCAGAATTTTCAGAACGTTCTCAAAAACCTCTTTATAGCAGAACGTGTCATCAGCAGCCACTTTCTTTATGTGTAAACCCCCGATACCCAGATCTCAACCCATGATTCTTTGATCACATTTTATGTCAAGAAAATAAACGTATTCAAGAATTTTTATGTTGTTCATATAGCAATGTTTAAAGAGTTATGCAGATTTTTCAGAAAGTGCTCCGAAATCTCTTTATAGCAGAACGTGTCATCAGCCACCACTTTTTTTTATGTGCAACTCCGATACCCAGATCTAAACCCATGATTCTTTGATCGCATTTTATGTCAAGAAAATAAACTTATTCAAGAATTTTTATGTGGTTCATTTAGCAATGTTTAATGAGTTATGCAGAATTTTCAGAACGTTCTCAAAAACCTCTTTATAGCAGAACGTGTCATCAGCAGCCACTTTCTTTATGTGTAAACACCCGATACCCAGATCTCAATCCATGACTCTTTGGTCACATTTTATGTCAAGAAAATAAACGTATTCAAGAATTTTTATGTTGTTCATATAGCAATGTTTAAAGAGTTATGCAGATTTTTCAGAAAGTGCTCCGAAATCTCTTTATAGCAGAACGTGTCATCAGCCACCACTTTTTTTTATGTGCAACTCCGATACCCAGATCTAAACCCATGATTCTTTGATCGCATTTTATGTCAAGAAAATAAACTTATTCAAGAATTTTTATGTGGTTCATACAGCAATGTTTAATGAATTATGCAGAATTTTCAGAACGTTCTCAAAAACCTCTTTATAGCAGAACGTGTCATCAGCAGCCACTTTCTTTATGTGTAAACACCCGATACCCAGATCTCAATCCATGACTCTTTGGTCACATTTTATGTCAAGAAAATAAACGTATTCAAGAATTTTTATGTTGTTCATATAGCAATGTTTAAAGAGTTATGCAGATTTTTCAGAAAGTGCTCCGAAATCTCTTTATAGCAGAACGTGTCATCAGCCACCACTTTTTTTTATGTGCAACTCCGATACCCAGATCTAAACCCATGATTCTTTGATCGCATTTTATGTCAAGAAAATAAACTTATTCAAGAATTTTTATGTGGTTCATACAGCAATGTTTAATAGGTTATGCAGAGCTTGGCAAATTCCAGTAGAAAATACGAAATAGAATAAAAGAGTAAAAAATTATATACAATCCATAGTAAAAAAGTTCAAAAAAGTGAAATATGAAATAAAAACTGTCAGAAATAATATAATGCCCAAAGTGAATAATAAAATTTTAATAATTACAGAATTTTAAAAAAATGAGTAAAATTGAAATATATAATTAAAAACCCAGAACTCTTTTCAAATTATACTTAAAATATAGGCTCAAGCTTCCTAAAATTTTCCTTCTATATATTTATTTATCTTTATGGTCTACAACAATATTTATAAACCCTGTAGAATACTTTTATAGAAAACAGTCTTATATTTATTTTCAGTACAAAGACTTCGCTAGAATAGAATTTCTCTTTAGAATTTTGAATGGCAAAGGGAGAATAATATATATTAGACTCGATAGGAGGTAAGACTTTGATCTTATTTATCAAGAATATGTCAATAACGTCTGCATACAAAGTTAGAAACAAATATTTGGAATGAGAGACCTCTGGATCGTAAACCGAAAGCGATGGCATCCCGTCAGAAGCAACAAAAATAGTCTTCTTCAATACTTTCCGAAGATTATTTCCTAGAAGAGCATAAGAAGCAACGTCGTGATATTTCTCATACAAAATCTGCACTAATCAACGCTTTTATTGGAAATAGTAATAATTAATGCTTCTAATGTTAATTTATTTATGCGGACTTAAAGTTTTAAAGTGTCTGATTTGGTTTTAATGATTGTTTTTAGATTTAGCTTAGATATTAGCTTCCCAAAACATTTTTTTGTTTATACTATTTATTAAATAGAAGTTATAACAAGTTTTCTTGTGAATATGTGTTAATTTTAAATTTAATCATCGATTATTTTTTGTTGCAAGGAAAATTTTATCACTGGTATTAACAACAAGTTCTATCTACCTCCATGTTGTAATGGAAATGATAGTTTCTTTCCTTTACTTTCCATTAATTACTGTGACAAAAAATTTGAGTAGAACTTCACGTTAATTTCGACTTAGCTAACAAAACTTTAAGTTATCTTTCTAAATGAATTCAATGTTATTCTAAACTACATTCACAGTATCGGAAGACTTTAGAAGAGTAGGAAGATAAACAAACAACTGAGCGTGTACCAGATAATTCTCAGCCAAAAAAAATCCATTTTTTATCTATCTCATAGGGTTCTTTACAATTTTGGAAAATTTAAAATTTTACTGATCCCGTCATATGACGGGCTATACGCTAGTCTAATAATAATGCCTACAGAGTAAAATTGAAAAACAATGATTACATAGTAAAAAACTAAAAGGACTCTTCCCATTCGTGATATTTTAGCTTATTCATTCTGAATTCTTTTTAAATGTTCAATTTATTTATTTATCTGTCTAGCTTAAATCAATACTTACAACTGTATAATAGCTTTACTTAAGGCAGTTTCGTTTTTACTTTTATGATGGAAGAAATGTTAATGAGAATAAATTTTCTGTTTGTTACAAGGTGAAAAAATACTTCGATAAATTATTATGCAAAGAAGGTAAGAAATCTATTATATCTATCTTTGATATCACTAACGTTTGTATCCAGAGATACAAAGAGGAATACTAAAAATAAGACATGTGATAAAAGAATAAATATTATAAAAATTATACAATATACTCACTAATATTCCTAAATATATATAATAACACTATAAATAAAACAGAATAAAACAAATTAAATACTAAATACAGTAACAAAAATTATAAATAAATAATATTTTATAGGAAAACTTCTAAAAGAAATTACGAAAGGGAAAATCATTTACATTATATAAAACTCATAATAAAAACAAATGAAAAAATAAAATATATGTAAAAAATAGTAGAAAAAATTTAGTACTCTGTATAAAGAATAAATAGTCATTGAGTAAAGAAGTAAAGAGAAACAACGTATTTCTTTATTTGTGATATTTCAACTACAGTAACCTGAAATTCTCCTTAGAGGTTCTTTTTTTATTTATCTGTCAGATCTACAAACAACATTCTATTAAATTGTATAATACCTCTGTCGAGCACAGATTTTCATTTGTTTTTTATGAGCACAAATTCGTTGACAAGGCTGGAGTTCTGTTTCTCGGCATTGCAATGAAAGAATAATATAAATAAGACTGGAAGAGAGATAGATGTTCGGCCTCATCTATCACATAAACGTCACCGACATTTGCATTGAAATACACAAACGAATGTATGGGGGGAAGAAACTGACAAAGAAATCGCCTTGTAAGGATATAATAAAGTCTTTTAATTATTTTCATAGAGAATTAGGTGAAACGGTATACAGAGAATAACATTTTGTCATGTTGACTATTATACACATAATAAAAACAAATGCAAAGGTAAAAGATATGTAAAAAATAGTAGAAAGAATTTAGTATGCAGTATGAAGAATAAATAGTCTATAAGTAAAGAAGTAAAGAGAAATAGCAATATGAATACGTAACTAAGACGACAAAACACGTATTTCTTTATTTGTTGATATTTCAACTACAGTAACCTGAAATTCTCTCCTTAGAGGTTCTTTGTTTTTATTTATCTGCCAGATCTACAAACAACATTTCTAATTAAATTGTATAAAACCTCTGTCGAGCACAGATTTTCATTTGTTTTTATGAGCACAAATTCGTTGACAAGGCTGGAGGTTCTGTTTCTCGGCATTGCAATGAAAGAATAAGATAAATAAGACTGGAAGAGAGATAGATGTTCGGCCTCATCTATCACATAAATATCGCCGACGTTTGCATTGAGAGATACACATACGATTGTATGGGGGGAAGAAACTGACAAAGAAATCGCCTTGTAAGGAGGTTAATAAAGTCTTTAATTATTTTCATAGAGAATTAGGTGAATCGGTATACGGAGAATAACATTTTGTCATGTTGACTATTATACACATAATAAAAACAAATGCAAAAGTAAAAGATATGTAAAAAATAGTAGAAAGAATTTAGTACGCAGTATGAAGAATAAATAGTCTATAAGTAAAGAAGTAAAGATAAATAGCAATGAATACGTAACTAAGACGACAAAACAAGTATTTCTTTATTTGTGATATTTCAACTACAGTAACCTGAAATTCTCCTTAGAGGTTCTTTTTTTATTTATCTGCCAGATCTACAAACAACATTCTATTAAATTGTATAAAACCTCTGTCGAGCACAGATTTTCATTTGTTTTTATGAGCACAAATTCGTTGACAAGGCTGGAGGTTCTGTTTCTCGGCATTGCAATGAAAGAATAATATAAATAAGACTGGAAGAGAGATAGATGTTCGGCCTCATCTATAACATAAATATCGCCGACGTTTGCATTGAGAGATACACAAACGAATGTATGGGGGGGAAGAAACTGACAAAGAAATCGCCTTGTAAGGAGGTTAATAAAGTCTTTAATTATTTTCATAGAGAATTAGGTGAAACGGTATACGGAGAATAACATTTTGTCATGTTGACTATTATACACATAATAAAAACAAATGCAAAGGTAAAAGATATGTAAAAAATAGTAGAAAGAATTTAGTATGCAGTATGAAGAATAAATAGTCTATAAGTAAAGAAGTAAAGAGAAATAGCAATGAATACGTAACTAAGACGACAAAACACGTATTTCTTTATTTGTGATATTTCAACTACAGTAACCTGAAATTCTCCTTAGAGGTTCTTTTTTTATTTATCTGCCAGATCTACAAACAACATTCTATTAAATTGTATAAAACCTCTGTCGAGCACAGATTTTCATTTGTTTTTATGAGCACAAATTCGTTGACAAGGCTGGAGGTTCTGTTTCTCGGCATTGCAATGAAAGAATAATATAAATAAGACTGGAAGAGAGATAGATGTTCGGCCTCATCTATCACATAAATATCGCCGACGTTTGCATTGAGAGATACACAAACGATTGTATGGGGGGAAGAAACTGACAAAGAAATCGCCTTGTAAGGAGGTTAATAAAGTCTTTAATTATTTTCATAGAGAATTAGGTGAATCGGTATACGGAGAATAACATTTTGTCATGTTGACTATTATACACATAATAAAAACAAATGCAAAAGTAAAAGATATGTAAAAAATAGTAGAAAGAATTTAGTACGCAGTATGAAGAATAAATAGTCTATAAGTAAAGAAGTAAAGAGAAATAGCAATGAATACGTAACTAAGATAGCAAAAAACGCATTTCTTTATTTGTGATATTTCAACTACAGTAACCTGAAATTCTCCTTAGAGGTTCTTTTTTTATTTATCTGTCAGATCTACAAACAACATTCTATTAAATTGTATAAAACCTCTGTCGAGCACAGATTTTCATTTGTTTTTATGAGCGTAAATTCGTTGACAAGAATGGAGCTTCTGTTTAGCGTTATTGCAATGAAAGAAAAGTATAAATAAGACTGGAAAAGAGATAGATGTTCGGCCTCATTTATCACATAAATATTGCCGACGTTTGCATTGAGAGTTACACCAACGAATGTATGGGAGGAAGAGACTGACAAAGAAATCTCCTTGTAAGGAGGTTAATAAAGTCTTTAATTATTTTCATAGAGAATTAGGTGAATCGGTATACGGAGAATAACATTTTGTCATGTTGACTATTATACACATAATAAAAACAAATGCAAAAGTAAAAGATATGTAAAAAATAGTAGACAGAATTTAGTACTCAGAATAAAGAATAAATAGTCAATAAATAAAGTAGTAAAAAGAAATAGCAATAAATACGTAACTAAGACAACAAAACACATATTTCTTTATTCGTCATATTTCAACTACAGTAACCTGAAATTCCTCTTAGAGGTTCATTTTTTATTTATCTGTCAGATCTACAAACAACATTCACTTAAATTGTATAATACCTCTGCCGAGCACAGATTTTCATTTGTTTTTACGAGTCCAAATTTGTTGACAAGAATGGAGTTTCTGTTCCGCCGTATTGCAATGAAAGGATAATATAAATAAGACTGGAAGAGAGATAGATGTTCGGCCTCATCTATCACATAAATTATTTAGTTACATTTAGTTATTTCCCACTAAAAGTTTGAATATTTTTTATTGAAATCTGTTATATATCTCATTAATAATCTAACCTTAAATACTTATAAAAATAATATTAAATAAAACTATATTTATTGGAGCATTAACTGGAAGTATTAGGCTCTCTATGGCTGAATGGTCATCACATTAGTCTCGTAATCAGTAGGTCGTGAGTTCGAACAACGGTCGCGACGAGAGGATTCAAAATCCGTTTACATTTTTATTTAATTCTTTTATTTATATTCTACTATATTTCACGTTCCAGGAACTTTCTTTAGTTTTCCGGAAAAGTATTATGCAATATTAGCCATTTCTCTCTGTTTCGCAGTAAAACTTTCATCGCCTTCCCAGGGAGAACATCTGGAATTTCCCCTACTGCTGTAAAATCCAAAGAGTCACAGTCACAAAGATTTCTGAGTTCAGAATTGGGAAAATCTGACAATTGTACTTCGCTGTTTGAGTTGAGTTAATAAATTAGATTAGCTCTACTTCCTATGTGTGTTATTGAGTTCTGCATTAAGTCCCTACCTGACAATATATTTATAACTTGATTTCTTTGTTCATTAAAGCTGTTTTCATCTGAGAGCATGTTTCCAAGAAATATTTAGCACACAAATGTTAAATTTTGAAATTTCAATGAAGAACATGCGTCTAAAATTGAATCTAATTGAAAAAACCTCATAAGCTTAAGCATACTTTATGATTTAAAACATGTTTATAATTTTACTCATTTTTGAGAGTACTTTTGACATGTACTTACCTCTCTAAAACAAATAAATGTTACTACCATAACAATAATTTTAATTCAATTACAAGAAAACATCATTGTATTCAATAGGTGAAAATTTTGTGCAAAAATACTAAATAAGTTTTGAGAAACATTATGCGCATCGTTAAAAATTTGCATTGAGAAAATCTGCTTAAAATAATCAGTGAAAAACTACCAAGTCCACTGCCAAAGAAATCACTAGAGTATCTTTTATATTTACAATTATAATTTTAAAATGAAGTCAAATCTTTATGCTGCTGTTCTAAATGTAGAACATCTCAATTTGTAACATATATTTTTTAATTTCCCACTTTTGATGGTTTAAGGGTCCTCAGACAACTTAATCATTTAACTTTTTTCGATGTTCTTTATTTATTTATCAGTTTAGTCTAGAATCATCACTTAATGTAAAACTGTTAAACATGCCTGTCAAGAGAAGTTACATTTTTATTTTTATGAGCAAGCAAACAGTGACGAGAATAGAATTTCTGATTATTAACATGGTGTTCAGTCTTCTTAAAAAACATACTATTTTAATTTTAATTTTTAAATAATTCATAATAGTTATTTCAGTTTTATTCTTTATTGTCTGTGGTTTCTATTCTAATTCTTTGTATTTCAACAGATGGCATCACCCTGCAACAGCTTTTATTCTTTTCTTTTCGTTTTAGTATTCAAGGACAGAAAAAGATTGTTAGTTTTTTATTTGATGTTAATTGTATTCATTTAATTTGTATTTTATTCATATTCGTCTGGAAAACATGTATTTAAAACCTAATATAATTCTTAATTCATTTGTGTACAGTGAATTCAGCGTGATGTATTGCATAATTAATGAAAGTTGTGTTCGACAACAGACTTCTGTTTTCATCCATAATTTCGGTTTCTACAGATCCTTCATAGTAAATCCCAAGGATAAAAAGAAGGTAAGCAATTACTTTATTCAATTGTTTATTTGGATACTTTTTAACAATTTCAAAACCGAAATAACTTCACCCGTCGTAACTAAAATAACTAAATCCCAGAAAATGATAAGAACAAAAACAAAATGTTCCAAACCAAAACATCTTGTTTGGTTTAGAATAAAAATAGTAAGAACCGAACTACTACACCCACCATAACTAAAATACTAAATCCCAAAAAATGATAAGAACAACAACAAAAAAAATACTACCCGATCTAGGCGAATGTAAACCAAAAGAGCAGCTAAGATGCAAATTTCTGGAAACCCCCCCCCGTAACTAAATTATTTACCGAACCTAGGTGAACCTAGGTTGATGAGGAGAATTCTTTGAAATTCAAACAACAGCAAAAGGAAGGAAAAGAATGGGTTCCTTCTGAATATATTGTGAATATTCCTTTGCCTGTTAAAATGAGGTTAGAAAACGGATCCCATTAACCGATATAACGATCACATAAATCGATAATTTTAACATACAAATGAATAAAGAAAACCGGGACCAAGTGATTTCGATAACAATAAACGGTTGATAACATAAACCACGATCACATTAATGTTAAAATCTAAAAAAAAAAATTAAAATATAAAAACCAATTATGAAATGAAAGAATAGGGTAAAAGATATATAAAATATATTAGTAGCAATTTAGTACACAGTATGAAGAATAAATAATAAGTAATTACAGATGGAAAGAAAAGTAACAATAAGTATATAAAAAAAACGATGAAATTCTTATTTCTTTATTCGTGACATTTCAACTAGAGTATCCCGAAATTTTCCTTAAAGGTTATTTATTTATTTAACTGCATGATCTAGAAACATCTCCTAAATTGTATAATGCCTCTGCCAAGCACAGGCTTTCATTTATTTTATGATCACAAATTCGCTGACGAGAAAGGAGTTTCTGTTTTTCGGCATGGCAGTGGGAGGATGATATGAATTATAAGGTGGACCATATCTATCGCAAAAATTTTGCTGACGTTTGCATCGAGAGATATATAAAAGAATATATTGTATGATGAATCTCACTAGAACAAAAACTAACAGGAAAAAATCCCCTTAATAAATAGAAAATAAAAGGCTTACACTAGATTTACGGATGTTGATCATATACCTATTTTAATTGAAGTGAGCCAATTTGACTCATACCAAAAATTGAAATTTTTTGCAAAGAAAATAGTTTCAATTTAATTTAAATAAAATGCTTATTATGTAAAAATTCATGGAAAGCATTTTTTACACATAAAATCTGTTTTTGAAACACATTTTCCGCAAACATTTCTATTCCATTTAGCGCATTGGTTTCTACATCTGCTTCTTTTGCATGACTGTTGACAATTCTTCCGTGCGTCAGTAGCATGAATTTCTGTCATTGGAATGAAACTGTTCTCGACTTCTTCTCTATATTTACTTTATAGTATATTTGTTACTATATTTATTTATTTTCACTGTATTTATATACTTATTTTTGCTATATATATATATATATATATATATATATATATATATATATATATATAGTGTGTATATATACATATATATGTGTATATATATGTATACATATGTATATATATATATATATATATATGTTTATATATATATATATATATATATATATATATGTATATATATATATATATATATATATATATATATATATATATATATATATATATATATATATATATATATTATATATATATATATATATATATATATGTATATATATATATATATATATATATATATATATATATATATATATATATATATATATATATATATATATATATATATATATATATATATATATATATATATATATATATATATATATATATATATATATATATATATGGTAAAACACTTGTTCATCCGTGTTAAAATACTCATTAATAGATACATAGCTCAGAGAGTCTTTCTAGTAATATTTTATATACTCAAGTTTAGCAAAATATATTAATTTTTTATGGGTTTATATACACTTTCTCTCAAGAAATGTTTTTATTTGATGTTCCAAAACGTAATCTGCTATCTGTATATTTAGTTTTTATTGGGATGATCTCCCCCTATGCAGTAGCTTATATCGAAATGCTAACAAGTATCTGGCTTCCTGATATTTATGTATGCATTAAAACTAAAATTTACCAATATTAGCATTTATAACATTTTTAACATTATTCAACCAAGACTTCATACATTGTATTTTATGACCAACTGTATCGTGTAAAGAATTTTTCAACATTACATTGAGAATCATATTCGTTGAAGTCTTTCAGATGAAGTAGCATTTCGTACCTTGAACTCAGGAATTCTGTTCATCCCATAACAGAAGATTATGTATTCTTCGAAATAAAAGTAAATGCAACTAATGCCTAGATTTTTTGTGTGATAATAGCAAAATGTGTCATATTTATATTTATGAATTACTACAGAAGTTCACAAAAAGAAATCAATTTTTCCTTACGTTACTGATATTTTTGTCAGAGATATAATATATGACACAATTCGTCATTTCGTTTCCCGACTGGTGATTTTTATTACCGCTGAACCACTGCAAGAATAACTACATATAAATAAATCCATTAATCAAAGTTATAGTGAATTAAATTACTTGCGTCATCAGTTATGTTCATATATAATATAATTGTCAGCACTTTTTCTCATATTTAATGTTTTATAGTTTTAGCACATAATATTGTACACCGATTTTTGTTGGTTAGGGTGAAATCCTATATAACGAAGTATACATCAAATAATACGATTTTTCCTAATATATTTTAATATTACAAACGTAAGGTTGCTTTACATTTTTTAATACCTGGAGGATTTTACAAATAAATAGTTTATGTAAGGATTTTAAAAAATACAGTGGACTTCGCTTAATGTGATTGCGGTTAATATTATCAATCACTTATTGATATCGAAATCGCTTGGTCCCGATTTCCTCTATTCATTTGTATGTTAAAATTACCGCTTTATGTGATCGTTACGTCGGTTAATGAGATCAGTTTTCGAATCTCATATTAACTGAAAAAGGAATATTCACAATACATTCAAAAGAAAACCATTTTTTTCTTTCCCTTCGATGTTGTTTGGATTTCTGAGAATTCTCTTCAATCTAGGGAAATTGAGAATGAACAAAGGAGTGTTAAATTACGCATCAAAAACATCTTCAGTTAAACAAAAACAATTTATGTAATACTAATATCATAATTAAATCAAAACACAATTTCAAAATTTCAACAACATTCTATAAATCCCCAGTACATTCCCCCCCTCACAATGAGAAAAATTTTCAGTTGTTTCATCACATTATTGTTTCAATTAAAACTTGTTTGTTGGGTTAAAATGTCTCAGCCTTGTAGAATGAACTACATCAGTTTGTTTACCTGTATATTGATTTGGCTTTGTAATTTCAAAACTTTTTCTGTACATACAACTCAATAAAAAGCAAAAAATCTAGTTAAATATAAGAAATGAGTATAAATATGACACATAAGTATCAGAATAGTATTTTTTTTGTCAAAGCTCGTAATCAGCAGAACAGTTTTTTAGAACCAAAACCTCAGTCAGCAAAAGTTTTCAAAACATCATCTTAGTTCGATTGCATCTATGTTCAGACCGAATATGATACGTCATTAGAATTAAGAACTCACAGTTTCTTGCAATGGTCATAACAAGAAAATAAAAGATTTAACGTTATCGGAAGCAGTAATTTATGCGCTCAAGCCGCAAAAAGGGTGCAGTTTTAGATTTCAGGGATTCGAAGTTACAACTCGTACAATTTCATTCGCGTACCTGGAACTTTTCAAAAATACGCACAGCCTGCTGAGGATCAATGGTTGTCACATAATCAGAAGGCAAAACATTATTATCGGAACTGAAAAAAAAAACGTATTCACATTTAATGCCTTTCTCGCTTACATGCAGATTTTCGATATGGAATTCAAAAAGAGAAATGATTTAACATTAAATGAAAAGACAGTCTGGTTGATTCTGTCAGGTTGATTAAGATTACGAACAATTTATCGATGAGCTTCTTTGAAAATATTGTAGACAGTCAATAATTGATCAACTTTTTTAATTTTGTGTACAATTCTTATGTTTTAAAGGATAATATACAGCATATAAATACAAGGTGTGTTTTATTCATTTTGATTTGAAATTTAGTACGTGGTAATTAAAAGAGGGGGTAAATTGATCTAATTCTGCATATCGTTTATTGTTATCAATCGGTTATTTTTGTCAAAATCACCGTGTCGCAAACTGATCACATTAACTGGAGTCCACTGTGTAAATTGCAAAGTTACTTCTAGAAAATTATTCTTAATTGTAGCTGTGGAAAAAATTATATTTTAATATATCTAAGAATTTTTAAGGTTAAATATGTAATGATATGACAAACACTATAAAAACTTAGTCAAAAGTACCAATGAGTTTTAAAGTTGTAAAAATATATATATGAGACGAATGTGTTAAACTGAGAGACTATCTGATTTTGAGATGATATCTCCTGAGTCTGAGCTCTAATATTTCCTAACTATGAGGGATGACACTTTGTAGGATTAACGTTAAGTTGATGTACTGTTTAAGGAAGATGAAATTAAACCTCAATAAAAAAATACACCTTGATTAATACGTCTTGATTAAATGATTTTATACAATAAAATGCCTATAGAATACAACAGGAATACAACTTATCGCTTGTAGATGTGGAGGATTCTGGATTCGTCGTCAGTGTTGCAAACATTTTGTCACTTTTTCTATGTCTCGTGTCGCTTGAAGAATCCAGCGAGCGGTATATGCTAGCAAAGTTTACTCTCACCTTTCTTCTGGGAGAAAACTTAATAATGCAAATAATGAGCCTGCTCCCGCGGAAAAAAATCCAGGGGTCAACTCGAGAACGGGGAATAGGGGTCAGATCCCGCCAAACCAACAGGGTATTTCTATTGGTTGGGAGAAGTCCGAAGTATCGTCCTGGCCGTGACCACTTCTTTTCTGTTAGCCTATGGTGATGGCTTACGAGAAGAGATAAAAAAAGAGGTGAAGTACCGAATGTAACTTTTTGTTACACACTTCTATATTTTCAAATAAAATTTCCTGACGCCCAGATTATAAACTTTACCGGATGATCAAAGAGTCCGTATAAACTTTATAAATTCATATACGGAAAATAACCGAAATGAAAACAGGTTTGCAGGGTTAGTATTGCTAAGGCATGGGTTTTTTTAAAACAGAAAAAAATAACTATAAGAGAGTCGATAGAGGTCGCTGATGTACACAAGTCAAAGAAAAAGAAACGCAAATAATAAACAGAATGCCTCCAAATCGTTTATTACAAAAGTATGTGTTCCACTTGACCACCGCCACAGGGGATAACACATTGCAAGCGAGTCACAAATCTAGCAAAGTGCAGCAGGTCCGGTTGTATGCAAGATACCTCTTGGTGGATCCCATCCTTCATTTCAGAAAGATTGGATGGATTGGATCGATACACCCGAGATTTCAAATATCCCCACAACCAAAAGGCTGCCGGGATGAAATCTGGAGACCGAGGAGGCCATGGGAACATGAAACGCCTGCTAATGATTTTGTCTTCTCGGAATGTATGGTTTAGGAAATTCTTGACTGAATTAGCAGTGTGACTAGTTGCTCCATCGTGCATAAATGTGACGCTAGACAGCACATCTCTTTCACGCAAAGCTGTTACGACATTGTCCCACAGAAGTGTTAAATAACGTTGCGCATTCACCGTATCCGTTTTCTACCTATTTACTGGGTACTCGGTTTCAAAGAAGAAGGGTCCTATGATGAACGAACCTGCGAATCCACACCACACTATTAGTTTTGTAGAATGCATTATCAATGGTACCAAAAAGCTCATTAAAATTCGTACAACCAAATAATCACATACCTAAAAACTTCAATTTCAAACTAAAGCAGTAATTTTTACATAAGTTACTATTTTCTTTTCAAATTTAATCTTGAAACAACTTTCCTATTAACACTAAATACTAATTTTGTGTTTGTATTTAACTAAAGAATTTAAGACTCAAATTTATTAAGTAAATAGTGTTTAAATAAATAGAAATTATGTTAAATATTTAATATTTTTGTAAGTGTTTTATACTATTTTATGCGTGCTAATTTTGCAACTATTAAGTTAACTGTATGAAATTCTATAATACAGTAATTCTAAAGTTAATCGATAATACTGCAAATTACAAATCTAACACTATTTTAAAGGTATTTTATTTAATTGAAGATAAAGTAAATATGAGTTCCTCATTTCATTTATCAGATTTCAGAACTTCTTAAAACTAATATTAGAAAGATTTTGGTCAGAATAAGTGAATATTTTTATCCAAATATACTGAAAGAATGCATACAATAACAAACAATTTATACTAAGAATTATATCTCTTATAAAAAAAATATTATATTAATATCTTAATGAAAGTATTTTATTAGGTTTAATTAAATAGATGCACATATAGAATGTTCGATGAAGCTACATGTAAAACTAATAATCAATAATTTTTAATATTATACCGAATTGTTTTATTAATTTTTTTATAAGTAGATCGGTAAAAACATACAAATATATTAGATTAAAAACTGAGCAAATAAATTCTGAAACCACTCTATTGTAATAAAGTATATTAACATCATTGTATAATTAAAAGTCTCAGAGATAAATATCGATCATAGTACAGAATACGAACTATAATAATTATAAATGTTATTTTCATAATTTTCTTATTTTTTAAATCTAAAATATTATTGATCAGAGTTATAAGTATTATATTTACCTTGCTACTAAAGCAGAACCATAATTTAAAACTCCAGAACAGATATTTGCCACAAAAGGATAAAAAAAATATAATTCCCTTTTTCTGAAAAGAAATATAAATGCAACTTTACTCTAGAATACCGATATTTATATCAGAGAAAAGTATACAGCTTTGATCGTTTAACAATATTTGTTAAACAGCCATATTCTTTCATCTTCTTTAATTCCCACAAACAATATTTTTCCAGCCGCAAGTAAATACTTTGGTTGAATTTTTCGGTCTAGAAATGGATATTTTAAGTAAAAGATGTTATCGTGTATTTTTAAAGTTTTTCTTCTTAGAGTTAGGAAAATAAGTCTTTGGCAAATTTTGAATACAACTTCATTTTTCTGCTTTAATATTATGTTAGATACTTACTAGATATACTGAGCAGTTGTAATTTTGTTGAAAAAGAAAACGGATTCTCAGAAAAAAAATAAATGTACCCCGTTGTATGTGGGAAATATTAAAATTGAGAAAGAGGCTTTCTCATGATAAAGATTGTTGTAGAAAATATACTACATTATTTATCAAGGTTATTTTATGTGTTCCTTTTGGATCAGAAACGGTTTCATTACAGCGTAGGATATTTAGTATCATTTTTCATATTTATTTGTTTAATCCCAAACTATGCAGAAAGAAATTTACACTTTCAATTTATTTACATCATATACAGAAACTCAAATGTATGATTGCTTGTATGCTGAATATATGTTCACTGTTCAGGATTTTTCATAAGTGAAAATAGTATGGCTGCTTTAACTGTACATTACACTGATATAAGGTACTGCTTGTGACATTTTAACTAGTTTTTCCTTTTAGATTTAGTAAAATAAGTATTTGGAAAATTTTCAATACAACTTCATTTTTCTGCGTTAATATTTTATTAGATACTTACAAGATGTACTGAACAGATGAAATTCTGTTGAGAAAGAAGATGAATTCTTAGAAGAAAATAAATATACACCGTAGTATGTGGGAAATATTAAATTTGAGAAATAGGCTCTCTCCTAATAAAGTTTGTTGTAGAAGTTATACAACGTTATTCATCAAGGTTATTTCATGTATTTTTGTTGGATTACGAACGGATTCATAACAGAGTAGGATATTTAGTAATAATTATTTAATAATTTTGTAATTTTTTTATTTTATTTTATATTTGCTACTTTTGCAACTGTTAAGTTAACTGAAGTTTAACAAAACAGTGATTTCTAAAGTTAATTGATAATACTGTTAATAACATATCTATGACTATTTTTTAGGTATTTTATTTAATTGAAGATTAAGTAAATTTGAGTTCCTCATTTCATTTATCACATTTCAGATGCTTCTTAAAACTATTATTACAAAGATTTTGCACAGGAAAAAGTGAATATTTGTATCTAAATATACTGCAAGAATGCATACAACAATAAACAATTTATACTCTAAAATTTAAATATCTTGTAAAACAATCTTATATAAATATCTAATTAAAAGTTTTTTATTAGGTTTAATTAAATAGAAGCAAATATAGCATGTTCGGTGAAGCAACATGCAAAACCAATAATCAATAAATATTAATATTTTACCAAAATGTTTTATTAATTTTTTCATAAATACATCGGTAGTAACATGCAAAATTATTTGATTAAAATGTATGCAAATTAATTTTGAAACCACTCTGTCGTAATAAATTATATTAAGAATATTGTATAATTAACATACTTAAAGAAAAATGTCGATTATAGTACATAATACAAACTAGAATAATTACAAATGTTATTTTCATAATTTTCTTGTTCTTTTAATCTGAAATATTATTGCTTAGCATTATAATGATAATATTTACCTTGCTACTAAAACATAACCTTCATTTTAAACTCCAGGACAGATATTTACCTCAAAAATATAAAAAAAAATATAATTTCCCTTTTCTGCAAAGAAATATAAATGCAACTTTACGCTAGAATACCGATATTTATTTCAGAGAAAATTATACAGCTTTTATCGTTTAACAATATTTGTTAAACAGCCATATTCTTTCATCTTCCTTAATTCCAACAAACGATATTTTTCCAGCCGCAAGTAAATACTGTCTTCGGTTGAAGTTTTCGGTCTAGAAATGGATATTTTAAGTAAACGTTGTTATCGTATTTTTTCTAAATTTTTCCTTTTAGAGTTAGGAAAATAAGTCTTTCACAAATTTTGAATACAACTTCATTTTTCTGCTTTAATGTTATGATAGATATTTACTAGATATACTGAACTGTTGAAAAAGAAAATGGATTCTCAGAAGAAAATAAATGTTCCCCGTTATATGTGGGAAATATTAAAATTGAGAAAGAGGCTCTCTCATAATAAAGATTGTTGTAGAAGTTATACTACGTTATTTATCAAGGTTATTTTATGTGTGTCTTTTGGATTAGAAACGGTTTCATAAAAGTGTAGGATATTTAGTAATAAGTATTTAATAATTTTGTAAGTGTTTTATTCTAATTTATGTTTGCTACTTTTGCAATTGTTAAGTTAACTGATAGAAGTTTAATAACACAGTAATTTCTAAATTTAATTGATAATACTGCAAATTACAAATCTAACACTATTTTAAAGGTGTTTTCTTTAATTGAAGATAAACTAAATTTAAGTTCCTCATTTCTATTATCACATTTCAGAAGCTTCTTAGAATTATTATTACAAAGATTTTGCACAGAAAAAGTGAATATTTTTATCTAAATATACAGCAAGAATGCATACATAGCAAACAATTTATACTCTAAGATATAAATATCTTAAAAAAATCTTATATAAATATCTTATTAATTTTTTTTTATTATTTTTAATTAATTAGATGCACATATAGCATGTTCGATGAAGCTACATGTAAAGTTAATGATCAATAAATTTTAATATTTTACCAAAATGCTTTATTAATTTTTACATACATAGATTGGTAATAACACGCAAAAATATTAGATTAAAAACTAAGCAGATACATTTTGAAATCACTCTGTCATATTGAAGTATGTTAACAATAATGTATAATTAAAACTCGTAAAGATAAATGTTGATCATAGTACAGAATACAAACTAGAATAATTACAAATGTTATTTTCATAATTTTCTTATTTTTTAAATCTAAAATATTATTGCTCAGCATTATAAGTATAATATTTACCTAGCTACTAAAACGGAGCCATCATTTTAAACTGCTGAACAGTTATTTACCACAAAAGGATAAAAAAATATATATAATTCCCCTTTTCCGCAAAGAAATATAAAAGCAACTTTACGCTAGAATACCGATATTTATTTCAGAAAAAAGTATACAGCTTTTATCGTTTAACAATATTTGTTAAACAGCTATATTCTTTCATCTTCCTTAATTCCAACAAACAATATTTTTCTAGCCGCAAGTAAATACCGTCTTCGGTTGAATTTTTCGGTCTAGAATTGGATGTTTTAAGTAAAAGATGTTATCGTGTTTTTTCAAAGTCTTTCCTTTTAGAGTTAGGAAAATAAGTCTTTGGCAAATTTTGAATACAACTTCATTTTTCTGCCTTAATATTATGTCACATACTTTCTAGATATACTGAACTGTTGAAATTCTGTTCAAAAAGAAAATGGATTCTCAGAAGAAAATAAATGTACCCCGTTTTATATGGGAAATATTAAAATCGAAAAAGAGGCTCTCTCATAATATTGTTGTAGAAGTTACACTACGTTATTTATCAAGGTTATTTCATGTGTTTCTTTTGTATTAGAACCGGTTTCATAACAGTGTATGATATTTAGTATAAATTTTCATATTTATTTGTTTAATCCTAAACTATGCAGAAAGGAATTTACACTTTAAATTTATTTTCATAATATGCAGATAATCACCTGTATGATTGTTTGTATGCCGAATGTATGTTCACTGTTCATGATTTTTAATAAGTGAAAACAGTATGGCTCTTTTAATTGTACATTACACTGGCATAAATCACTGCTTGTGACATTTTAACTAGTTTTTCTTTTTACAGTTAGAAAAATATGTTTTTGGCAAATTTTGAATACAACTTCATTTTTCTGCGTTAATATTATTTCACATACTTTCTAGATATACTGAACTGTTGAAATTCTGTTGTGAAAGAAATTGGATTCTTAGAAGAAAATAAACGTACCCCGTTATATGTGGGATATATTAAAATGGAGAAAGAGGCTCTCTCATAATAAAGGTTGTTGTAGAGGTTATACTACATTATTTATCAAGGTTATTTTATGTGTTTCTTCTGCATTAGAAAAGGTTTCATAACAGTGTAGGATATTTAGTGATAAGTATTTAATAACATTGTAAGTGTTTTATTCTATTTTATGCTTGCTACTTTTACAACAATTAAGTTTTTGTATGAAATTTAACAATACAATAATTTCTAAAGTTAATCAATAATACTGCAAATTACAAATCTAACACTATTTTAAAGGTATTTTATTTAATTGAAGATAAAGTAAATTGGAGTTCCTCATTTCCTTTATCAGATTTCTGACCTTCTTAAAACTATTATTAGAAAGATTTTGCACAGAATAAGTGAATATTTTTATCTAAATATACTTAAAGTATGCATACAGTAACAAACAATTCATACTCTAAGATTTAAACATATTATAAAAGAATGTTATATAAATATCTTATTAAAAGTTCTTTATTAAGTTTAATTAAACAGATGCACATATAGTATTTTCCATGAAACTTCGTGTAAAACTAATAGTCAATAAATTTTAATATTTTAAAGAAATATTTTATTGATTTTTACATACATAGATTGGTAACAACATTCAAAAATATTACATTAAAAAATAAGCAAATTAATTTTGAAACCACTCTGTCGTAATAATATATATTAACATTATTGTATAATTAAAACTCTTAAAGATAAATATCGATTATAGAACAGAATACAATCTATAATAATTACAAATGTTGTTTTCATAAATTTTTTTATCTGAAATATTATTGTTCAGCATTATAAGTAACACTATTTTAAATGTATTATTTTTAATTGAAGATAAAGTAAATTTGAGTTCCTCATTTCATTTATCAGATTTCATACATATTTAAAACTATTATTAGAAAGATTTTGCACAGAATAAGTGAATATTTTTATCTAAATATACATCAAGAATGCATATATATTAAACAATTTATATCTAAGATTTAAATATCTTATAAAAATATCTTATATAAATATCTTATTAAAAGTTTTTTATTAGGTTTAATTAAATAGATGCACATATAGCATGTTTATGAAGCTACATGTAAAAGTAATCATCAATAAATTTAACTATTTCACCGAAATGTTTTATTAGTTTTTACAAAAATAGATCGGTAATAACATACAAATGTATTAGATTAAAAACAAAAAATCTAATTTTAAAACCACTCTGTCGTAATAAAGTATTTTAACAAAATTGTATACTTAAAACTGTTAAATGTCGATCATAGTACAGAATACAAACTAGAATAATTATAAATGTTATTTTCATAATTTTCTTATTCTTTTAATCTGAAATATTATTGCTCTGCATTATAAGTATAATATTTACCATGCTACTAAAACAGAACCTTCATTTAAAACTCCAGGACAGATATTAAACACAAATATATAAAAAAAAGTATAATTCCCCTTTTCCGCAAAGAAATATAAATGCAACTTTACGCTAGAATACCGATATTTACTTCAGAGAAAAGTATACAGATTTTACCGTTTAACAATATTTGTTAAACAGCCATATTCTTTCATCTTCCTTAATTCCAACAAACAATATTTTTCCAGCCGCAAGTAAATACTGTCTTCGGTTGAATTTTTCGGCATAGAAATAGATATTTTAAGTAAAAGATGTTATTGTGTTATTAGTTTTTCCTTTTAGAGTTAGAAAAATAAGTCTTTGGCAAATTTTGAATACAACTTCATTTTTCTGCTTTAATATTATGTTAGATACTTACAAGATATACTGAACTGTTGAAATTCTGTTGAAAAAGAAAAGGGATTCTCAGAAGAAAATAAATGCACCCCGTTATATGTGGGAAATATTAAAATTGAGAAAGAGGCTCTCTCATAATAAAGATTGTTGTAGAAGTTATACTACGTTATTTATCAAGGTTATTTTTTGTGTTTCTTTTGGATTAGAAACGGTTTCATAACAGTGTAGGATATTTAGTATCATTTTTCATATTTTTTTATTTAATCCCAAACTATGTAGAAATGAATTTACATTTTAAATTTATTCTCATCATATGCAGAAAATCACCTGTATGATTGCCTATATGCTGTATGTGTGATTACTATTCATTATTTTTGATAAGTGAGAACAGTATGGCTGTTTTAGTTGTATATCACACTGGCATAAGGAACTGATTTTAATATTTTAATTAAAGTATTGACGATGGTACTATTTATGCAATAACTTTTAAATTTACTTTAAATTTAGGATTTGAGACGGTTTCATAACAGTGTAGGATATTTAGTATCATTTTTCATTTTTTTTAAATCTCAAACTATACAGAAAGTAATTTACATCTTAAATTTATTTACATCATATTTAGAAAATCATCTGTATGATTGCTTGCATGTTGATTGCTTGATTGATTGCTTGTATGTTCACTATTCAGGATTTTTAATAAGTGAAAACAGTATAGCTGTTTTAATTGTACATTACACTGGCATAAGGCACTATTTGTGACATTTTAATTAAATTATAGGAGATGATATAATTTATACAATTACTTTTAGATTTACTTTAACTTTAGAATTAGAAACGGTTTCATAACAGTGTAGGATATTTAGTATCATTTTTCATATTTTTTTATTTAATCCCAAACTATATAGAAATGAATTTACATTTAAAAATTTTTTTACGTCACATGCAGAAAATCATCTGCATGATTGCCTGTATGCTTAATGTATGTTCACTATTCATGATTTCTGATAAGTCAAAACTGTATGACTGTTTTAATTGTACATTACTCTGGCATAAGGCACTGATTTTTACATTTTAATTAAAATATTGATGATGATATTATTTATATAATAACTTGAGTATATTTTAGTTATATATAAGTTGAGTTTTCTTTGTGAAAGGTTATGAATATTAACCTCTTAATTGTTTAATATATTTGAGAAAGATGAGAATTGCATCATATTCAGAAAATCACCTGTATGTTTGCTTGTATACTGTATATGTGTTCACTATTTATGATATTTGGTAAGTGAAAACAGTAAGGCTGTTTTAATTGTACATCACGCTGGCATTAGGCACTGCTTTTGACATTTTAATTAAAATATTGGTGATGATACAATTTATACAATAACTTGAGTATCCTTCAGTTATATATAAATTCTTGGAATTACTGGCATAAGGCACTATAATGACATAAGTCACATTAAACTGGCATAAGGCACTGCTTTTCACATTTTAATTAAAATATTGTTGATGATACAATTTATATTATAAATTGAGTATCCTTCAGTAATATATAAATTGAGTTATCTTTCCTCAATGTTATGAATATTAAACTCTAAATTCTGGTATATATTTGATAAATATGAGCTCGAAAATGGCATAGATGAAAAAAGAATAATATTGACCTTTTTTATATTGATCTTTCAAACAACACTGATGATAATACTAACCTCTTTTCTCTGGAATATATTTGAAAAAAACATACAAAGAATTCAAATGTTTTCTTTAATTTTGTATGCAATTATCATCAATTGTTATAAATATATTTGAAGAAAATTTATTTTTAAACGAAATATCTGCATTTTCAATTTCTTTCATATATATCGGAAACATTAATGAATTACAGTCATTTTTTCTTACATTAAAGCAAAATAAATAAAATAACATAATTTTATGTATGAATATAATAAATTGTAATAATATTATTACAACAATATTATTATCTACATTAACTGTCATGAATATCATGTCCCTCACATTCCTTTGAATTTCACAAATCCTTAACAATATCCGATAAATAGCGACAAATGTCGCACAACACTTGTTAGTAGTATTGTAACCTTATTGTTTTAATAAACTACATACTAAACTAGAATTGTTAGTGTAAGTACAAAAATGAAACAGAATCACGTAAATAAGCTATTGAAGTGCTATATACCTTTTTTGTTTTAGGTTCAATTATACATATGTATTTATGTCTTCCAATGAAAAACAAAAAAGATTTTGTAAAATATTAAACCTATTGTCTGTGGAATATATTTGAAAAAAAAAACGTGCTTAAAATAAAAAAAAAATCTCTTTAATTTTTTTCGATACTATCATAAAAATGTTAGGTTATTTTTGAAAAAAATTTAAATGAAATAACTACTATTTTCAATATTTTCACATATATGGGAAATGTAAATGAACAACAGTAATTTTTGTCAAATTACAGTAAATAAATCAAATGACATAATTTACTGGATAAATATAATATCTAATACAACAATATTTTTTACCTCGATCAACTGTCATAAATTCCATGTCCCCCCGATTCCTTTGAATTTCACAAATCCTTTACAATATCCGATAAATAGCTAGAAATGGAGCACAACACTTGTTAGTGGTATTGTTACCTTATTCTTTAAACTAACTACATACTAAATTAAAATTGTTAGTGTAAGTACAAAAATGAAACAAAATCACGTAATTAAGCCATTGAAGTGCACTATACTTTTATTGTTTTACGTCCAAATATGCATATGTGTTCATGTCTTACAATGAAAAACAAAAAAAGATTTGTAAATATTAAACTCATTATCTGTGGAATATATTTGAAATAAACGTGCCTAAAACAGAAAAAAATCTCTTTAATTTTGTTTGATATTATCATCAAAATCTTAGGTTATATTTGAAAACAAAAATTAAACTAAATAATTACTATTTTAAATATTTTCACATATATGGGAAATGTAAACGAATTACAGTAATTTTTGCCAATTTACAGAAAAATAAATGAAATGACATAATTTTATGGATAAATATAATAAACTAATAAAACAATATTATTACCTCGATCAACTGTCATGAATTCCTTGTCCCTCAGATTCCTTTAAATTTCACAAATCTTTTATAGTATCCGGTAAATAGCGACAAATTAAGCACAACATTTGTTAGTGGTATTGTTACCTTATTCTTTTAATCAACTGCATACTAAATTTAAATTGTTAGTGTAAGTTTAGAAATGAAACAGAATCCCGTAAATAAGCCGTTGAATTGCCATATACCTTTATCGTTTTAGGATTAAATATACATATATATTCATGTCTTCCAATGGAAAAAAAAAAAAGATTTTGTAAACTATTAAACATATTGTCTGTGGAATTTATTTGAGAAAAACATGCCTAAAATAGAAAAAATCTCTTTAATTTTGTTCGATATTATCATAAAAAATATTAGGTTATTTCTGAAAATAATTAAACAAAATAACAACATTTTTAATATTTTCACACATATGGGAAATATTAATGGATTGCAATAATTTTTTCTCAAATTACCACAAAGCAAATCAAGTGAGGTAATTTTCTGGATAAATATAATAAACTAATACAATAGTATTATTATCTATATCAACTGTCATGAATTTCAGGTCCCTCAGATTCCTTTGAATTTCACAAATCCTTTACAATATCCGATAAATAGCGACAAATGGAGAACAACACTTGTTAGTAATATTGTTACCTTATTCTTTTAATCAACTACATATTAAATTATAATTGTTAGTGTAAGTACAAAAATCCCGTAAATAAGCCGTTGAAATGCCATATACCTTTATTGTTTTAGGTTTAAATATACATATGTATTCATGTCTTACAATGAAAAACAGAACAAGATTTTTCAAAATATTAAACATATTGTCTGTGGAATATATTTGAAAAGACCGTACCTAAAATAGAAAAAAATCTCTTTAATTTTGTTCGATATTATGATTAAAATGTTAGGTTATTTTTTAAAACAAAAATTAAACGAAATAACAACTATTTAAAAAATTTTACAAATATGGGAAATGTAAAAGAACTACAGTAATTTTTGACAAATTACAGGTAAATAAATAAAATGACATAATTTTCTGGATAAATATAATAAACTAATACAACAATATTATTACCTCTATCAACTGTCATAAATTCCACGTATCTCAGATTCCTTTGAATGTCATGTAACCTTTACAGTATCAGAGAAATAGCAACAAATCGCGCGAAACTGCCGAACTTTTTAGGGCAAAGTATCTCTATTTATTGGAAATATAGCAAATTAAATATTATGCATTGAATGAACCGATTTCAGGTTTCAAGGAATTGAAATACCGTTTTTTCTCTTGCCCCAACTCAGGTAGGGAATTCCAAAATAAGCGCATTTAGGTTGCCCGAATTCGGGCTTTGCAGCAAGGGGTTAAGGAATAAACTGCAGTTGGAAAATTAGAAAAGAAAAGGGATAAAATTAGAAAATTAGAAAATAAAAGGGATAAAATCAGAAAATTAAAAAAGTAAAAGGGATCAAATCAGAAAAATAGAAAATAAAAGAGATAAAATCAAAAAAGGCAACTTTCGCAAATTCTTCCAAAAGTATGTGGGGAAAGATTTCAGTAGGTTTTTTTTATATTTCTGTGCATGTAGAACATTCTATGTTGCAACCAAGTCACGCAAATAGCTTTTTATTCATAGGCCAATAGAGCTTGTAAAATGGAGTCAACTCATGCAGAATAAAGATTGTGGGAAATACTAGGATACATACTAAGAATTCAAACAGAACGTATTTCTTTGAACAAAGAAAATGAACATGTATTAATATAAAAGTTGTGCTTTACAGCACTTAGTATAGCGTGATTCATATTGAATGGAACAAAAAGAAAAAATGATTGCGAACTTGCCATATATATATATATATATATATATATATATATATATATATATATATATATATATATATATATATATATATATATATATATATCTATATCTATATATATATCTGTATATATATATATATATATATATATATATATAT
>CM063509.1:103699366-103701866 GCA_032207245.1 Pardosa pseudoannulata
AAAACATTTTTTACACAGTTTTGCAATTCAGTTCTGACTAAAACTGCCATGTCAAAAAATTAAGAATTCACAATTTCTTCCAATGATCATAGCATTCTTAAATAGAAAAGAAAATTTTTCGTTATCGGAACAGTAATTTATGCGCTCTTGATAATAATAAGCTTATTAAATCACAGTTCTATTTGAAAGCAACTTGCGCCATTTTCATTTTTTCGTCGAATGTGATTCGTGGAATGTGATTACAGTTCCATGTCCACGTACTAACTGCATTTATCTGTTTGCAAACTCATAAAATCCTTCCAAAATATATCCGCCTGATTGGATTGAGTTCCTTTTTTAAAATCGCTTATAAGGCACGTAATTTCTAACTAACCCGTTTTTAGACCTGACATATATATATATATATATATATATATATATATATATATATATATATATATATATATATATATATATATATATATATATATATATATATATATATATATATATATATATATATATATATATATATATATATATATATATATATATATATATATATATATATATATATATATATGTTATATATATATATATATATATATATATATATTTATATATATATATATATATATATATATATATATATATATATATATATTATATAATATATATATATATATATATATATATATATATATATATATATATATATATATATATATATATATATATATATATATATATATATATATATATATATATATGATATATGTATATATATATATATGTATATATATATGTTATATAATATATATATATAATATATTATTATATATATATATATATATATATATATATATGTATATGTATATATGTATGTATATCCCTCTAGGCGGTTCACAATTCCGCCAAACCATGATGATTTCACGTACAAATTTCGACCTCTAAAAACGCTCCGAAAATAGATGTAATGTACATTTATGCCAGAGCTTTTCTCCATGTAATTTTGCGGTAGGAGGGTCAGGTGGATTATTTAGGAACTGCACCCCTCTTTCACTAACATTTCTTGAGGGATGAACCCCTACCCCCTGAGGCACAAAGGCGCTGTAGCTTTTCATGGCTTTGTAAATCTCTATTTCGAAGTAGTTCGTTTGCGGGAACAGATGCACCTCTAATTGCACCGTTAAAATATCTTGGATGACTTTCGAAAATATAAATAAGTCTCTCAAAGAATATTTTTATTTGTACGTTTAAAATCCATTATTTCTTATGGGATAATATTCCAGTCTTGAAGCGCTTCATGTGTATTAAAAATTAACAATCTATAATATCTCTTTATATATAACTGGAAGTAAAGGGACAGAAACGAGGGTGGGCTTCCCGTATTGCATTCTAGTTGACAAAGGGTGAAGGAAAATATCATAGAACGTTTTGGCCACTGACTTTAACGTATTTTTTTTTTTTTTTGATGTAATATATATAATATATATATATATATATATAATATATATTTATATTATATTTTATATTATTTATATTTTTTTATTATATTATTATATTTTTATATGTGTGTACTCTTTTTTTCAAAAAAAAAAAAAAAATGGTACACGATAAAAATATACACGCTTCATTTAGAAAGGCATGGATTAGGTTAACTAAAACAGCCAACGGGAAAATCAACAGATGCAATAAAATACTTTTAGAAACATTCTATGACAATATCACGCGATTTTGTATAATCGCATAATAATGAAAAGCATTCTGGTAAGAGTTTGCATCTTTGGCAGTCATCCAAATTTTACCTTAATATATATTTATACACACACACACCACACACACACACATACACAACAATATATATATAATATAATATATATTATATATATATTAATATATTTATATATATATATATATATATATATATATAATATTATATATATATATATTATAAAAATAATATATATATTTATATATATTTCTATATTTTATATATATATATTATACGTTTATATAGACATATATATATTTTTTATATTATATATGTTTATATAGTATAGCTTAGTATGAATCCATAGTATATATTATGTGTATTTAATGTATGCATAATATCAATATATACATATATGTATATATATATGTATTATAACAGTATATATATATATATATATATATATATATATATATATATATATATATAAAAATATAATATTTTTATATATGTATGTTTATATATGTACGTATGTATGTATCGCAGAATGAAAAGCATCTGTAAAATTTCATTTTGGCAGTCATCTGAATCTGCCTAATATACATTTATATATATATATATAATATATATATATATATATATATATTATATTCTGTGTTTTATAGTGTATTTTTGTATGTGTGTACTTGTATTTTTTGTGTTTGGTTTCACTATTATTAACTGTTTTTTAATTATGCGAGATACATAACAAGAAGTCAAACTAAATCATCAAAAATATTCATACATAATCAGAATAAATAATAATTA
>CM063509.1:103706866-103709366 GCA_032207245.1 Pardosa pseudoannulata
AATATTAGTTCCTTTTTTAACAGCATTATACAATGGATGGAACATGCTGCATATCACTCCCTGTCAAAAGTCATGCTAATGTAAGACAACAATTTGCTTGTTACGTAATGTAAATTTTTAAGAATAATAATTCAAATCCTTTATGCGAACCTCTATATATGACGATATCATATTTGTCTCGTATTACCAGTTTTATGGATCATACTATGACCAAGGAACTACAAAATATCAGCTATTTTGAAAACATGAAGGCAAGAATAAAAGCAGCTGAGGTAGGTTTGCAGACACTCTCAAATATCTTTTACTTCTCTTTGAGAAGTAAACAGAACATAGAGACACGTAATGGGGTTTTATCGTTTTTACATCGAAACATTTATTGTAAATAACGTCGATTAATAATAATGTGATTAATTTATAAATATGATTATTAGTTATTTATGGACACACTTTATACAAAGAACAGTGGCTAATATGAGTCTTAATATTAGTATAAAGTCTGGTTTTTTCTAGAATTTAATTTTCTTTCTTTGCATTTATTATTATTTTGGAGACAAATGGTCAATGACAAAAGAAATGACGTTATAACTTTATTTCAAAGCAGCAAAAATATTATTTTATACATATAAAAAATCGTCTTTGTGATGTTTCCCCAGTCTTTATCCGCAGCAATGTCGATAATGTTTCGTGTGTTTTATTAGGTTATGTATGGAATAGGAGTCGCGTGACCTGATTATTCCAGCTGACAATGGCAAAAGAAAAGAGATAAGGACATTTTACCCGATAAATCTTTGTAATGATTCCACAGCTGGGTATACAGTCTGTTTTCCGATATCGTCCTCTTTTGTCTTCGGCTGCAGTGATTGTGGACACAACTCTATATATAGTTTGTTAGCGGAGAAAAAGAAAGTCCTTTTTAATACAGTAATGTCATTTATTACTATGCATTACAAATCTATGAAATTTAACAGCAGTAAAGAATTTTTATTGTATTGCAAGTTTTGATAATATTAATATATGGTCTTGTTTATCTTCCGTTTACATCATGATGATCTTGATTCTGTTATTTTATCGCTATACAGTGTTCAATTGCTTTATTAAAACATGGTCACATACATCAAATTTTTTTCTAACTGAATGTATATTGTTTATGTATTCGCACAATGCAAAGATTTTTTTTAGTTTTAGTATCCAGAAAAATAATTGAAAATTTCCGATTTACTATTCGCTTTACGTCTGTATTGACTTGACTAGACATTAGATAATTTAGGCAATAAAGCTATTTTTATTAATAATTTTATAGTTTTTTACTTTATTAAATTTCAATAATTTAATTTTTTTTAAATATTATTATATATTTATATATTACAATATATATATATATATATATATATATATATATTTATATATAATGTATTTATACATATAACGATGGCCGATTGGTTGTCTTCGGTAACTTCGTTTCGAATCCCACTTATATGTTCGTAGCAGTTCGGAATTGGCCTTTAAACTGTAGTCGTTATCATTAGCCCTCGTGCCGCAAAAGGTAGATAGATAAACCAAACCAAACCGTATATATATATATATATTATATATATATATATATATTTATATATATATATATATATATTTATATATATATATTATATTATATATATACATCTATATTATATATATATATAATATATATATTTTATATTGGGTTGTTCGGAAAGTAATTTCGTTTTTTGTCAGAGGATTTAATTGTATTTTTTTCAAACTTCACATTTAAGCCGTATAATTTTTATATGCTTTGATAGCTCATATAGCAAGGCTTGTGTGTGTGAAAAATTCCAATTAATTCTACGCAGTAGTTTTGGTTGGTACCCTCTTAAATATGGAGAGCGATAAGCAGAATTTTCGACATATTTTACTGTTTTACTAAAGAAAATTAAAAATGCTGTTCAAGCCAGAAAAATTGACCGATGTGTATGGAGAAGGTGTGTTGACAGTACCAGTGCCAGACTGGTTCGATAAATTACGATCCGGCAATTTTGATGTCGAAGATGCACCATGTATAAGACCTAAGCTGATAAAGACGCGATAAAAGCATTAGTTGATGCGAACCGGCGAATAACAATACGTGATGTCGGATTGAAGTTCAATTTATCAAATTCAACAATTTATGACCACTTGAAATGCCTGGGATTATCCTCGAAGCTCATGTATGGGTTCCCTTTGTTCTCACAGAGAGAAATCTGTGTCGCCGCATTGACGTCTATTCGCTTCTCAAACGTCACGAAAATGATCCGTTTATATTGAAGCACATCATCACTGGGGACAAAAAATGGGTATATATACAAAACGTCAAACGCAAGAGGTCATAGTAAAAAAGATGGACCGGCTCAAACCATTTCCAAAGTCATATTCACCAAAAAATATATGCTGTCTGTTTGGTGGGATTTTAAAGGAATCGTTGTTTTAAGCTTTATACCGGATAACACAACGATATAATTCGGAAGTC
>CM063509.1:103726866-103754366 GCA_032207245.1 Pardosa pseudoannulata
TATTTATATATATATATATATATATTTATATATATATATATTTTATATATAATATATATATATATATATATATATATATATATATATATATATATATATATATATATATATATATATATATATATATATATATATATATATATATATATATATATATATATATATATATATATATATATATATATATATATATATATATATATATATATATATATATATATATATACATATATATATATATATATATATATATATATATATATATATATATATATATATATATATATATATATATATATATATATATATATATATATATATATATATATATATACATATATATACATATATATATACATATACATATACATATACATATACATATATATATACATATACATATACATATACATATACATATATATATATATATATATATATATATATATATATATATATATATATATATATATATATATATATATATATATATATATATATATATATATATATATATATATAAATTCATTTATCTGATTTCCAATATTTTATCGGTATTATCTCAGAAAAGTTATGAGGATCCATATCAATGACGTTGGTAAAGTAGTACAGTAATAAAAGGTGTACACATTAAAGATCTTTGCCCACTTTTATTAACCGTTTGTCCGCCAATGTCCAATAATGGAACATGATATTTAAAATAAAAAATTCTTAACAATATCGCTTTCAAATACAATTGAACATGACATTATATAGTATTTTTTACAATACGTTTTATTGTCTTTAGATAATTATTTACTTTTAAACAATTTTTTGAATTTTACTATATTTTGTTAATTTTACCCTAGCTTACAATTAAATTTACCAAAATTCCAGTGTAAACGGAAAAAAAGCAATACTTTAAAATATATCTTTAGACTACATATTCGACAGGAATACAACAAAAGTAAAATTTTATTTTTAAATTTTAAACATAAAATTTACTTATTTATGGCTATGTTCCATTATTGAAACATTGGCGTTTCAAGGGTTCATTTTTCATTTATGTGAAAGCATTGTATGACATTGCAAACATTATTTTGTTTTGCAATTATGATAAGAATAGCAACTTTTCTAAAGAAAATAAATAGATAAAGCTGCAAATGAAAGCTAATATACTTTGAAACGATTATAATATTAGCACTTGACATTGAAGTTCACCTTAGTAAAGTCATAACAATAGAAATAAATTCTTTTGGATAAGGTGGCTGAATATGTGTGTGTGTGTGGGGGGGCTTTCACCTGTATCTTTGAAGACAGGTGCAATTTCCCATAAAAGATCTCTTACTGCATATGTTTGCTGAAATAGTTGTGTCTCCTTTGATGTACAGTTTTTCTTGGACGACAGTGAAAAATGTGCATGCGTGCTTTCTATGTGTTTTATTTATAAAATTTTCATAAATTTAACACCGTGTCTGAAAGGTGCCTTACAATACAAGATGCTCTGGCCTTTCTAGAAACTGTTTCGGATTCTGATTGGAAACATCTAGATATTTGTTAATTAGAGCCCCATGAACGTGATGATATAACCGATGAAGAAAATATTGATGAAAATAATTTTGATACTGTTACGCCATTCGATATTTATGGAATAGTCGACGTCGTTTTAAAGAAAGATGTAATATGAAGACAAATTTCAGAAACAGCGACCAAGGGTCTAGAAGAAACGAAAATCTAAAAGCCTTGTAGTAAAATGGAAAAAAAAGTGAAATTCGATAATCCGACAGAATTGGTAATTGGAAAAACCGGTACAAATATTGCATAAATTCTATATTGTCATAAGTTATCAATTGTACATTAATTAAAGATAAATAAACAAAACAGTTAATATTAAGAAGATAACATAATTATTGGACATTAAATTAACCATTTTCACGCCTATGTTCCAATAATGGGACATCTCTAAAAACACCCTCAAAATTTTTTTCGCCAAATTTTAAAACTTTTTTGTATTTATATAACCTTAATTAATATAATAACCAAATTTCAAGTCATTTGGACTATTCTTTCTTAATTACGCGTTAATAGTTATCATTGACAATGATTAGATAATTATTCCTTTTTATATAAAAAAGTAGGAATTAGTTGAGGATCTAGTGTTATATATCTCCCGTAAAACGTTTATTTAATAGCAGACAAAGAAATTATTTTGCGTGGTAATATATTTAAATTAGAATTATTTTATTGCGTTTTGTAACGAAAATATATTTAATAACTACCCTAAACACTATCAGGAGGCTATAAACAACAAGAATTATGACCAAAAATGAATTTGACAGACAAATCAATTTTGAAAGTTAACAAAACACGTATTTTGTCTACAAATCAAAATTACACTTAAAATTTACTTATTTACAATTTTATCATCATATCTACTCGGATTAGGGAGCTTCATAAAATTAATATATAATTTATAAATTTCCTACACAAATTAAGAGAATTATTTATTTTGAGAGGACCTGAGTATATTTAATGCACATGTAATTACAGAGTGTTTCAAAAATTACTGGTATATTTGAAAAATCAATAAAATCTAAACGGACAGTAATAGAAATTCACAGTTTATTGAAATATGCTTGGGACAATAGTAAATTTTCAGGCAGACATACTTTCAAAATTAGTTTCAATGTTCCACAACAAATGGGAGTCTGGAAAACTCTAAACTACAATATTTGTCTAGGGAGACTCTTAAAAGACCAGGTGTACCGCCTCTACCCAGAAACAATTGAATAACTGGAATAGTATCTGTTCCGCATGTGAAGCCATCGAGCTTAACACGTTTACACGGGTTTCTGATAACTTCGTTCTCAGAATGCGCTATATTATTACTGCGCATGGTGGATATCTGGAAAATATCGTAGTGTAGATTTTTCCAGACTGTAGCGCCATATGTTGTGGAACATTGTAACTAATTTTGAAAGATTGTCTGCATAAAAATTTAATATTGTCCCATGCATATTGCAATAAACTGTGTATTTCTATCACTGTCTGTTTTGATTTTATTGATTTTTCAAATATATCGGTCAGTTTTGAATCACCCCCTATCTGGCTGTTGTCAGGGATAAATCAAAAACATCGATGACTTGCTCGTTGATGTGGTCAAATCTTGTTGAGGGTAGGCTCCTGGAATCAGTTCATTGCGGGGCAAGTCCGTCTAATCTCTCTGTCGTATATACGTCTCTCCGTCCGGGGCGGTCGGTCCCCGGATGGACTACAAAACCCCCAATGAATGTCACCCTCTGTTGCTGACCACTTCCAAATCGAATTTTTTTTAACTCTCGACCAACTTCTTGCTCTCCCTCTGTATTTTATTACCTTCTTATTCTCCGCCCATATAAAATTAATTTGGGCCCCGCTGACCAGCTAGAGCCGATCCCACAAATTTTATTCAGTCACCCCAATTTTGACACATTTCGTAGGCTTAATTACCCAGATTAGTCACTCCTCCAGTCCAACCTTTTATTCCGCAAATTGGAACCCACGTGACCAAAAGCCCGTTTTCTCGAAGGCTCCTATAAATTCAATGTACAATTAGCTTTGTATTGTGTCAAAGCCGGCGCCATACAACTTTTCTTTACTACGATCAGTCTCTTGACCCAGATACTATAGCCATAAAAGTTGGGGTCATAAAATCCTCGAACACACACTCAGGCCTCCAAGGTAGAACAAATGAAAATGTTCTGATACCAAATTAAAATGGAAGAAAAATTATTTCATCTTTTTATTTTAATCACCTCTTAACATACCAGATTAAAACGGATTAAAAATAATTTTATTTTTTATTTTAATATCTTTTTATTTTAATATAAAATAACATCTACAAATTATAGTTAAGTTTTTAATGTATATATCTTTCCAAGATAGCCCACTGTCGATATAGTACTGCTTCGAGTATCCCATCACATAGGTCCAAGGTTCGATCCCCTGGCAGGGCAAGGTTGACTCAACTTTTCATCACTTCATTGAGTAGACCAGCATACTTGGAAACTAAACACTTGCCAGGATATCAAACTTAGTTTACAGCAAACTTGAATCAGTTTTGCTTTGCAAATTTGCAGCAAGTTCAATATGATAAGTCTGCAAGTTTGAAACAAAATTGCAGCAAATCTAAGAATTTTAGCTCGCTTCAAGGTTGTTATGACAAGGTTGCCAAAGTTTTGCCACAAAATAGAGTTTCAAAGGAGTGGTGGCTTTATGTTTCGTCTAACATGCAGGAGTTTTGCTGCAAGTTTGTCGAGTCACATTTGTTATGACAAGATATTAACCAGAAAAAAATTAAACTTGCTGCAATATATGTGCTGTCTGGGAGGGCTTTCGCGTATAGTTAACCACGTTTGGCCACCTAACAGAATATATGCTTTGTACCCCAGGGCTCTTGGTCTCGGAAACGGAGAATGGCACCGTAGGATCTGGCTTCTAGGGACTGTTGTCTAGAAGAGTTTAGCTTTATTTTTTGCAAGATACAGAATCATCATCATCATCAAATTTTACAGCCGATTCCCGGACATTGCTGTCTCAGTCAGAGTGAACCATCTTGCCTTGTTGGTTGCCATGATGCACCAATTGTTGATCCCTTGTTTCTTGAATATGGTCTTCATATAGTTTGGGGACACCAATATCCGAACCAGATAGGTGGACTATACAGGACAGAGAAATACAGAATTAGATACATAATTAGATTTGTGGATTAGATACAGAATCAGATATTTTATAAATGAGATAACAACTAAAACACTCATCTTATATTCCATGTTCGAGATTGTTATAATTATTTCAGTATAAAATAAATGTTTTTCTTTCATAGATACATTTTTCTTAAATATTTTCAAATTTTTTAGCTTTTGACAAAAGCCTTTATATTATTAAGATTTCAGTAAAAAGTATTTTTTATTCTTTAAATAATCCATTCATTTGCAAACTTTATTCATTATCTTATACGATTTTATTTAAAATTCAAAATCCTGGTGATGTATGACTGATATGGAAGTAAACTTCACGCAACTATTTAATTTGGATACTGTCAATTAATTGTGTTTAATCCAATAGTTCTGGATGGCAATAATCAAATATCGGATGTGCTAAGCTCATAAAGTCCTTGTATAACTATTTAACTATGTATATTTTCTGAAACACCTCTTTTTAATTTATTTATTTGAGAAAAATGATTCTCCAACATACATACACACACACATATGTAGCATATTAAGAATGATATCACGATAGTTGGTTGCAGTCATGGCCCATAAAAATAGTACAGTTTTAGTCAATGACCTTTATTATTAGCAGAACATTCGAGGATTTCATTAGAGGGACAGGAAAATTGAGGGGTCAGGTACACTCTTTTAACACCTGGGTCAACATCACAATCAAAATCTGTGGAAAAATCTGTCTCCGATAGCGTGCATTTAATTTTTGTTCTAAAAGTTCCTAAATTGGCCGCTAGGGCAGTATAAAGTTCTAACTATTTAGACGCCTTCCCTGAGAACCTGAACTGTAATCCCTGTGGTCAATTTAAGTTAGATTTTAAAAAGGGGTAGGCAAAGGAGAAGGACAAAAAAATCAGGTTACCCGTACGCTGTACGGAGAAATCCTTAAAGGTATGGTAATCGAGCCCATACAGTGTACGTGCATAACAGACTAATTTTCATTTGTTATAGGTAACCCTTTCCAATGAAGCATATACGTGAGTAATATATTGTTGACGGTGGGCAATCATTAGGAGACAGCTTAATCTCTTCAACACATTTATTTTTATAACTAAAATAATAAACACAAAACATATAGGCAAAAAATAATTAGTTCATCATCCCATTTTTGTGGCATGTAGTACACACTTATATATACACAACTATCTTAACCAAGCAACAGTTCTTATTGGTTTATTGAAAGACGTATAATTTTCATATCGATTAAGTGACGCCAACATAAAATGGCTAACATATATTACCATATTTATTGTAGCGTTGCAACTTAAAATTAATTTCAAATGGCAAAATATTTCTTTAATAGTTGGTCGAGACCAGACAAAGAAGTAAATTATTTCAATTTTGTAATTTCAATTTATAAAAGAATGTTAAACTAAGGAAAATGATTTTGTATAAAATAAATTTCTCAATTTATAGTAACACTATGACAGAGCAGAAGCGTAATGGAACTTTTTAATTATCTCCTTAAGATGAGTATAACGAATTAAAAGTAAAACATGCTACCCTTTTTTACATGTCAAAGAAAAAATTACACACTTTTGAAGATTCTTCCATTGTTGTTTTTCAGAAATTTCTTTTGATTGAGATCTCTTAGAAGGTTTCATCACAGAAAAAATTTATATCTTGTAAATGAAAATATTTATTTTATTATCTTCATCTTGCACGGAGATGTTTAATTAAGTTTTTTCATTCTCTTCTGCTTTTATAAAAGACCCTTCACTATACGCTTTGCAGTTATTTCATTTTCGCTTACATATTTACTTTTTTTCTCTCATCAAGTTATTCTGCTTCTCAGTTAATTCCTTTACTTTTTTTCAGCTCTCACTGTTTTTTAGAATATTTATCTTTTTTTTCTCCGTTTTATCAAAATATAATCCCATAACTTATTTAAATATACTCTTCCTTTCAGAATTTTGTATTAAAATTTACATCCACATGTCTCTGTGCGTGTAACAGTAAAAGATTTATTTAATGTTTTATGTTATTTCTATTTTGGAATTTTTATGTTTAAATAACACATTCCAAGACACAAAATTCTAATTATTTTAATTTTGTAATGAAATGTTTAATTGAAATACTTGTTTATGCGGAAATTACTATATTTATAAACAAGTGCTAAAACATTTAATATTGCAATTCAATATAGTTAGCCTTTTTAAATCTAAGTTATTTTAATTCTGATATCTTTCCTAAATGAATGGATATTCAAAAATGAATAAATTATCATCTTTTCTCAACAAAATGTATATTGCACATTTTGTAGAAAAAGAAATAACTTAAGTTTTCATTTGTTAAAGGAAATCCTTGCGAATAAAACACATACGTGCGTAATATATTGTTGATGTGTAGGCAAACATTACACACCAAACATATAGGCAAAATTAAAATTAAGTCCATCATCCCATTTTTGTGGTATGACGTACACACTTACATATACTCAATTATCTTAACAAAGCAGAAGTTCTTATTGGTGTATGAAAAGACGTATAATTTTCATATCGATTAAGTGACGCCAACATAAAATGGCTAATATATATTACCATATTTATTGTAGCGTTGCAACTTAAAATTAATTTCAAATGGCAAAGTATTTCTTTGATTCTTGGTCGAGAACAGACAAAGAAGTAAAGTATTTCAATTGTGTAATTTCAATTTATAAAAGAATGTTAAACTAAGGAAAATGATTTTGTATAAAATAAATTTCTCAATTTATAGTAACACTATGACAGAGCAGAAGCGTAATGGAACTTTTTAATTATCACGATAAGATTAGTATAACGAATTAAAAGTAAAACATGCTACCCTTTTTTACATGTCAAAGAAAAAATTACACACTTTTGAAGATTCTTCCATTGTTGTTTTTCAGAAATTTCTTTTGATTGAGATCTCTTAGAAGGTTTCATCACAGAAAAAATTTATATCTTGTAAATGAAAATATTTATTTTATTATCTTCATCTTGCACGGAGATGTTTAATTAAGTTTTTTCATTCTCTTCTGCTTTTATAAAAGACCCTTCACTATACGCGATGCAGCTATTTCATTTTCGCTTACATATTTACTTTTTTTCTCTCATCAAGTTATTCTGCTTCTCAGTTAATTCCTTTACTTTTTTTCAGCTCTCACTGTTTTTTAGAATATGTTTCTTTTTTCTGCGTTTTATCAAAATATTATTCCATAACTTATTTAAACATACTCTTCCTTTCAGAATTTTGTATTAAAATTTACATTAAGAGGTATCTGTGTGTGTAACAGTAAAAGATTTATTTAATGTTTTATGTTATTTCTATTTCGGAAGTTTTTATGTTTAAATAACACATTCCAAGACACAAAATTCTAATTATTTTAATTTTGTAATGAAATGTTTAATTGAAATACTTGTTTATGCGGAAATTACTATATTTATAAACAAGTGCTAAAACATTTAATATTGCAATTCAATATAGTTAGACTTTTTAAATCTAAGTTATTTTAATTCTGATATCTTTCCTAAATGAATGGATATTCAAAAATGATTAAATTACCATCTTTTCTCAACAAAATGTATATTGCACATTTTGTAGAAAAAGAAATAACTTAAGTTTTCATTTGTTAAAGGAAATCCTTGCGAATGAAACACATACGTGCGTAATATATTGTTGATGTGTAGGCAAACATTACACACCAAACATATAGGCAAAATTAAAATTAAGTCCATCATCCCATTTTTGTGGTATGACGTACACACTTACATATACTCAATTATCTTAACAAAGCAGAAGTTCTTATTGGTGTATGAAAAGACGTATAATTTTCATATCGATTAAGTGACGCCAACATAAAATGGCTAATATATATTACCATATTTATTGTAGGTCGTTGCAACTTAAAATTAATTTCAAATGGCAAAGTATTTCTTTGATTCTTGGTCGAGAACAGACAAAGAAGTAAAGTATTTCAATTGTGTAATTTCAATTTATAAAAGAATGTTAAACTAAGGAAAATGATTTTGTATAAAATAAATTTCTCAATTTATAGTAACACTATGACAGAGCAGAAGCGTAATGGAACTTTTTAATTATCACGATAAGATTAGTATAACGAATTAAAAGTAAAACATGCTACCCTTTTTTACATGTCAAAGAAAAAATTACACAATTTTGAAGATTCTTCCATTGTTGTTTTTCAGAAATTTCTTTTGATTGAGATCTCTTAGAAGGTTTCATCACAGAAAAAATTTATATCTTGTAAATGAAAATATTTATTTTATTATCTTCATCTTGCACGGAGATGTTTAATTAAGTTTTTTCATTCTCTTCTGCTTTTATAAAAGACCCTTCACTATACGCGATGCAGCTATTTCATTTTCGCTTACATATTTACTTTTTTCCTCTCATCAAGTTATTCTGCTTCTCAGTTAATTCCTTTACTTTTTTTCAGCTCTCACTGTTTTTTAGAATATTTATCTTTTTTTTCTCCGTTTTATTAAAAATATTATTCCATAACTTATTTAAATATACTCTTCCTTTCAGAATTTTGTATTAAAATTTACATCCATTGTCTCTGTGCGTGTAACAGTAAAAGATTTATTTAATGTTTTATGTTATTTCTATTTTTTAATTTTTATGTTTAAATAACACATTCCAAGACACAAAATTCTAATTATTTTAATTTTGTAATGAAATGTTTAATTGAAATACTTGTTTATGCGGAAATTACTATATTTATAAACAAGTGCTAAAACATTTAATATTGCAATTCAATATAGTTAGACTTTTTAAATCTAAGTTATTTTAATTCTGATATCTTTCCTAAATGAATGGATATTCAAAAATGATTAAATTACCATCTTTTCTCAACAAAATGTATATTGCACATTTTGTAGAAAAAGAAATAACTTAAGTTTTCATTTGTTAAAGGAAATCCTTGCGAATGAAACACATACGTGCGTAATATATTGTTGATTTGTAGGCAAACATTACACACCAAACATATAGGCAAAATTAAAATTAAGTCCATCATCCCATTTTTGTGGTATGACGTACACACTTACATATACTCAATTATCTTAACAAAGCAGAGTTCTTATTGGTGTATGAAAAGACGTATAATTTTCATATCGATTAAGTGACGCCAACATAAAAATGGCTAATATATATTACCATATTTATTGTAGCGTTGCAACTTAAAATTAATTTCAAATGGCAAAGTATTTCTTTGTTTTCTTGGTCGAGAACAGACAAAGAAGTAAAGTATTTCAATTGTGTAATTTCAATTTATAAAAGAATGTTAAACTATCGGAAAATGATTTTGTATAAAATAAATTTCTCAATTTATAGTAACACTATGACAGAGCAGAAGCGTAATGGAACTTTTTAATTATCACGATAAGATTAGTATAACGAATTAAAAGTAAAACATGCTACCCTTTTTTACATGTCAAAGAAAAAATTACACACTTTTGAAGATTCTTCCATTGTTGTTTTTCAGAAATTTCTTTTGATTGAGATCTCTTAGAAGGTTTCATCACAGAAAAAAATTTTATCTTGTAAATGAAAATATTTATTTTATTATCTTCATCTTGCACGGAGATGTTTAATTAAGTTTTTTCATTCTCTTCTGCTTTTATAAAAGACCCTTCACTATACGCTTTGCAGTTATTTCATTTTCGCTTACATATTTAATTTTTTTTCTCTCATCAAGTTATTCTGCTTCTCAGTTAATTCCTTTACTTTTTTTCAGCTCTCACTGTTTTTTAGAATATGTTTTTTTCTCCGTTTTATCAAAATATTATTCCATAACTTATTTAAACATACTCTTCCTTTCAGAATTTTGTATTAAAATTTACATTAACAGGTATCTGTGTGTGTAACAGTAAAAGATTTAATGTTTTATGTTATTTCTATTTCGGAAGTATTATGTTTAAATAACACATTCCAAGACACAAAATTCTAATTATTTTAATTTTGTAATGAAATGTTTAATTGAAATACTTGCTTATGCGGACATTACTATATTTATAAACAATTGCTAAAATATTTAATATTGAAATTCAAAATAGTTAGACTTTTAAAAATCAAAGTTATATTAATTCTGATATATTTCCTAAATGAATCGATTTTTAAAAATGATTAAATTATCATCTTTTCTCTACAAACTGCCCATTATATATTTTGTAGAAAAAAAATATCTTAATTTCTCTTCGTCATCTAAAAATGTTGTTTACAATTTTTTTAATAATTCCTAAAACAAAAAAGTTGGATTTGTTTAGGCGGATCATATTTAGGCTTTTGAATAACATTTTCAAAATATTGCTTGTAAAGTTAAATCATTTTAAACATCAAATTTTAGAAAATATATTCAATAATATAAGTACTAGCATATAGCCCGTCATATGCCGGGATCACTAAAATCTTTTTTCTAAATTGTAAAGTACCGTATGAGGCATGTAAAAAAAATGGTTTGTTTTTTATCTGTGAATTATCTGGTACAAGCTCGATAATTTGTGTTTCATATCACGCGATAGGATGAACAGCAGAGGTTTTAATATTGACAGTGATTATGTAGCGGTATATATGAATGATGTCCAAAATTTAGAGAATCGATTGCAAACCATGTGAATTTATATAAAAAAGCACACAAACGAACGAACTTTTTAATTTTCAAAGATATATTGCTTAAAAGCTAGATAGTTATTAGTCCATGAAATACAATCCTAGACTTTTATGAAAAGAATTTGTTGTTAATGCCGGCGATAAAATTTTGATTGCAACAAAAATTATCGAGGATTAAATTTAAAATTATCACATATACACCTGATCTATTATTGCAGTCAAATTTAAAGAAAATCATTTATTTAATATCTAGGTTCAGTGACAAAAAGGTTGAAAATAATGCAGATGATATTTAAATAATTTTAAATAATTTAAGTTGGCTTGGGCAATCATTAAGAGACAGTTTATTCTCTTTAACACATTGCGTATTTTTTGATAACTAAAATAATACACACCAAACATATAGGCAAAATTAAAATTAAGTCCATCATCCTATTTTTGTTATATGACGTTCACACGTATATACACTCAATTACCTTAACCAAGCAGCAGTTCTTATTGGTTTATCTAAAGACTTATAATTTTTATATCGATTAAGTGACGCCATCATAAAATGGCTAATATATATGACCATATTTAGAGTAGTTTGTCAACTTAAATTTAATTTTGAACAGCAAAATATTTCTTTAATAGTTGATAGAGATCAGACAAAGAAGTAAAATATTTCAATTCTGTAATTTCAATTTATAAAAGAATGCTAAAATAAGGAAAATAATTTTTTATGAAATAAATTTCTCAATTTATTGTAACACTATGACAGAGAAGAAGCGTAATGGAACTTTTTAATTATCTCGATAAGATTACTATAACGAATTAAAAGTAAAACATGCTACCCTTTTTTACATGTCAAAGAAAAAATTACACACTTTTAAAGATTCTTCCATTGTTGTTTTTCAGAAATTTCTTTTGATTGAGATCTCTTAGAAGGTTTCATCACAGAAAAAAATTTTATCTTGTAAATGAAAATATTTATTTTATTATCTTCATCTTGCACGGAGATGTTTAATTAAGTTTTTTCATTCTCTGCTTTTATAAAAGACCCTTCACTATACGCTTTGCAGTTATTTCATTTTCGCTTACATATTTACTTTTTTTTTCTCTCATCAAGTTATTCTGCTTCTCAGTTAATTCCTTTACTTTTTTTCAGCTCTCACTGTATTTTAGAATATGTTTCTTTTTTTTTCTCCATATTATCAAAATATTATTCCATAACTTATTTAAATATACTCTTCCTTTCAGAATTTTGTATTAAAATTTACATCAACATGTCTCTGTGTGTGTAAAAGATTTATTTAATGTTTTATGTTATTTCTATTTTGGAATTTTTATGTTTAAATAAGACATTCCAAGACGCAACATTCTAATTATTTTAATTTTGTAATGAAAAGTTTTATTGAAATACTTGTTATGCCGCAGTTACTTTTATAAACAAGTGCTAAAACATTTAATATTGCAATTCAAAATAGTTAGACTTTTTAAATCTAAGTTATTTTAATTCTGATATTTTCCTAAATGAATGGATATTCAAAAATGATTAAATTATTATCTTTTCTCTAACAAAAATGTACATTTCACAATTTGTAGAAGAAGAGATAACTTAAGTTTTCATTTGTTAAAGGAAATTCCTTTCGAATGAAACTCATACGTGAGTAATATATTGCTGACGGGTGGGCAATCATTAGGATAGAGTGTACTCTCTTATTTTTATAAATAAAAAAATTACACACCAAACATATAGGCAAAATTAAAATTAAGTCTATCATCCCATTTTTGTGGTATGACGTACACACGTTACATATACTCAATTATCTTAACAAGCAGCAGTTCTTAGTGGTGTATCGAAAATGACGTATAATTTTCATATCGATTAAGTGACGCCAATAAAATGGCTAACATATATTACCATATTTATTGTAGCGTTGCAACTTAAAAATTAATTTCAAATGGCAAAGTATTATTTCTTTGATAGTTGGTCAAGATCAGACAAAGAAGTAAAGTATTTCAATTGTGTAATTTCAATTTATAAAAGAATGTTAAACTAAGGAAAATGATTTTGTATAAAATAAATTTCTCAATTTATAGTAACACTATGACAGAGCAGAAGCGTAATGGAACTTTTTAATTATCACGATAAGATTACTATAACGAATTAAAAGTAAAACATGCTACCCTTTTTTACATGTCAAAGAAAAAATTACACACTTTTGAAGATTCTTCCATTGTTGTTTTTCAGAAATTTCTTTTGATTGAGATCTCTTAGAAGGTTTCATCACAGAAAAAAATTTTATCTTGTAAATGAAAATATTTATTTTATTATCTTCATCTTGCACGGAGATGTTTAATTAAGTTTTTTCATTCTCTTCTGCTTTTATAAAAGACCCTTCACTATACGCTTTGCAGTTATTTCATTTTCGCTTACATATTTACTTTTTTTTTCTCTCATCAAGTTATTCTGCTTCTCAGTTAATTCCTATACTTTTTTTCAGCTCTCACTGTTTTTTAGAATATGTTTCTTTTTTCTGCGTTTTATCAAAATATTATTCCATAACTTATTTAAACATACTCTTCCTTTCAGAATTTTGTATTAAAATTTACATCCGCATGTCTCTGTGCGTGTAACAGTAAAATATTTATTTAATGTTTTATGTTATTTCTATTTTGGAATTTTTATTTTTAAATAACACATTCCAAGACACAAAATTCTAATTATTTTAATTTTGTTATGAAATATTTAATTGAAATACTTGCTTATGCGGAAACTACTTTATTTATGAACAATTGCTAAAATATTTAATATTGCAATTCAAAATAGTTAGACTTTTTAAATCTAAGTTATTTTAATTCTGATATCTTTCCTAAATGAATGGATATTCAAAAATGATTAAATTACCATCTTTTCTCAACAAAATGTATATTGCACATTTTGTAGAAAAAGAAATAACTTAAGTTTTCATTTGTTAAAGGAAATCCTTGCGAATGAAAACACATACGTGCGTAATATATTGTTGATTTGTAGGCAAAACATTACACACCAAACATATAGGCAAAATTAAAATTAAGTCCATCATCCCATTTTTGTGGTATGACGTACACACTTACATATACTCAATTATCTTAACAAAGCAGAAGTTCTTATTGGTGTATGAAAAGACGTATAATTTTCATATCGATTAAGTGACGCCAACATAAAATGGCTAATATATATTACCATATTTATTGTAGCGTTGCAACTTAAAATTAATTTCAAATGGCAAAGTATTTCTTTGATTCTTGGTCGAGAACAGACAAAGAAGTAAAAGTATTTCAATTGTGTAATTTCAATTTATAAAAGAATGTTAAACTAAGGAAAATGATTTTGTATAAAATAAATTTCTCAATTTATAGTAACACTATGACAGAGCAGAAGCGTAATGGAACTTTTTAATTATCACGATAAGATTAGTATAACGAATTAAAAGTAAAACATGCTACCCTTTTTTACATGTCAAAGAAAAAAATTACACACTTTTGAAGATTCTTCCATTGTTGTTTTTCAGAAATTTCTTTTGATTGAGATCTCTTAGAAGGTTTCATCACAGAAAAAATTTATATCTTGTAAATGAAAATATTTATTTTATTATCTTCATCTTGCACGGAGATGTTTAATTAAGTTTTTTCATTCTCTTCTGCTTTTATAAAAGACCCTTCACTATACGCGATGCAGCTATTTCATTTTCGCTTACATATTTACTTTTTTTCTCTCATCAAGTTATTCTGCTTCTCAGTTAATTCCTTTACTTTTTTTCAGCTCTCACTGTTTTTTAGAATATTTATCTTTTTTTTCTCCGTTTTATCAAAATATTATTCCATAACTTATTTAAATATACTCTTCCTTTCAGAATTTTGTATTAAAATTTACATCCACATGTCTCTGTGCGTGTAACAGTAAAAGATTTATTTAATGTTTTATGTTATTTCTACTTTGGAATTTTTATGTTTAAATAACACATTCCAAGACACAAAATTCTAATTATTTTAATTTTGTAATGAAATGTTTAATTGAAATACTTGTTTATGCGGAAATTACTATATTTATAAACAAGTGCTAAAACATTTAATATTGCAATTCAATATAGTTAGACTTTTTAAATCTAAGTTATTTTAATTCTGATATCTTTCCTAAATGAATGGATATTCAAAAATGATTAAATTACCATCTTTTCTCAACAAAATGTATATTGCACATTTTGTAGAAAAAGAAATAACTTAAGTTTTCATTTGTTAAGGAAATCCTTGCGAATGAAAACACATTACGTGCGTAATATATTGTTGATGTGTAGGCAAACATTACACACCAAACATATAGGCAAAATTAAAATTAAGTCCATCATCCCATTTTTGTGGTATGACGTACACACTTACATATACTCAATTATCTTAACAAAGCAGAAGTTCTTATTGGTGTATGAAAAGACGTATAATTTTCATATCGATTAAGTGACGCCAACATAAAATGGCTAATATATATTACCATATTTATTGTAGCGTTGCAACTTAAAATTAATTTCAAATGGCAAAGTATTTCTTTGATTCTTGGTCGAGAACAGACAAAGAAGTAAAGTATTTCAATTGTGTAATTTCAATTTATAAAAGAATGTTAAACTATCGAAAATGATTTTGTATAAAATAAATTTCTCAATTTATAGTAACACTATGACAGAGCAGAAGCGTAATGGAACTTTTTAATTATCACGATAAGATTAGTATAACGAATTAAAAGTAAAAACATGCTACCCTTTTTTACATGTCAAAGAAAAAATTACACACTTTTGAAGATTCTTCCATTGTTGTTTTTCAGAAATTTCTTTTGATTGAGATCTCTTAGAAGGTTTCATCACAGAAAAAAATTTATATCTTGTAAATGAAAATATTTATTTTATTATCTTCATCTTGCACGGAGATGTTTAATTAAGTTTTTTCATTCTCTTCTGCTTTTATAAAAGACCCTTCACTATACGCGATGCAGCTATTTCATTTTCGCTTACATATTTACTTTTTTTCTCTCATCAAGTTATTCTGCTTCTCAGTTAATTCCTTTACTTTTTTCAGCTCTCACTGTTTTTTAGAATATGTTTTTTTTCTCCGTTTTATCAAAATATTATTCCATAACTTATTTAAACATACTCTTCCTTTCAGAATTTTGTATTAAAATTTACATTAAGAGGTATCTGTGTGTGTAACAGTAAAAGATTTATTTAATGTTTTATGTTATTTCTATTTTGGAAGTATTATGTTTAAATAACACATTCCAAGACACAAAATTCTAATTATTTTAATTTTGTAATGAAATGTTTAATTGAAATACTTGTTTATGCGGAAATTACTATATTTATAAACAAGTGCTAAAACATTTAATATTGCAATTCAATATAGTTAGACTTTTTAAATCTAAGTTATTTTAATTCTGATATCTTTCCTAAATGAAATGGATATTCAAAAATGATTAAATTACCATCTTTTCTCAACAAAATGTATAGTGCACATTTTGTAGAAAAAGAAATAACTTAAGTTTTCATTTGTTAAAGGAAATCCTTGCGAATGAAAACACATACGTGCGTAATATATATTGTTGATTTGTAGGCAAACATTACACACCAAACATATAGGCAAAATTAAAATTAAGTCCATCATCCCATTTTTGTGGTATGACGTACACACTTACATATACTCAATTATCTTAACAAAGCAGAAGTTCTTATTGGTGTATGAAAAGACGTATAATTTTCATATCGATTAAGTGACGCCAACATAAAATGGCTAATATATATTACCATATTTATTGTAGCGTTGCAACTTAAAATTAATTTCAAATGGCAAAGTATTTCTTTGATTCTTGGTCGAGAACAGACAAAGAAGTAAAGTATTTCAATTGTGTAATTTCAATTTATAAAAGAATGTTAAACTAAGGAAAATGATTTTGTATAAAATAAATTTCTCAATTTATAGTAACACTATGACAGAGCAGAAGCGTAATGGAACTTTTTAATTATCACGATAAGATTAGTATAACGAATTAAAAGTAAAACATGCTACCCTTTTTTACATGTCAAAGAAAAAATTACACACTTTTGAAGATTCTTCCATTGTTGTTTTTCAGAAATTTCTTTTGATTGAGATCTCTTAGAAGGTTTCATCACAGAAAAAATTTATATCTTGTAAATGAAAATATTTATTTTATTATCTTCATCTTGCACGGAGATGTTTAATTAAGTTTTTTCATTCTCTTCTGCTTTTATAAAAGACCCTTCACTATACGCGATGCAGCTATTTCATTTTCGCTTACATATTTACTTTTTTTCCTCTCATCAAGTTATTCTGCTTCTCAGTTAATTCCTTTACTTTTTTTCAGCTCTCACTGTTTTTTAGAATATTTATCTTTTTTTTCTCCGTTTTATAAAATATTATTCCATAACTTATTTAAATATACTCTTCCTTTCAGAATTTTGTATTAAAATTTACATCCACATGTCTCTGTGCGTGTAACAGTAAAAGATTTATTTAATGTTTTATGTTATTTCTACTTTGGAATTTTTATGTTTAAATAACACATTCCAAGACACAAAATTCTAATTATTTTAATTTTGTAATGAAATGTTTAATTGAAATACTTGTTTATGCGGAAATTACTATATTTATAAACAAGTGCTAAAACATTTAATATTGCAATTCAATATAGTTAGCCTTTTTAAATCTAAGTTATTTTAATTCTGATATCTTTCCTAAATGAATGGATATTCAAAAATGAATAAATTATCATCTTTTCTCAACAAAATGTATATTGCACATTTTGTAGAAAAAGAAATAACTTAAGTTTTCATTTGTTAAAGGAAATCCTTGCGAATAAAACACATACGTGCGTAATATATTGTTGATGTGTAGGCAAACATTACACACCAAACATATAGGCAAAATTAAAATTAAGTCCATCATCCCATTTTTGTGGTATGACGTACACACTTACATATACTCAATTATCTTAACAAAGCAGAAGTTCTTATTGGTGTATGAAAAGACGTATAATTTTCATATCGATTAAGTGACGCCAACATAAAATGGCTAATATATATTACCATATTTATTGTAGCGTTGCAACTTAAAATTAATTTCAAATGGCAAAGTATTTCTTTGATTCTTGGTCGAGAACAGACAAAGAAGTAAAGTATTTCAATTGTGTAATTTCAATTTATAAAAGAATGTTAAACTAAGGAAAATGATTTTGTATAAAATAAATTTCTCAATTTATAGTAACACTATGACAGAGCAGAAGCGTAATGGAACTTTTTAATTATCACGATAAGATTAGTATAACGAATTAAAAGTAAAACATGCTACCCTTTTTTACATGTCAAAGAAAAAATTACACACTTTTGAAGATTCTTCCATTGTTGTTTTTCAGAAATTTCTTTTGATTGAGATCTCTTAGAAGGTTTCATCACAGAAAAAAATTTTATCTTGTAAATGAAAATATTTATTTTATTATCTTCATCTTGCACGGAGATGTTTAATTAAGTTTTTTCATTCTCTTCTGCTTTTATAAAAGACCCTTCACTATACGCTTTGCAGTTATTTCATTTTCGCTTACATATTTAATTTTTTTTCTCTCATCAAGTTATTCTGCTTCTCAGTTAATTCCTTTACTTTTTTTCAGCTCTCACTGTTTTTTAGAATATGTTTTTTTCTCCGTTTTATCAAAATATTATTCCATAACTTATTTAAACATACTCTTCCTTTCAGAATTTTGTATTAAAATTTACATTAACAGGTATCTGTGTGTGTAACAGTAAAAGATTTATTTAATGTTTTATGTTATTTCTATTTCGGAAGTATTATGTTTAAATAACACATTCCAAGACACAAAATTCTAATTATTTTAATTTTGTAATGAAATGTTTAATTGAAATACTTGCTTATGCGGACAATACTATATTTATAAACAATTGCTAAAATATTTAATATTGAAATTCAAAATAGTTAGACTTTTAAAAATCAAAGTTATTTTAATTCTGATATATTTCCTAAATGAATCGATTTTTAAAAATGATTAAACTATCATCTTTTCTCTACAAACTGCCCATTATATATTTTGTAGAAAAAAAATATCTTAATTTCTCTTCGTCATCTAAAAATGTTGTTTACAATTTTTTTAATAATTCCTAAAACAAAAAAGTTGGATTTGTTTAGGCGGATCATATTTAGGCTTTTGAATAACATTTTCAAAATATTGCTTGTAAAGTTAAATCATTTTAAACATCAAATTTTAGAAAATATATTCAATAATATAAGTACTAGCATATAGCCCGTCATATGCCGGGATCACTAAAATCTTTTTTCTAAATTGTAAAGTACCGTATGAGGCATGTAAAAAAAATGGTTTGTTTTTTATCTGTGAATTATCTGGTACAAGCTCGATAATTTGTGTTTCATATCACGCGATAGGATGAACAGCAGAGGTTTTAATATTGACAGTGATTATGTAGCGGTATATATGAATGATGTCCAAAATTTAGAGAATCGATTGCAAACCATGTGAATTTATATAAAAAAGCACACAAACGAACGAACTTTTTAATTTTCAAAGATATATTGCTTAAAAGCTAGATAGTTATTAGTCCATGAAATACAATCCTAGACTTTTATGAAAAGAATTTGTTGTTAATGCCGGCGATAAAATTTTGATTGCAACAAAAATTATCGAGGATTAAATTTAAAATTATCACATATACACCTGATCTATTATTGCAGTCAAATTTAAAGAAAATCATTTATTTAATATCTAGGTTCAGTGACAAAAAGGTTGAAAATAATGCAGATGATATTTAAATAATTTTAAATAATTTGTTGGCTGGTGGGCAATCATTAAGAGACAGTTTATTCTCTTTAACACATTTATTTTTATAACTAAAATTATACACACCAAACATATAGGCAAAATTAAAATTAAGTCCATCATCCTACTTTTGTTATATGACGTTCACACGTATATACACTCAATTACCTTAACCAAACAGCAGTTCTTATTGGTTTATCAAAACACTTATAATTTTCATATCGATTAAGTGACGCCATCATAAAATGGCTAATATATATGACCATATTTAGAGTAGCTTGTCAACTTAAATTTAATTTTTAACAGCAAAATATTTCTTTAATAGTTGATAGAGATCAGACAAAGAAGTAAAATATTTCAATTCTGTAATTTCAATTTATAAAAGAATGCTAAAATAAGAAAAATAATTTTTTATGAAATAAATTTCTCAATTTATTGTAACACCACGACAGAGAAGAAGCGTAATGGAACTTTTTAATTATCTCGATAAGATTACTATAACGAATTAAAAGTAAAACATGCTACCCTTTTTTACATGTCAAAGAAAAAATTACACACTTTTAAAGATTCTCCCATTGTTGTTTTTCAGAAATTTCTTTTGATTGAGATCTCTTAGAAGGTTTCATCACAGAAAAAAATTTTATCTTGTAAATGAAAATATTTATTTTATTATCTTCATCTTGCACGGAGATGTTTAATTAAGTTTTTTCATTCTCTTCTGCTTTTATAAAAGACCCTTCACTATACGCTTTGCAGTTATTTCATTTTCGCTTACATATTTACTTTTTTTTTCTCTCATCAAGTTATTCTGCTTCTCAGTTAATTCCTTTACTTTTTTTCAGCTCTCACTGTTTTTAGAATATGTTTCTTTTTTTTCTCCGTTTTATCAAAATATTATTCCATAACTTATTTAAATATACTCTTCCTTTCAGAATTTTGTATTAAAATTTACATAAACATGTCTCTCTGTGTGTGTAAAAGATTTATTTAATGTTTTATGTTATTTCTATTTTGGAATTTTTATGTTTAAATAAGACATTCCAAGACGCAACATTCTAATTATTTTAATTTTGTAATGAAATGTTTTATTGAAATACTTGCTTATGACGGAATTACTATGTTTATAAACAATTGCTAAAATTTTTAATATTGCAATTCAAAATAGTTAGACTTTTTAAAATCTAAGTTATTTTAATTCTGATATATTTCCTAAATGAATGGATATTCAAAAATGATTAAATTATTATCTTTTCTTTACAAAATGTACATTTCACAATTTGTAGAAGAAGAGATAACTTAAGTTTTCATTTGTTAAGGAAATTCTTTCGAATGAAACTCATACGTGAGTAATATATTGCTGACGGGTGGGCAATCATTAGGATAGAGTGTACTCTCTTATTTTTATAAATAAAAAAATACACACCAAACATATAAGCAAAATTAAAATGAAGTCTATCATCCCATTTTTGTGGTATGACGTACACACGTACATATACTCAATTATTTTAACCAAGCAGCAGTTCTTATTGGTGTATCAAATGACGTATAATTTTCATATCGATTAAGTGACGCCAATATAAAATGGCTAACCTATATTACCATATTTAGTGTAGCGTTTCAACTTAAAATTAATTTCAAGTGGCAAAATTATTTCTTTAATAGTTGGTCAAGATCAGACAAAGAAGTAAAGTATTTCAATTTTTTAATTTCAATTTATAAAAGAATGTTAAAGTAAGGAAAATGATTTTGTATGAAATAAATTTCTCAATTTATAGTAACACCATGACAGAGAAGAAGCGTAATGGAACTTTTTAATTATCTCGATAAGATTACTATAACGAATTAAAAGTAAAACATGCTACCCTTTTTTGCATGTCAAACAAAAAATTACACACTTTTAAAGATTCTCCTATTGTTGTTTTTCAGAAATTTCTTTTGATTGAGATCTCTTAGAAGGTTTCATCGCAGAAAAAAAATTTTATCTTGTAAATGAAAATATTTATTTTATTATCTTCATCTTGCACGGAGATGTTTAATTAAGTTTTTTCATTCTCTTCTGCTTTTATAAAAGACCCTTCACTATACGCTTTGCAGTTATTTCATTTTCGCTTACATATTTACTTTTTTTTTCTCTCATCAAGTTATTCTGCTTCTCAGTTAATTCCTTTACTTTTTTCAGCTCTCGCTGTTTTTTAGAATATGTTTCTTTTCTTCTCTGTTTTATCAAAATATTATTCCATAACGTATTTAAATGTACTCTTCCTTTCAGAATTTTGTATTAAAATTTACATCCACATGTCTCTGTGCGTGTAACAGTAAAAGATTTATTGAATGTTTTATGTTATTTCTATTTTGGAATTTTCATGTTTAAATAACACATTCCAAGACACAAAATTCTAGTTATTTTAATTTTGTTATGACATATTTAATTGAAATACTTGCTTATGCGGAAACTACTTTATTTATGAACAATTGCTAAAATATTTAATATTGCAATTCAAAATAGTTAGACTTTTAAAAATCAAAGTTATTTTAATTCTGATATATTTCATAAATGAATGGATTTCCAAAAATGATTAAATTATCATTTTTTCTCTACAAAATATACAATGTACATTTTTTAGAAAATAATATAATAACTAAATTTTTCTTAAAGATTTCTAAAAATATTGTTTACATTTTTTTTAATATTTCGTAAAGTAAAAAAGTTGAATTTTTTTAGGGGGGGATGATATTTTGGCTTCTGAATAATATTTTCAAAATATTGCTTGTAAAGTTCAATAATTCTAAACATCAAATTTTATAAAATATATTCAACAATATATGTATTATCATGTAACCCGTCATATGACGGAATCAGTAAAATCTTTTTCCTGAATTGTAAAGTACCCTATAATGCAAGTAAAAAAAATGGTTTGTTTTTTGGCTGAGAATTCTCTAGTACCCACTAAAAAATTTGTTTATCTTTACATGTTAGTTGCCAGCTTTAATTTATCTTGTCATATTAATTGATAGGATGGACAGCAGAGGTTTTACTATTGACAGTAATTATTTGGCGAAATATATGGATGAGGCCGTTGAAAACCGTGGGGGTATGTATAAAAAACAAACACACAAACGAACAAATTTCTTCATTTTCAAAGATGTATAACTTAACAGCTAGATATTTATTAGTCTGTGAAATATATTGCTACAATTTATGAAAAGAATTTGTTATTAATACTGGCTATAAAATTATGATTCAAACAAAAAATGATCGATGATTAAATTTAAAATTATCACATATACACGTAATTTATTATTTAAGCCAAATTTAAAGAAATATATTTAAATAATTTAAAATAAGAAATGATTAAATGAGATTGTTAAAGGATTTACGTCATATTTCTAGAAAAAAATGTTATTTTCATCTACTTATAATGTAATAAATTGATAAATTTAACCACCTATTCTTAACCGGGGAAAATAGGGCGAAAAACAGTAGCATTAAACAATTGAAAAAGGGGGAAAAGATAGATAACGAACCTAGCAAAATTTATTTTGCAGCAAACTTGCAGAAGCATTGCTTTGCAAGCCTGAAAAATTGCAGCAAGTTCAGCATCACAAGTCTCCAAGTTTGAAACAAGACTGCAGTCTACGCAAACTTTGAAGTCACCATACCTCCAAGTTGCAGAAAACTTTTCATGCAAGTTACAGTACATTTGTAAATCAAGTTTGAAGAAAACTTGTCATACCAAACTTGCAGCAAGTTCATTGTAAACCATGGTTGGAATTCCCCCCCCCCGTTTGAAAAAAAAACCTTTTTGTTTCGTTTAAATAACATACGTAAAGGGAATTTTTTTTACTTTTGTAAAGACTAAGATTTTAGATAATTTTGAATAAATATTGAAAATTCATTAGTAATTAATTTCTTGCTAATTAATTCTTGTAAGATTTGATCTAATTATTTTGCATATATATTATAAATGATTAATACATATTTAACCTCTTTGTCTATTTTTACTAAGAGAGCACGAGATAATATTCCATATTCTAACACATAAATTTATAAAAGTATATGCCTTTAAATACTGAAAATTATTTTCTGTATATCCCTATACAATATCTGAATATGACTCGTTGATGAGACATTGACCTAAAATAATTTAACTCTCATGAAATACAGTACAACATCTGAGTAATGAAAAATGCAATAAAACAACTACAATAATATATCAATTAAAAGACTAATTTATAAAACCAAAATAATATCATACATATTATATATGGTATAGTTATCATGTATTTGTTTTATTTAATATGAATTTCTGCACGAGATTTATGTGTACCAATATTCCACATATCATACACATAAAAAAAACTTCATTCACTATAAAAGTATATGTATTTCGGTAATCTTTAAATACTTAAAGAAAATTATAAAAAAATTTCTGTATAGCCAAAATATCTGAATTTTCCTATGAACCTCCTTTTAGTTGATGAGACATTGATTACCTAAGAAAAATTTGAAATATTCCAATCTCTCAAATATTTTCTTTTCCATTACCATACAATATCTGTACAACAAAATCTGGAGTAATGAAAAGCTTCAATAAATCACATACTACTTTTCTTCAATAACATGCATATCACACTTAAAAGATTCCAATTTATAAACGTGACCAAAAATTTTAATTATCATACATGAGTTCGATATATGGTATAGTTATCATGAATATGTTAAAACTAATTTGACTCTGAATGTAACAGCATGCAAATTTCAATTTAAGTCCTTTGGGAATTTTAGAAACTTCGTCTTAGTGTTTTATTTGAAACCGTGACTTTCAGAAATTTTTGTTTAATCTTAGTTTACCCCACTTCAATTAATTTTGCAAGAATATTAAGGGGTGTTGTTAGCTGAATTCCTAACTAATTTTACAAGTTAAGTTTCAATTCTCCTGAAAGTTTCGCTGAATTATGTTACGTCTGGATCATGAATAACACAACATGAAAGATAACTATCATTTAATGACTGTTCATAAACTGTTTCTACCGTTTGTGTTAATACAAGTTACGCTAGAAATTAGCTTTTAAGAGAATTTCATTCTCAGAACAGTTTAATTTCAATTACATGACACAATTACTGTATCATATTAAGGAGAAAGTGCGCTTTTATTTGACAAAAATGTAAGTGAAAATAAAAAAAGTGTCTTTTATCTTGAAATACAGAATACAGTTATAAATGAAAGCCAAAAAATTTTATTATCATGCATGAGCTTAATATATGGTATATTTGTCGTGAATATGCTAGAACTAACTTGACCCTGGCAATAACAGCATGCAAATGTCAATTTATGTCACTTGGGAATTTTAGAAATTTTATGTTAGTAACCCATTTGAAAACGTGACTTTTATAAATGTATGGGTAACCTTAGTTTATTCCACAGAAATTAATTTTGTAAACATTTCAGGGTGCGTTGCTATCTGAATTTCGAACTAACTTTACAAGCTAAGTTTGCATTCTCTTGAAAGATTCGCTGCAGTATGTTATGTCTGGGTCAGGAATAACCCAGCATGAAAGATAACTATCATTTAATGACTGTTCTTGAACCGTTGCTACCGTTCATCATAATAAAAGTTACGCTAGATATAAGCTTTTCTAAGAAATTCATCCTCAGAATAGTTTAATTTCAAATTCATGACACAATCACTGTTTCATATTAAGGAGAAAGTGGGCTTTCATTTGACCAAAATGTAAGTGAAAATAGCATGTTTCTTTTTTCTTGAAATAGAGAATAAAATTATCAGTGAAAGCCAAAAAAAAATCCATTATTATGCATAATTTAATATATAGCATATTTGTCGTGAATATGCTAGAACTAATTTGACCCTGGCGATAACCGCATGAAAATGCCAATTTAGGTCATTTGGGATTTTTAGAAACTTTGTTTTAGTCACCCATTTGAAACCGTCACTTTTATAAATGCTTGGGTAATCTTAAGTTAATACATAGTAATTAATTTTGTAAACATACCAGGGTGTGCTGTTAGCTGAATTTCTAACTAACTTTACAAGTTAGGTTTTGCAAAGTTTCGCTAAAGTATGTTATGTCTGGGTCATGAAAAACCCAACATGAAAGATAACTATCATTTAATGACTGTTCTTGAACTGTTGCTACCGTTTATATTAATAAAAGTTACGCTAGAAATTAGCTTTTCTGAGATATTCATTCTCCGAACAGCTTAATTTCAATTTCATGACACAATTACTGTATTATATTAAGGAGAAAGTGCAATTCCATTAGACCAAAATGTAAGTGAAAATATATTTTTTTTAAATAAAAAATAAAATTATAAGTAAAACCCAAAAATATTTCATTATTATGCGTGACCTTAGTATATTGTATACATGTCGTGAATATGCTAGAACTAACTTGACCTTGGCTATAGCACCATACAAATGTCAATTTACGTCATTTGGGAATTTTAGAAACTTTAACCCGTTTGAAACGTGACTTTTATTAATGCTTGGGTAACCTTAGTTTGTTCCATAGCAATTCATTTTGTAAACATTTCAGGGTGCCTTGCTATCTGAATTTCTAACTAACTTTACAAGTTAAGTTTGCATTCTCCCGAAAGTTTTGCAGCAGTATGTTATGTCTGGGTCATTAATAACCCAACATGAAAGATAACTATATTTAATGACTGTTCTTCAGCCGTTGCTACCATTTATCATAATAAAAGTTAGGCTTGAAATAAGCTTTTCTGAGAACCTCATTCTCAGAACAATTTAATTTCAATTTTATAAATTCATGGCACAATCACTGTGTCATATTAAGTTTCTTTTATTTTGAAATAAAAATATATAAATGAAAGCCAAAAATATTTTATTACCATGCATGGACGTTAATATATGTTACAGTTGTCGTGATTATGCTAGAACTAACTTGACCCAGGCAATAACAGCATGCAAATGTTAATTTATGTCTTTTGGGAATTATAGAAACTTTTTCTTAGTAACCCATTTGAAACCGTGACTTTTAGAAATACTTGGGTAACTTTAGTTTATTCCATAGCAATTCATTTTGTAAACATTTCAGGGTGCGTTGCTATCTGAATTTCTAACTAACTTTACAAGTTAAGTTTACATTCTCCTGAAAGTTTCGCTGCAGTATGATATGTTTGGGTCATGAATAATCCAGCATGAAAGATAACTATCATTTAATGACTGTTCTTGAACCGTTGCTACCATTTATCTTAATAAAAGTTACGCTAGAAATGAGCTTTTCTGAGAAATTCATTCTCAGAATAGTTTAATTT
>CM063509.1:103759366-103764366 GCA_032207245.1 Pardosa pseudoannulata
TTATCGTTTGCAAGTTTTGGTTTTGCTGTAAAGTTTTTATAAAAAATTATGATGGAATAAAAGTTGTTGTTCTAAGTAGACTGGAAAATGTTTCGTTTCTTTTAATTGAATTATTATGCCTGATTAATGAATAAGAATATAAATATAGCTCAAACTAAGCTTAAAATTAATTTAATATCGTACCAGTACGCGATAACGGTTTGTTAAAAATAAAGTGTAGTTTCGTAATTTATTCATAGATGATGTTTATAAGAAGTATTTTAAGGAAAACAATTCTTTTATAATAAACAATAAAACGAAACCTCTGCATTCAATAATTTTACAACAGAAATCATTAAAAAATAATTATTAAAAAAATTTGCATCACAAAAAAAAGCAAATAGTACATGTTTTCTGAAATATAAAGTGTAGTTCCAAAATTCATTCATAGATGGCGTTTATAAGAAATATTTTAGTCAAATCAACTTTTTTATAAAAACAATAACACGAAAACAATGCATTCAATAATTTTAAAATATAAATCATTAAAATAATAAACATTAAAAAAATTTGTTCCGCATTGAAAAAGTAAATAGTACATGGTTTGTTAAATATAAAGTGTTGTTTCGAAATTCATTCATAGATGGTGTTTATACGAAATATTTTATGCAAATCAACTTTTTTATAAAAGACAAAATAAAACCTCTGCATTCAGTAATTTTATAACAGAAATCCTTAAAAAAATAATCTTTAAAAAATTTGCTCTATGTGAAAAAGTAAATGGTACATAGTTTTTAAATTGAAGTGTAGTTTCGAAATTCATTCATAGTGGGCGTTTATATGAAATATTTTATGCAAATAAGCTTTTTTACAAAAGACAATAAGACGAAACATCTGCATTCAATAATTTTATAACAAAAATCATTAGAAAAAATAATCATTAAAAATTTGCTCCACATAAAAATGTAAATACTACATGGTTTTTTAAATATAAAGCATAGTTTCGAAATTCATTGGTAGATGGCGTTAATATGAAATATTTTATGCAAATCAGCTTTTTTATAAAAGACAATAAAACGGAACCTCTGCATTCAGTAATTTTATAACAGAAATCATTAAAACAATAATCATTAAAAAAATTTGTTCCACATAAAGAAGCATAGCTTATTTCATAGCGTTTTAAATATAAAGTGTAGTTTCGAAATTCATTCATAGATGGCGTTTATAAGAAATATTTTATGCATATCAACTTTTTTATAAAAGACAATATGGCGAAACCAATGCATTCAATAATTTTGTAATAGAAATCATTAAAAAATAATCATTAAAACAATTTGCTCCACATTAAAAAAGTAAATATTACAATTTGTTAAAAATAAAGTGTAGTTTCGAAATTTATCCATAGATAGCGATTATAAGAAATGTTTTATGCAAATCAACATTTTTATAAAAGACAATAAGACGAAACCTCTGTATTCAATAGTTTTATAACAGGCATAACCGTTCAACATTACACTAACTTTATAGAAATGAAATAGTACTGTGAGACACAATAAATATGTGTTGTATGAAAATACGTATATCCAGTTCGTATACGTATATCCTAATGTGACTCTTCATACAGTTCTTTGCAGGTCTGAAGGTTAGTTTCTAAATGTAATGTTTTAGTAGTTTGTAAAAATACACTTTTTGCAAAAGTGACAAGAGAACCAAAATAATTAAAAATTAAAGAGGAATTTCCAATGTAACATGCATCTATTTCAATAAGTCAGTTTTGGATAGAGGCGTGGCGAGCATTACTCTTGTCTGGTGTGCGATATCTTTTTATTGATCATTCTCCTTGATAACATATAGCAAAATAAAACATGTTCGAACTCCCTTTTCGAAAGGAGTCTGAATCATGATAGATCCCCTTGCTCCCCTCTCCAATCACTTCAGCAATGCAAGAAAGATCAAATTATGATGTCCACACACGCTCATGGACTAAAGAACTAATTTAAAAATGACTGTGTATACGTATGGCCAGGTTGCAACACTCGGAAAACAGTACGTGACCTGTCCAAGTACAACTATGTGGTCTGACGTTCTATTATTAAAAAATATTTGACTGCAATTTCTTCCTTCTATCCACACTTTACTCCCCCCTCGATCACTTCAGCAATTCAAGAACAATCAAATAATGACTTCCACACTCGCTCATAGATTAAAAAAATTAATTTAACAATGACTGCCTATAAGTATGACCAGGTTGCAATACTTGGAATACAGTACGTGAATAGTCCAAGTACAACAATGCGTTCTGACGTTCTATAATTTTAAAAATAAATTCTTTGTCTGTAATTTCTCCCTTCTCTCCAAACTTCCCTTATTTCTTTTAGTAGTTATTATTGTTCAATTTGTCAAATACAAACAAAAGCACAATCAATAAACTATAATGTATATATACTTTTATCTGTGCACTTGCTTAGGGTTCTCTGCACTATAGATTCGTACAAAAAAGAACGAGATATAAAAAGAATCAAATGAAAAATATATCCTTATATTAATGAACTGAATATGTAAATGTTTTTATTTACTTTTTAGGGAAATTAAGAGTGGAAAATATCTAATTCTAAAATTTCTTAAAATCAAGGTGACCCTCCTTCGATACTGCGCCTGGGTACAGATACCCCCTCCCCCTTGGCATTTAATTTTCAACACTCTTTGCCAGAATCAAAATTTCAACGCTTTCAAAAATACTTGCTATCAAACTTCTATTTTAGATACAATATAGTATCAATCTGTGTATTCCATGCTGAATTTCGTAAAATTAAAACATCGTTTGCTTAGTTTTAAAATAAAAATACCGTTTGCTATAGTTTGATTAATTATCTTTCAGCACTTCCGCGAACGACTGTAATAAATCTTGCACCACATTTCTGGTATTTAAAAAAAGTTCTCTAAAAATTTTTCATTATATAAATATATTTTTCTTATATTTTAACAACGTTGATAAAGTTTTAAATCAATTATTTCAATAAATCCTTATTGTTGACTATAATTTTTTGTTTGTGTATTTTGTGCTAAACTTCTATTGTGAACTTAAGATTGTGCCTAAGAGTTATGTCCTATTTTAATTAAATTAAAAGTAATTTTATACTTTGTATATCTGGTGTGGCTCTTTGCTATGTATATGAAACCGATACACTTTTATCTCTTTGAATTCATGCACCGCTAAATAATTAAATGCTTCATTTTGGTACTCGTGTCAGGTACATCTAATTGTTGAGTTTTAAATATACAAATCACTTTATTTTTCGATATAAACAAAAATTCAATCTTCCAGTGATTCTACTCGAACAAATCTAACTGTTTTTAGTATTTTACTCTCATAAATAATTCTTAATTGTTTTTTCATTGCAGCAGGAGATACAGAAATTATAACACATTAAGTACATTATTAATTATTAATACGCATTACATAATTACATACATAATTATTAAAACACATTACATAATTGAATACATAGTTATTAATACACGTTATATAATTACATACATAATTATTAATACAGATTACATTACATATTTATTAATACGCATTTACAACTAACACCTTATTAAGGCATTAGTTTAAATGTATTTTGGCTCTTTGCAATGGATATGATGTGGTGAGGTGATTTAGCCATCTAAGCGGTTCGCACGTACAATACCTCCAAACTGATGAAGTTTTCAAAGCGGTTTCACGTACAATTTTCGACCTCCAAGAACGTTCCGAAAATGGATGTAATGTACATTTCTGCCAGCGTTTTCCCCCATGGAGTTTTGAGATAGGAGAGTCAGGTCGATTGTTTAGGAACTACACCCCTCTTTGACTGACATTTATCGAGGGATGCACCCCTAACCCCTGAGCAACAAAGACGCTGATAGCTTTTCATGGCTTGGTAAATCTCTATTTCGAAGCATTTCGTTTACGGTAACAGATGTATCTCTGATTGCACCACTTAAATATCTTGGATGACTTTCGTAAAAAAAATATAAATAATTTTCTTAAAGAATATTTTTATTTGTACTTTTAGAATGCATTATTTCTTATGGGATGATCTTCGAGACTCGACGAGCTTTATGTGTATTAAAAATTAACAATCTATAATGTCTATTTATATATCTATTTATAACCAGAAGTAAAGGGAGAATAACGAGGGTGGGTTTCCCGTATTCCATTCTAGTCGACAAAGGGTGAAGGAAAAAATCATAGAACGCTTTGGCCACTGACACAATAAATCTTTAGCGTATTTTTGGAGACTTTTTTCCTCGGTGTGTTCCACTCAGAGGGTTAGATCAGTAATATAATGAATTAATTAATACTAGAAGTAAAATACTTGGGATCTAAATCTGACCTCATCACATCTTTTGTAAAGGGGAAAGAACAATAAAAAGTATTTAAACGGTTTTCGTTTTGTGAGGTATTCTCGGGCGGGGTTCTGATCCTAGTCCCAGATTAGAACCACGTCGTGACACTAAATAAGAATGTACCTTTGTGTAGTTATTTAAGAGTCCCTAAGGGACAGTGCCCAATTTGAAGATGCAAAGTTTTTGCAAGTTGGCGGTTTCCAGGCGGGGTTAAGGAGACCAATTAGATTTTTATAACTATCCCGATTGGACGAAAAGAAGGAAGAGGGGACAAAGAAATTAATATAAAATAAGAAAAGTCGAGAAAGAAAAGGTGTTCGAGAGTGGAGTCGAATCAAAGAGAGCAGAGAGGTCAGAAGTCGGAGGAGACGACTGTGACAGTGGAATTTCGGTAGTCCAAGAAGAATAGCCTTGAGTTTGACAGAGACTCGGGAAACGTTTGGAACATTAGCGACTACCAGCAGTGTTCCAGTATCAAATATTACGGTCGCACCCCAAACACTCAGAAGGAAGCCCCTGACCAGACCGACGGAAGATCCACACATACCCAATCCTGATTAGCTCTCAGCCAGCAGTGATCCTGGCACATACTTACCCCACAAAGGTACTTCTTTTTACATATCTTTGAA
>CM063509.1:103766866-103781866 GCA_032207245.1 Pardosa pseudoannulata
GGTTCGAGAAATGTCTGTGTATATTTGTGGAGGGTATTCACTAAAACACTATGGGAAACTAAACACTTCGGGTGTTGAAAATGCCCAGGAAGTCCGGAGAGGAAGATAAATGGACACAATATGGGGTGCGCATGTTATTCGGTCATTGGAGCAAAACTGATTAAAGAGCCATTTCCCCTAAAATATCTTGTTTTGGTTAGATTTTTTTTTCCTTGGAGAGGGAATTGCACATTTGGTCGGCATAAGTTTCGTGTAACCTAAGGCTGTACTATTCCTGGAACCGTTTGTAAGACTGGGCTAGGTATATTACTAATCCATTAAATAAACGTCATGTTAAACAGAAAAGGTATGATTTAAGTCTTAAGTATAGAGAATTCGTACAAATATTTCACCCTAGCTTGTAGGGGTTATTCCTCTTGTAGCTGTACTTCATTATCAGACTAAAGAATGATTTATACAATAAAATTTTAAGTGACAGACTTAACAAGAGGACTAGGTCAAGGGAGTCCATCATTCGTTTAGGTGATAAGAGTAGTTGTGCTTTAAAAAAGATATTGCCGCCTTCGAGAATTTCAGATTTTCAAATTAGGTACGTGTGATACGATTAGATATGTTTGATTAAAGCGATAGATTTCCGCTGAAATGGCAAACATCAAGCGAACTGGTAAGTATTTTTTAATATATATATATTTTTTAGTTTTCATGCTTAGCTTTAATGTTTGTGTATCTATATAGGCGTACAAGTATTATATATTTTGGAAAAAAAAACCTGAATTAAAAAGTCATCAAAAGTTTTTAAAAACTACTTCAATCAGCGAGATCCTTAAAAATTGGGTTCTTGAAATCTTTAATTTTAAACTAGATCCCATAAGAAAACCTTTAAAAAATTTATAAATTCCTTAAATTTTCATGCCAAAAACGGACGTATTTTGTTTGATTAAGATTCCATTCTTTGTATTATTTAATCTGTATTATTTCATTTAATCGCATAAGTAATCATCAACTTGTATAGTTTTTGTGCTATAAATGATTTTTATCAGTGAAAGAAAAAAAATATCTCTCTATTGTGATGAGGCGATTTAGATCTGATATATAATTGTTTCATTCATAAAAAAAGTAAAATGTTCGGGATCTAAATCTGACCTCATCACATCGTCAGAGATAGAGGACCATAATTTAACGGTATATTGTAGTCTTGTACGGGGGTCTGATTCCAGTCACAGATAAGAATCCTGTCTCCGTACTTGACATTAAGTAAGAATGTACCTTTGTGGAGTATTTATGAGTCCCTAAGGGACAGGGCCAAATTAGAGGTGATAAAGTTACTCACGTTGGTGGTCTCAGGGCGGAGTTTGCTGAGACCAATGACTTTCTGGCAACGATCCCGATTGGGAGTCAAGAAGAAGGAGGGGACTAAGTTAGAGAATTGAAAAAGAAAGGCCCCACAGATTTGAAAGAGAAGGCCCCAGAGAATTGGAGCAGGAGGCCCCCTGAGAATTGGAGGAGAAGGCCCCACTGAAAATGTAATGAAATTGTTTAAGAAAAACAGAAGATTAAAAGACAATTGTTCAAAAAAATAAATAAATAAATAAATAAAAATAAAAAGCAAGAACTTGACTTAAAAATGTTTGAGTACTAAAACATATCTAGCGTTATTAATTGCTGAAATAATGATAATAAATAATGATATGGATAAAATATAATAAGTTGATCATCAGGCATAAATACAAATAGTAAAATTAGAATGAGGAGGATAGAGTATTTGAATAAGATAAAAATGAATAAGGTATTCAAGTCAATAAAAGGTATCAAACGTAGATATTTGAATGCAATGCATAATATAAAAAGAAAATTTGAAAATAATTAAAATTGGGACGAAAGCAAACCACCGTAAGTAATCCGTGCGCAGGTATTATAGCCCACGTGTATGCCATGTGTTGAAATCTGAGGTTAGACGAGAGTTGAGTGTTTTATTAACTGTAGGGGTGAAAAAAAAATCTCTAATTGTTTTTCTGGTGGGGAGAATTCGCTAGTCGTTCCCTTTGAGAGTGGGGTGAAATGATTCATTCCGGACCGTCCCCAAAGTTTGAGGGGATGACATTGATGGATTGTGTGGGAACGGACAATTGGATAGTTTCGGTTTTGAATAAGACTTTGCAGAGATTCCACGGGTCAGAAAATTGAAACATTGTAAAGCAAAAATTTTGTTTATTTTTTTATTATTATAGAATTGACGATTAGTTTTTTTTGTTTAAAAAAAATTTTTTGAGGTGCTATATTTGTATATGAGTAAGTGGTATGGCAAATACAAAAATAAAAGCGATTAGTTGTATTGTTGATTTTAATGTGTAGATGAGTTTTGAGGAATGGTAAAAAAATTTTTTTTTCTTAAAAATGAGGACCTGATTTTCTTTTCAAATGTTATCAAATATAAGTGTACCTTATGACATCGTATGCTGCTGTGTATCGCCAGAAGACCATTAGTAAAATCATCAATGTTCAAGAACTTATATACATTACCTACATGAATACAGAATAGTGTCTTCATGTTACTCAGGCATGATTTGAAACAAATTCGACTGTTAGAAATTTGTGAATTCTATTACGCAGGAGGACGGGTGATTTTACGTGAATAGAATGAACATAAAAACAAAGTTAAGAGATGTGCTCCAAATATTGACTCTTGGTGTAAAAAAATGGACTTTTTGAAGAACATGTGTTGTATGCAGTGATAGTCATTTTTTTTTACAAAGTAATGGTGCTAAATAAGGCGAGCAGACTAATATAATAATTTTGAACAGCATAAGAAATGAAGATTTTATAGTATGTTGTGATTTTACGAGGTCGATGTATGTAAACAAACTTATGATGTTAATGATTAGATTTTTTTGTTATAGGATACTGTGCTATGTATATTTTTGTATGAAATTTCTCATTTAGGAAAGGTCCACATTGATGATTAGGATGAGATTGAAGTGTTGTATTTGTTGTGAATTTTAAAATGTTTTGATTATGTACAAGTGATTTTTTTTTTGTTCTGGAGGAGGGAGCGTATGTGATGAGGCGATTTAGATCTGATATATAATTGTTTCATTCATAAAAAAAGTAAAATGTTCGGGATCTAAATCTGACCTCATCACATCGTCAGAGATAGAGGACCATAATTTAACGGTATATTGTAGTCTTGTACGGGGGTCTGATTCCAGTCACAGATAAGAATCCTGTCTCCGTACTTGACATTAAGTAAGAATGTACCTTTGTGGAGTATTTATGAGTCCCTAAGGGACAGGGCCAAATTAGAGGTGATAAAGTTACTCACGTTGGTGGTCTCAGGGCGGAGTTTGCTGAGACCAATGACTTTCTGGCAACGATCCCGATTGGGAGTCAAGAAGAAGGAGGGGACTAAGTTAGAGAATTGAAAAAGAAAGGCCCCACAGATTTGAAAGAGAAGGCCCCAGAGAATTGGAGCAGGAGGCCCCCTGAGAATTGGAGGAGAAGGCCCCAGAGAATTGGAGGAGAAGGTCCCAGGGACTTGAAAGAGAAGGGCCCAGAGTGTTTGGAGAGAAGGTCCCAGGGAGTTGAAAGAGAAGGCCCCAGAGAGTTTGCATAGAAGGTCCCAGAACGAGAGTTGGATGAGAAGGACCCAGAGAGTTTGGTTAGAAGGTCCCAGAAGGAAGTTGCTGTATACTCCAGCCAAGTCCGCCAGAAAGTTTCCCGCAAAATAGTACTGCCTCACCACAGAGACTCAGGAGAAAGCCCCAGATCAACGGTAGATGTAAAGATTATCTCTCATACCCTTCAACCAGAAGTGTTCCGGGCCCATCACTTTAGACCCACAAAGGTACCCATCTTTTTGCATTACATTTGGAAATCGAGATTAGGTCCTCTCTCTCTACTTACAAAATTTTCCTAAATGTAGATAAAGTTTGTCAGAAGTAATTTAAATAGTTCGACTAAGCTTAATTATTAACTTATTTTTTTTTGTAAATATATGTATAAAAGGTTTTTTTATAATAAATCTACTTTTTTATATTAAGCTAGTCTCAGTTGCCATTATTTTAGAGGTTAGTTGATTCTTCATTTTAATGTCTGTAGTTGCTCAGAACCTGTGGTTAAGTTGTAGTAAAACAAATATTTAACACAACGCAATTTAAAATAAATTCCACTATACATTTGATCACAGGTTGTTAATAAATATATAACGAGGACTACACGACATCTATTGGAATAGTCTGTAGTTTTTGGATAATATTTATCATATATTTCGATTAACAAAATTCGTATCGTTAAATTAATATGAAGGAGACATATTTAAATATGTATATAAAAATTTAAAAGTTTATGCTAGAAATGATTTTGTTCATTGAAAAAAGTTTGAGCATGTTGAAATAGTCAGTCGTTTCTGAATTATTATAATATATAATTAATGAAAGATTTTCAAAATATACATTCATAATGAAGTTTTGCTTCCTAGTTTATAAAAAATAAAATTTTAGTGCAAAATATCTCTTTGGAATTTAATGTTTTAAATACTAAAAGCTGTTAATACTTTTACAGTTTTAGCATTTTAATTTAACTGAAATCATTTTCGTGGTATATATACCATTTTTGTATACATATTATGTTTTATTGATATCTTAAATTTTGTCTATTAATTTTTTCATATATATCTTTATAATTTATGTTTGTTGGATGTCATTAAAATTGTATTATAATGGTGGATATTACGAAAATTTATATTTAAATATCAACTCTGAGTTATGAAACTTTGTATGCGTATAAATTGAAGTATTAGTAAATTAATCACAATTTCTCAATTTAAAATCCGATGTGTTTAAAAATCAGTTATTTTTACGAATATTTTTTAATGTTTAAAATGCTCCTCGTCCTAGCGACCTAACTTGTTAAAGATTTTTTAAAAAATGTTTAGCAAATACTTCTATTTTGTTTTAAAAAATCGGAGTTATCCAATTTAAATTTTGAATGTACTACAGTAAATTAAAACTAATTTTAAATTTAGATATACGTCATGAAAATTCAGCGTGCAATTAAAAAATATTCCTCTTAAATTAACTATTCAGTTTATCTGCAAAATAGTACCTCTTAGATGTTCAAAAATATTTAAAAGAATTAAAAAAGGTAAAATTAGAAGGAAAAAATTAATGTACATGGTACATTTTAAAAATTAACAAACGATTTCAAAATATTGATTTTTTTAAACACCTAATTTAAGAAATTTTTAAAATGTAATTTTGATAGGTTTGGCATTAATGTCAATTCAATATTTAAATGTAACTGAAAATAAACCCTGATAAAGTTAATTCTTCCGCCCTTGACGAAAACTAACATTTCAAAGTACGTTATTCGTTTGATCAGTTTTGATCAACATATTTCATCGTTTGATCAATTAAAAAATTTTTTAAAGATCTCTAAGGAGCGGGGAAATAACCTTATGGATTTTTAAAATGATTTCATAAACATTAACAATATATCACTCGAATAAGAGTCATTAGATCAGATTAGATCAACCATTTTTTGGGTTTAATCAACACCGAAAATGCCCCAAATCACCCCCAAAGGTGTCCCAAAATCAAAATGTTCATCCCCCTCCACATGTTGGAATTTTAGGAAAATTTCATAATCATTCGAAAGAACATTATTAGATCAGTTTTAAACAACCATTTTTGGCGTTTGATCAGTATCAAAAGAGGCTTAAAACAATAAATTTACCCCTCTCCCGAATAGGGGCAATTATTCCGACAGTTGGGGAAGGGGCTCTTATGTCAGAATTTAGGGATAATTTTACCGTCATTCGAATGAGCATTGTTAGATGACATACAATAAATACCAGAGTGTCCCCAAATATGCAGACGAAAGATGGCCCAATGCTGCTTTTCGGTGCCGGAGTTCGTGGGTTCGAATCCCGCTGAGGGTATGGATGTACGTAGCTGTTCAGAATCGGCTTTAAGCAGTAGATCCCGGTTTCATTAGCCCTCGTGAGCAAAACAGTAAACCGTAGAGCTCCAAATTCAAACCAAACCAAACCCCAAATGTTCACCGAAATTTTAAAGTTCAATCCACGTTATAATTTCGAATAATCCTAATTATTAGTTTTCTAATATGTAATAACTTTAGAGTATACTGAAATTTTAATATTAGTCTTCCGTTGGTGAACAAAACACTGATATTTAAACTCATTTGAAAAGTAAAACAATACTTACATTTTAATGATAACTTGTGTTTGATTAAAGAGGAGAAAGATTAAGAAGACAAACTATTTGAGATAGATATGTAGTATTATGCATTCAAGAAAATAAATTATGTCTATATATTTTGTAAAAATCAATTTCTTCTTTAATTGTAAAAAAGAGCTTAATTCAATTTTACTTAAATGAATTTTTTTTTACTTAGTTGATTTATGAGGTATTTACCACTTAATCTGATCTCCCTTCGATTGCGATAGATATATTTGCAAGCTTGGTAAGAACATTTTTCGGAAGAATAAACGAAAGGAACTATCATGTTTTGTAATTTGCATCGATTTTATAGATTTGTTAAGATTTTGACATTATAATTAAATAAACAATAATACACGTTAATTTTTAACCCCTTTTTTAACTATTATTAGATAAAAAAGGGTTAAAACATTACCGTTTTAGGATTACCGAATATTCATTACTGAAAATTTTTGCCCCCCCAGTTGAAACTGCCAAGTTACGCCTCTGTATATATGTATATATATATATGTATATATATGTATATATATATGTATATATATATATATATATATATACATATACATATATACATATATACATATATATATATACACATATATATATATATATATATATATATATATATATATATATATATATGTATATATATATATATATATATATATATATATATATATATATATATATATATATATATATATATATATATGTATATATATATATATATATATATATATATATATATATGTATATATATATATGTATATATATATATATATATATATATATATATATATATATATATATATATATATATATATATATATATATATATATATATATATATATATATATATATATATATATATATATATATATATATATATATATATATATATATATATATATATATATATATATATATATATATATATATATATATATATATATATATATATATATATATATATATATATATATATATATATATATATATATATTTACCTAATTGATCGAAAATTATTGTGTGTATATAGATGTATATATATCATTATAATAAAAATACTTTTTTTTATTTTAAGCTGATTTCAGTTACTTTTAGTTTAGCTTTTAGTTTATTTTCTTATTTTAAGTCTGTAGTCTCTTAGAACCTGTGGTTGAATTTAGTACTTATATATTTTTACACAAAGCAACCAAAATAAATACCACTATACATTTCATCACAGGTTAATACCCAAATATAAACGAGAGCTACACGACTATGAAACTGATATACTTTTCTCTCTTTGACTTCATGCATGAACACCACTAAATAAATTAATGCTTCAGTTTGGCATTCATGTACATCTAAGTATTGAGTTTTAAATATACAAATTTTATTTACAATATCACCTGAATACGATACATTTATACTACATTTTTTTTCTCTTTAGGTTAAAAAATAACTTATATCATAATCAAATGCGTTCACTGTTTCCTTAATTATAATCATATAAGTAAAAACTTTACAATAATAATACTTAATTTTACTACTAATAAAAAATAATTAATAGTTATTGGGATTTAATAATGTTACTTAGGATAAAATAATAATTCAGATTTCAGATAAAATTGAAAAGTCAATATTTAACAGAACAGTACAGATAACATGAAGTACTAAAAATATTTTATACTGTATTTTTATGTGTAAAATAAATATTTTTTTTATTTACAGTATCGTCTGAATAAGATACATTTATCCTAGATTTTTTTCTCTTTGGGATACAAAATAACATATATCATAATCAAATGTGTCCGCTGTTTCCTTAATTATAATCATATAAGTAAAAACTTCCAAATAATAATACGGATACAAAATAACATATATCATAATCAAATGTGTCCGCTGTTTCCTTAATTATAATCATATAAGTAAAAACTTCCAAATAATAATACGGATACAAAATAACATATATCATAATCAAATGTGTCCGCTGTTTCCTTAATTATAATCATATAAGTAAAAACTTCCAAATAATAATACGGATACAAAATAACATATATCATAATCAAATGTGTCCGCTGTTTCATTAATTATAATCATAAAAGTAAAAACTTCCAAATAATAATACGGATACAAAATAACATATATCATAATCAAATGTGTCCGCTGTTTCCTTAATTATAATCATATAAGTAAAAATTTGCTGTAATAATACGAATACAAAATAACATATATCATAATCAAATGTGTCAACTGTTTCCTTAATTATAATCATATAAGTAAAAACTTTACATTAAAGATACTTAATTTTACTAATAATAAAAAATAAATAATAGTTATTCAGATTTAATAATGTTACTTAGGATCAAATAATAATTTAGATTACGAATTCTGTAAAAAAATTTATTAAAATTGTAAAGATAATATTAAATGCTAAATATATTATATACCACATTTTTATATTAGCTTAGGTGATATTAAAAATTATAAAATTTCCTTAATTATTTCTATTTACAATTTTACCTTAACAAGATATAATTGTCTAACAATTTTTCCTCTCCGAATTACATCTCAGCATTATAGTGAAAAGTTTCAACTGTTTCCTTAATTACAAAGGAACAAATACCACGTTTATTGCAATAATATTTAGGAACATGATTGAGAATGTCTGCTGCATATAGATGTATATATATCATTATAATAAAAATACTTTTTTTTATTTTAAGCTGATTTCAGTTACTTTTAGTTTAGCTTTTAGTTTATTTTCTTATTTTAAGTCTGTAGTCTCTTAGAACCTGTGGTTGAATTTAGTACTTATATATTTTTACACAAAGCAACCAAAATAAATACCACTATACATTTCATCACAGGTTAATACCCAAATATAAACGAGAGCTACACGACTATGAAACTGATATACTTTTCTCTCTTTGACTTCATGCATGAACACCACTAAATAATTAAATGCTTCAGTTTGGCATTCATGTACATCTAAGTATTGAGTTTTAAATATACAAATTTTATTTACAATATCACCTGAATACGATACATTTATACTACATTTTTTTCTCTTTAGGTTAAAAAATAACTTATATCATAATCAAATGCGTTCACTGTTTCCTTAATTATAATCATATAAGTAAAAACTTTACAATAATAATACTTAATTTTACTACTAATAAAAAATAATTAATAGTTATTGGGATTTAATAATGTTACTCAGGATAAAATAATAATTCAGATTTCAGATAAAATTGAAAAGTCAATATTTAACAGAACAGTACAGATAACATGAAGTACTAAAAATATTTTATACTGTATTTTTATGTGTAAAATAAATATTTTTTTTATTTACAGTATCGTCTGAATAAGATACATTTATCCTAGATTTTTTTCTCTTTGGGATACAAAATACCATATATCATAATCAAATGTGACCGCTGTATCCTTAATTATAATCATATAAGTAAAAACTTCCAAATAATCATACGGATACAAAATAACATATATCATAATCAAATGTGTCCGCTGTTTCCTTAATTATAATCATATAAGTAAAAACTTCCAAATAATAATACGGATACAAAATAACATATATCATAATCAAATGTGTCCGCTGTTTCCTTAATTATAATCATATAAGTAAAAACTTCCAAATAATAATACGGATACAAAATAACATATATCATAATCAAATGTGTCCGCTGTTTCCTTAATTATAATCATAAAAGTAAAAACTTCCAAATAATAATACGGATACAAAATAACATATATCATAATCAAATGTGTCCGCTGTTTCCTTAATTATAATCATATAAGTAAAAATTTGCTGTAATAATACGAATACAAAATAACATATATCATAATCAAATGTGTCAACTGTTTCCTTAATTATAATCATATAAGTAAAAACTTTACATTAAAGATACTTAATTTTACTAATAATAAAAAATAAATAATAGTTATTTTGATTTAATGATGTTACTTAAGATCAAATAATAATTTAGATTACGGATTCTGAAAAAAATATTTATTAAAGCTGTAAAGATAATATTAAATGCTAAATATATTGTATACCATATTTTTATATTAGATTAGGTGATGTTAAAAGTTATAAGATTTCCTTAATTATTTCTATTTACAATTTTACCTGAACAAGATATAATTGTCTAACAATTTTTCCTCTCCGGATTACATCTGAGCATTATAGTGAACAGTTTCTACTGCTTCCGTAATTTCAAACAAACAAATACCACGTTACTGCAATAATACTTAGGAACATGATTGCGAATGTATGTTGCCCTAGATATGTCCTGAAATTTAAAAATAAAACACCTTTCCGGACTCATGCTAGGTCATACTTATAGTTTCAATTAACACAGATATTCAGAATACTTAAGATAACGTTCGCTATAAAATTCTAATTTTCTAACAGAAAGTTTAATTGGAAGGAAAATAAGAACTTCGGATGTGACACTAACAATTTGAATAGTTTTTTGTTTAGGTATGTGATAGTAATATTTTAGTAAATATTAGTCTTTTAAAACAAAATAAATTTAAATAAACAGTCATAAAATTATATAAATAAGTATATGTAGCAGTAAGGTGAAAACCCGAAGAAAATTCAAAGTTTCTCTAAATGAAACAAATATAGACTTATATGATATTTGTTTGCAGATGACCAATTTTATTATATAATAGTCTTCTTTAACCCCTTTGCGACCAACGTCTCATGGACTCAACGTAGTGATTCCTTTCTTTTGACCCCAGCGTCGTGTCCACTTGAAGAGCTCCGGTTGATACTGAGAGACCAGCGTCTCGTATGCGTAATCGGAAATCGGAACGTTTTATTTGAACATTTAAATGCTACTAGATGGCGTTAAATGTAAACTGTTATCACACGTGTTAACACGTATAGACTTTAACCTTGATGTACTGGCATTAGTTTGTGTTTGGGGATTCTGGATTTGATGGAATTATTGATGGAAACAAATTGTCACTCACGGTTCTCTAAATGCGCATGTGTGGGTTAAAGTTACATCTGCGTTTTTGTTTATTGTTTTTCTCTTTTTGTAAGAAAAATATGGTGAAGTGCATTCAGCTAACTATTGCGGAAGTTTGTTACTTTTTTGAAGACTATTTATTAAGGGACAAATTGATAAATTTAATCGTCTGCTCTTAACCGGGGAAAATAGGGCTTGAAATAGTGGCATTAAATACTAGAAAAGGGGTGGGTGGGGAGGATTTCGAACGTTGCTAACTCTAACTCATCAATAATCCAATCTGGATGCCTCTATATATTCCAGTGTGAGATGTTAAGAATTAGTGGAATGTATAATAGATAAGGATAATATGAACTAAAATAAATACTTTGTGATTGAGAAATGACCAAAGGAAAGGGATTTGCTAACAGTTTATTGTAGATTCGAATTTGATATTACAAAGAAAATATATTACTAACAATAGAGAATTACTACTAACATTTAAGATTTTAACAAAATCATAGATAAGAATAATATGAACGAGGGGGATACATAAAACATAAACACAATCAAATAGAATTAAATGTATATGGATTGGGTCAGCGTTGGGAAAATGAAAACCCAATAAGATTTATGATTAAAGGAATTAAGAATTTACTTACTACAATGACTTTGAATATTTTCACTCCAAACGTCGTCCAAACCATCCACTTTAAAGAAATCAAGAAAAATCAGGATATATAGTCGATTTAATCCCCTCGCTCCGCACTCTCAGCGAACACTATTGTATTATTTTTTTAGATGGTGCTACGCTCAACGGTAACTATTAAGCAATTGCTGCACCTGATCCAGCATCATGGCTGCTGGAAAAAACATTCAGTTACAACCGCTTCATAAATTAGAGGACGGACGGACAGATAACTTAGGCTATTATTATATAGAAGATTGCTGTTTAGGGCTGTAAATATTTTCTTTTAATTTTCAATGTCCTTATTTCTAATATTGTTTGTACCCATAATATTTTAATTATCTCGTGGAGCACACCTTCATTGAGTCTCTCACCCAATCAAGGCTGTTGATTAGGCTGTAAATATTTTCTTTTAATTTTCAATGTCCTTATTTCTAATATTGTTTGTACCCATAATATTTTAATTATCTCGTGGAGCACACTTTCAATGAGTCTATCATCCAATCAAGGTTGTTGATTAGGCAGTAAATATTTACTTTTAATTTTCAATGACCTTATATCTAATATTGTTTGTACCTCAATATTTTAATTATCTCGTGAAGCACAACTTCAATGAGTCTCTCACCCAATCAAGGCTGTTGATTAGGCTGTAAATATTTACTTTTAATTTTCAATGACCTTATTTCTAATATTGTTTGTACCCATAATATTTTAATTATCTCGTGAAGCACACCATCAATGAGTCTCTCACCCAATCAAGGCTGTTGATTAGGCTGTAAATATTTACTTTTAATTTTCAATGACCTTATTTCTAATATTGTTTGTACCCATAATATTTTAATTATCTCGTGAAGCCCACCTTCAATGCGTCTCTCACCCAATCAAGGCTGTTGATTAGACTGTAAATATTTTCTTTTAATTTTCAATGTCCTTATTTCTAATATTGTTTGTACCCATAATATTTTAATTATCTCGTAGTTCAATGAGTCTCTCAAATCAGGCTGTTGATTAGGATAAATATTTACTTTTAATTTTCAATGACTTATACTAATATTGTTTGTACCTCAATATTTTAATTATCTCGTGGAGCACACTTTCAATGAGTCTCTCACCCAATCAAGGCTGTTGATTAGGCTGTAAATATTTTCTTTTAATTTTCAATGACCTTATTTCTAATATTGTTTGTACCCATAATATTTTAATTATCTCGTGAAACAGACCTTCAATGAGTCTCTCACTAATCAAGATTGCCGATTCGGCTTCAAGCCCAGATGCCCCAAATAAACTTCTACGTAATGAAGAGGTTTACTACATGGTTTCCTGTTATAGTTTCCTTTCACGTCAGTGATTACATTTCGTCATCCCATTCCTTTCCATTATCCCCATTTCACGAAGCAACCCCATAAAACTTATAATATAATTTCTATTACAGACGCATCAAACTTAGTTGCAAGATCATTTTAAATAGTTATGTTATATCTTTCATCTCCATCAGTACAGATGATAATCTTTAGACGTTGTGATAGCTCACATTATAGTCAATATAATCATCCTCATCTGACTTTAAATCACTTTTTGCACGATAAACAATCCACTCTGGTAAATGCAAGTCTAAATACACTTTACTAAACAATGTTTGATAAACAGATGTGGAACTCAAGCATAATAAAGACCACGTAAATGAGTATAGAGATAAAGTATGATTGCATAATGGTAAGAAAATATACAGAATTCCTATTTATTCAGTCAACCCCTTTCAAAAGTCACCATATACGAGAGTTACGTTGAAATTTTTGAGATACTCGAAGACTAAAATTTACAAAGTAAAAATAGCAGTTTGATTTTAAAGTACGAAGTACTTTAAAACAGTAGACAATTTTTCACTGTCTTACTTCAACTTGTTTAGCGTATAATAAATTTTAAACAGAAGAGAAAATGGAGTTGAAACGAGAACAATTTCGCGCTGTGACTTTTTACGATTTTAAAGGTTTGGTTTGGAGTGCTACGGTCTATCAAAATCTAAAATACTACTGCTTAAAGACATTCGGCTACGAAATCATGCCATAGTGGGATTCGAACCCACGAACTCCGGATCCGAAGGCCAGCACTAAATATCGTTCGTTTTTAAAAGATTTAGAAAATGCTTTCAATTGCAATTGGCATGGTGTATCTATGCTACTGTATTCAGTTGGTTTAAAGAATTTAGCAGAGGTAGCAATTTTTTTCAGGATGAAGAACATACAGGAAGGCCACCGGCGGCAGTAATCCCGGATAATGTGTCTGCCTTACGAAAAATGTTAATGGATGATAATCGCTATACCGATCAAATTGTACAGGATATCAAATTATAAATAAGAAGGAACTTAACATTGCATCCGCAGCCATGAACAAAATTATTAATGAAGAATTACATATGAAGAAACTATTTTGCCGTTGCGTTCCCCATAATGTAACTGAGCACCAAAAAAGAGGAGCGTATCAGAATCAGTAAAGAAACTCTTAAATTGCTAAATGATGGTGGTCATCACATCATTTCTAAAATTGTAACGGGTGTAAAAACTTACATACCATTTTTTGACTTTCCAATACGCCAAGAAATCAAAGTATGGGTCTTTGAAGATGATCCCACTCCGACAATGGTGAAAAGACAACGCGCACTGAAAAACTTGAAGTATGCCGTTTTCTTCCGAAGTACGGCATTGGTCAAAGCCATCAAGTTGGAAGGACAGAAGACAGTAACAGCAAACTGGTATACCACTAAATATCTCCCACAAGTTCTACAAGAAGTGAATGTTAGGGGACTAATGCTTCACCATGACAATGCATCTTCACATACAGACAGATTAACAGTTGAGTTTCTTCAGAAAAAAACAAATTAAAGGGATAGAACAATCGCCGTATTTACCTAATCTAGCTATGTGTGACTTTTGGTTATTCTTTAATCTAAAAAAGAACTTACGTGGACGTCGTCTTCGTTTAAAAGAAGAGATTGATGTGGCTATAAATGCTTTTTTCATCTATTCTAAGAAATGAATGTCTTGAGGCATTTAATCTGTGGAAAATTCGTCTACAAAAGTGCATTGATGCTGGAGAAAAATACTTTGAACA
>CM063509.1:103791866-103794366 GCA_032207245.1 Pardosa pseudoannulata
TTCAAACGGTGAAAGAGCATAGAAATATTAAGTTGGAGAGTGGAACAATTTCAGCCAGGATTTGTAATCCCTCTGATTTATATGAAAATAAAGACCATATGGCCCAAGAGTTCAAACGGTGAAAGAGCATAGAAATATTAAGTTGAAGAGTGGAACAATTTCAGCCAGGATTTGTAATCCCTCTGATTTATATGAAAATAAAGACCATATGGCCCAAGAGTTCAAACGGTGAAAGTACATAGAAATATTAAGTTGGAGAGTGGAACAATTTCAGCCAGGATTTGTAATCCCTCTGATTTATATGAAAATAAAGACCATATGGCCCAAGAGTTCAAACGGTGAAAGAGCATAGAAATATTAAGTTAGAGAGTGGAACAATTTCAGCCAGGATTTGTAATCCCTCTGATTTATATGAAAATAAAGACCATATGGCCCATATAAGAGTTGAAACGGTGAAAGAGCATAGAAAGATTAAGTTGGAGAGTGGAACAATTTCAGCCAGGATTTGTAATCCCTCTGATTTATATGAAAATAAAGACCATATGGCCCAAGAGTTCAAACGGTGAAAGAGCATAGAAATATTAAGTTGGAGAGAGTGGAACAATTTCAGCCAGGATTTGTTATCCCTCTGATTTAATAATGAAATAAACAAAAGTTAAGATCAAGAGTAATTGGGGTTTTAACTGAGAGAGTAGTGAACATTGAAATTCTTCATATGGTTTAACTATGAACGTAAAACAGAACAAAACGTCAATTTAGGCCTCAAGGCAAAAAGTAATCCAAACAAAAATTTAATACACTCCAGCTCACAACGAAACGAAAAGGTAAGAACGTTCTCATAAAAAATTATGAATAACCAACAGGTTGTCTAATTAGGGGATAATTAGACTGGAGAATGGAACAATGATCAGCAGGTATTTTAATCCCAAGATTTATATTCAATAACTGAGATCACAAAATACATAAATACACAAAAAAAATTAAAGGGACAATAACAAATGAAACTTGGTACAAAAAATATTAAAAATAAGCAAAAAGTGACGACACTAACATATATTTTCGTATTTTACAAAATTTAAAAATTTTTATTTATCCTTTTTCAATTTTTTTAAACATAGAACAAGACAGAACATTATGCAAAGTACAAAATAAGCGAAAGCAAAGTAGCAAAATTATACGAAACCCCAAAAATTTTAAAAAATATAAATTGAGAAAAAATAGCCAAAAAGTAGAGAAAATGGCACTTCACTAAAAACAACAGCAAAAAAATTAGACTTAAACACGTAAATTAGTACATATAATTTTTTTAGAATGTACGGAAATAAATGATCAAAATAAAGTACCGTAGTCATTTGGAAATCGTTCAAGCCCCTAACATAGAAATTAAGATCTAATATAATAGTAGTTTTTTAAGGAGAAACATGTAATAAAAATTTACACCTTTACTAGTACATGAAAATTTTAAAAAGAGTAACAATATCACAGGAACACACTCATTATTTATGGATTCACAGATTTAGAAAAAGATAACGCACACCCTTATTCAATTCAAGGGTTTATGGATGTGAGAGCTTAAGCGTGTGGGGAAAACCTTTTGACATTATGCAATTCAAAAATTATACACTGATTTATTAACTTAAAATTATTTTTTAAACATTTTCATTTACTTCAAAATTTAATTTGTATAAAAGAATAGTTTGAATTTAATATCCCCTATAAATTAATATCCTATGTTATCTATCCCTCTGTCCTCGAATTTATGAAGCAGTTGTACCTGGAATGTATAGAAACATCCATATTGAAATGTTGTTGATTTAGGGTAAGCAACGTTCGAAATACACCCCTTCCCCTTTTTTCTAGCCATTAATGCCATTATTTCAAGCCCCATTTTCCCTGGTCAGGAGCAGGTGAATAAATTTATCAATTTGTCACATAATAGGTAAACATAACATTTTATTCTAACATTATGAAGTCATTCCTTTAACCATCTTTTTAATCATTTCTTATTTAAAATTATTTAAATACCACCTGTATTGTTTTTATAGGCTTTATCACTGAACTTAGATATTAGGTAAATAATTTTCTTTTACATTTGGCTTAAATATTAGTTCAGATACATATGGGATAATTTTCAATTTAATCATCGATTAATTTTTGTTGCAATGCAAATTTTATCACGGGTATTAACAACAAATTCTGTCTACCTCCAGTGTGTAGTGGAAATGATAGTTTCATTCTTTTACTTCCATTAATTACTGTGGCAAAAAATTAGAAAGAACTTAAAGATAATTTTGATTTAGCTAAGAAAACTTTGAATTACCTTTCTAAAGGAATTCAACGTGATTCTAAATCGCATTCACAGTATTGGGAGACTAGAGGAGTATGAAGATAAAGAAAAAAATTATTTAGCATGTACCAGATAATTCTCAGACAAAATATTTTTTTATGATTTTTTTTTATTTTAATAATTTTTTATGTGCCTTATAGGATAATTTACAAC
>CM063509.1:103801866-103811866 GCA_032207245.1 Pardosa pseudoannulata
ACATATGCTTGCTCGTGCGTATACTTGTTGCAGTCAGAAGGTATTAAACAGCAGTTGCAAAAGAGAACAAAAAATGGGTTAATAGTGGTGTCGTTCACTCATACAGGTATACAAATGTACTCGGCATGCTCTATAGCGTTAAGGTCTGAACATCTGCTTGGCAAATTCATCCTCAAATAACCCCATATTTCTAGAAATTTATCGATCAAAATAGCTATCAGCGGCTTCCTGGTAGCGGTAATTAAAATGAATTCATGGTCAATTACACCCCTGAAAGAGCAAAAACTTCAAATTATCATTCCTATCATTCAGCAACTATTACAATGCCTCTTTCAAAAACACAGATGGGTATTCGACCATCAAATATCAAACATCAAACATCAGACCATTTAATCTCCAGCATAATAACAGTCAATTTCGCGGACACTGGCAACACCTCCTAGGTGTTGACACTGGAGGGTAGATAGCGTTCTTTTTATAAGAACGTAAGATGAAAATTGGTGGTTAAAGTGAACCAGTACTCGTCAGTGAAGAGAGCAGTAGCCCATTGTTTCATACTCTAGTCTTTATACACTGTACACGATGTTAAACGTACTCTCCTGTTCATAAAATGAGTGGGACACAAATAACAGGTCATTATGCAAGTAAACCTCTCTTATGAAGTCTTCTGGAAACAATCACCCTTTAAACTCAGGTTCTTGTGGCTACATTCAAGTCACGAAAGAGCTGAGAAGTTAAAGCACCTTCTTACCCCTCGCTATAATGATAAAATGGCGATGTTTTAAAGCAGTCTCTGCTCTTACCTGACCTTGTCCAGGTTTTCTTTATATGTATCCATTATATTTAACTTTTTCTTTAACTTCCAACCGACTCTAGGCGTTAACCCTTTAAAGTGCACTCTCGAGTTAACTCGAAAGTGCTAAACTGGCCGAACTGTGCACACTCAAGATAATTCGATCTGCGTTGAACTTTGTGTTGCTATAATTTTATACACTGGCATGTAATCGAGATTTGAAAATAAAAATGTAAAAAAAGTCAATGTGCTTGTAATATTAAAATATTCAACTATATTCTGCACTATTATCAAAATCCAGAATTGCAATAAAAATTTTGATTTTTTTTCGTATTTTTGTAATTTTCTTAGCAAGACAACTTTCTAAATTGTGTTTTTTATCATCTGTGCATAAATTGGTTAAACTAATTCTCTACAAATTTAAAGTTTAGACTACATTTTGCTTCCTCACAATTCGTCAGCTCATTACATGCTCTAAACGTTGGTAGTTACTCAATTTTACTGCTGTAATTTAATTTAAACGACTGCTGCCAAAAATAAAAACCACCAATCAATTAGGCGAGATATACTGAACGAAATGCATGCTTTGTCACTCAGTCTTATCAAGCCTAATCCTACTATTGGCTCCGACCATATACACGTGTAAACTTGCATATTCAAGGTTCAAGATTTGCACTTTTATCTCGAAGCAGTGGTTTTACATTTCGTTAACTTATTTTCATAAAATTCAATCTAATATTCAAATTATCTTTAAGAATAATACTTAAATTTTAAACTTCACTGTAAAATACTCTATTTATCTCCAGATTATATTCTCTTTTCAATTTTGTGAATTCATATTTATTTATATAAAAGTATCAACTCTCAGTTTTAGCAAATGCAATTTTGGAATAACGGTTTCTAATTTACTTGTAAAATTGTCTTGTATAAAAACAAGTTATTTATATAATTTAGATAAAATTACCCTGTCCGCTGAAAGAACATAATACGATCGCTGTCTTTAAAAGGAAATAAACTAAAGCCCTAAAAACATAAATTATAAATAAATCACTTTAAAAACTTTTGGATGTCGTATTGCATTTTCAGACATTATTTAAAGAGGAGCTCGGTGATCGACAAAGGTTTAAATAAATGAAAAATGTTTCAAGAATCAAAACTGTTTGAAGATGATCAGTTACATGTCTAGACGAAAATGATGTTTTTGCTGCATATCATAAGTTTCTGACTAAAGTGTAAATTTGTGCGAAGCAAATTTTGCATTTCAGAGGTGAAAAAAATTACTCGAAAAACTTACAAGTTTTATAAAAGCGTTTATTTATTTCTGTATCTAGTTGACAAGAGTGAAATAAACAGAATTTTAAATAATCAGAAATATTGATTTTATTTAAAATATTGCTTTTATGATTCTGGAATTCAGTTTCTCTATCATACACTTATGCTACATGTACTTCAGAAGAAAGAACATTTATCACAAATATTTATCGCATATATTAATGTATTCAGTTCCTTTCCTTATAATTTATATGATAAAATTCATTAAATTGCTTAGTTTCAAATTCAGTTTCTTTATCATACGCTTATGCAGCATGTGCTTCAAAAGAAAGAACATTTATCAAATATATTTTCATATATATTTATCACATATATTCATATATTAAGTTCTTTTCGTTTTAGATATCGTATAATTTACATGCTAATATTCATTAAATTGTTTAGTTTCACATTCAGTTTCTTCATCATACACTTATGCAGCATGTTCTTTAAAAGAAAGAACTTTTATTTACATATATTTTCACATATATTTATTTATCACATATATTCATATATTAAGTTCTTTTCGTTTTAGATATCTTCCAATTTATATGCTAAAATTCATTAAATTGCTTAGTTTCAAATTCAGTTTCTGTATCATACTCTTATGCAGCATATACTAAAAAAAAGAATATTTATCACTTATATTTTTTAAATATATTTCTTACATTCATGTATTAAATTTCTTAGTTATCTTATAATTTATATTCTAAAATTCATTAAATTGCTTAGTTTCAAATTCAGTTTCTTTATCGTACTCTTATGCAGCATATACTTAAAAAAAAGAATATTTGTCACTTATATTTTTTAAATATATTTCTTACATACATTCATGTATTAAAATTTTTTCGGTTGTTAGTTATCTTATAATTTGTATGATAAAATTCATTATATTGTTTAGTTTCAAATTCAGTTGCTTTATCCTACTCTTATGTAGCATGTATTTAAAAAGTTATCACATATATTTTTTAAATATATTTATAACATACATTCATGTATTAATTTTTTTTGTTTTTAGTTATCTTATAATTTATATAAAAAATTAACTAAATTGTTTAGTTTCAAATTCAGTTTCTTTATCATGCTCTTATGCTGCATGTACTTCAGAAGAAAGGATATTTATCACATATATTTTCACATATATTTATCACATATATTCATGTATTCAGTTCTTTTCTTTCTTAGTTATCTTATAATTTATATGCTAATATTCATTAAATTGCTTAGTTTCAAATTCAGTTTCTTTATCACATACTTTTGCAGCACATAATTCAAAAGAAAGAATATTTTTCACATATATTAATATATTAAGTTTTTTACGTTTTAGATATCTTATAATCTATATGCTAATATTCATTAAATTGTTCAGTTTCAAATGCAGTTTCTTTATCATACACTTTTGTAGCACATACTTCACAAGAAAGAATATTTATCACATATATTTTCATATACATTCATATATTAAGTTCTTTTCGTTTTAGATATCTTATATGCTAAAATTCATTTGTTTAGTTTCAAATTCAGTTTCTTTCTCATAAACTTTTGCAGCATGTACTTCAAAAGAAGGGATATTTATGACATATATTTTCTAAATATATTTATGACACACATTCATGTATTAAATATTTTTGGTTCTTAGTTATCTTTTAATTTATATGATAAAATTTATTAAATTGTTTAGTTTCAAATGCAGTTACTTTATCATACTCTTATACAGCATGTATTTCAAAAAACATATTTATCACACATATTTTTAAATATATTTATCAAAGACATTCATACATGGTTTTATTCTTGTTATTAGTTATCTTATAATTTATATAAAAAAATTTATTAAATTTTTTGATTTCAAATTCAATTTCTTTATTATACTCTTGTACAGCAGGTACTTCAAAGGAAAGAATATTTATCACATATAGTTCCACAGGAATTTTAAAGGCACTGGCATCTTAAAATACAGTCACATCAGTTTTTGTTATCATTGTCCATTTTAAGTCCATATTTTTCTTTTGTTATTTTGCTAGTTGATAGGGCCTAATCAACTCAAATTGATAATCAAAACATTAATTTCCTATTATAACATATTAACTACATACACTTGAACAAACTCATTGATTTGGAATATTATATAGATGTACATATTACTGCCCGTCGCAATTTATATGGTAATGCGTTAACGCACGTTTGATATATATCTCGCAACACGTTGATAATAACCTCCTCTTCTCTGCCTGTAATTAACTGGCGGCGTGACACAATCGCAGTTTGTGTCACAATGAAACTATTAGCAACACAGATTGATCGGAAAGGCACCATCCATTTAGCATCCGGAACTGATTAATCTGACGTAATGCTGCACCAATCACTCACGTACGCAGATTTCACAAATGGTACAATATATACTAGATCTTATATCATTCTCGTCTACATGCAAACAGCTTCCATTTGAATTCAAGTAATTTTCTTTTATATTTGGCTTAAGTGATAGATTAGGTACATATGTGATAATTTTAAATTTAATCATCCATAATTTTTTGTAGCAATGAAAATTTTATCATTGGTATTAATAATAACTTCTATCTACATCCAGGGTGTAGTGGGAATGATATTTTCATTCCTTTACTTCAATCAATTACTGTAGCAAAAAATTGGGAAGAACTTAACGATAATTTCGACGTACCTAGGAAAACTTCGAATTATCTTTCTAAATGAATTCAAAGTGATTCTAAAATGCATTCACAGTATCGGGAGACTTTAGAGGGGTAGCAAGATAAATAAACTATTGAGCTTGTACCAGATAATTCGCAGCCTAAAAACAGATTTTTTATTTAACTGCCTTATAGGGTTTTTTACAATAACTGATCCCTTTATAAGACGGGCTTAATGCTAGTTTAATATATACACTTGGACTTACTCATTTCTATGCAATAATATATATATATATATATATATATATATATATTATATATATATATATATATATATATATATATATATATATATATATATATATATATATATATATATATATATATATATATATATATATATATATATATATATATATATATATATATATATATAATATATATATATATATATATATATATATATATATATATATATATATATATATATATATATATATATATATATATATATATATATATATATATATATATATATATATATATATATATATATATATATATATATATATATATATTATATATATATATATATATATATATATATATATATATATATATATATATATATATATATATATATATATATATATATATATATATATATATATATATATATATATATATATATATATATATATATATATATATATATATATATATATATATATATATATATATAATATATATATATATATATATATATAATATATATATATATATATATATATATATATATTTATATATATATATATATATATATATATATATATATATATATATATGTACAGATAACTGCCAGTCGTAATTTATATGGTAATACGGAAACACACGCTTGATATATATCTCGCAACACGTTGATAATAACCTCCTCTTCTCTGCCTGCAATTAACTGGCGGCGTGACACAATCGCAGTTTGTGTCACAATGAAACTATTAGCAACACAGATTGATCGGAAATGCACCATCCATTTAACATCCGGAACTGATTAATCTGACGTAATGCTGCACCAATCACTCACTTACCCATATTTCACAAATGGTACAATATATCCTAGATGTGATATTATTCTCGTCCACATGCAAATAGCTTCAATTTGTACGTCGCCCTCTTAGTTGACTTTCATAAAAATTGAACAATAAGGGTTTGGTTCAGGTAGGAAGAATTCTACAATATAAAAAATATAACACGAGCATACAGCCCGTCATATGACGAAATCCATAAAATTTTTAATTTTCCAGAACTGTTAAGCACCCTATGAGGCAGGTAAAAAAAATAGTTTGTTTTTTGGCTGAGTGTTATCTGGTACATGTTCGATATTCTGTTAACCTTTAATGACCACATGTTAGTTACCAACTTTAATTTATCTTGTAATATTACGTGATAGGATGAACAAAAGAGGTTTTAATATTGACAGTGATTACTTGGCGGTATATATGAATGATAAACAAGATTTAGCGAATCTATTGCAAACTGTGTGGTTATGTATAAAAAACAAACACACAAACGAACAAACTTTTTAATTTTCAAATATATATAACTTAAACACAAGATATTCATTAGTCTGCGAAACAGACTCCTAGACTTTTATAAAAATAATTTGTTGTTAATACAGGCGATAAAATTTCCATTGCTATAAAAAAAATCGTTGATTAAATTTGAAATTATGACATATGTACGTAATCTATTATTTAAGCCAAATATAATGGAAAATTATTTACTTGCTATCTAATTTCAGTAATAACAGGTATGAAAATAATGCATACGATATTTAAATAATTAGAATAAGAAATAATGAAATAAGATGGTTAAAAGAATGCTATCCTAATGCTAGAAAGGAAATGGTATTTTTATCTACTTATAATGCGATAAATTGATGAATTTAATAGCCTACTCTTAACCGGGGAAAATAGGACTTAAAATAATGGTATTAAAAGATCGAAAATGGAGGAAGGGGTGGATTTCGAACGTTTATGAACTCGCTTTGAATTTTTCTAACCCTAACTCATCAAGAATCCAATATGGATGCCTCTATCCATTCCAGGTCCAACCTCTCCATAAATTCGAGAGCAGACAGACTTAGGCTATTATTATATAGAGAAATGTAAAATATATTAAAAAAAAATAAGCTTAAAAATTCCGTTATAAATACTGTCTAAACAGCTGATTAAGACAATCATATAAATGTGCAAGAGTATATATACACAGTTAAGAATGACTTATAATCATTGAAAACCATATAAAATAAATCTTCATAGAAACTTTAGAATCTGAACCAGAGTATTTAGCAAATATTTTTCGAATAATGTCTTTTTTAAAGTAAACTAGATGACCCGACAGACGTTATCCTATTTTTACGTTGTAAATAAAAATATTGTAAAATGTTTTTAAATGAATTATAAATTGGACCGTTTTGATGGCAAAGTAAGGAAAAAAATATTTTAAAAATATTTGAGCCATCAAACGTACAGTCATCACAAACGTAATTAGATTAAATTACAAATATCAACATCGCCTTTACGGGGTGTAACAATAAGTTACTTTCAGTTCAACTTCTTTTACCTTTTCTCATAAACTTTTGTCAAAGACATACAGGACAGGACCTGTTTGAACTAGGAAGAAACTTCGGAGTTCTCCCAACCCATAGAAGTGCCCGTTGGTTTGGCGAATTCTGACCCTTCCGTTTTTGAATAGACCCTTTTTTTTCTCCGGGTGGGCAGTTTTTTTTTTCAGAACAAGTTTGTTACCAGAGGAGAGAAGAGGGTGAACGCTGCTGGCAACCGCTGCTTGCGGGATATATAAGTTTTTGAAGGGACACTAGAAAAGGATAATCAACTCCATTTTTTAGCGCCTACGCCGAGTCGAGGAGTCTTCGATATCTACAAATGATAAATTGTATTCCAGTTGTATTCCTTAGGCATTTAATATATAAAGTCATTTAATCCTCTGAGTGGTCACATTGAGGAAAAAGTGTCCAAAATATGCTAAAGGTTTACTGTGTCAGTGGCCAAAGAGTTCTGTGATTTTTTTCCTTCATCCTTTGTCTACTAGAATGGATGACTTGAAATCCACCCTCGTTATTGTCCCTTTACTTTCGGTTATAAATATATATATATATATATATATATATATATATATATATATATATATATAAATAGATATTATATATATATATAATGGATGACTTGAAATCCACCCTCGTTATTGTCCCTTTACTTTCGGTTATAAATAGATATATATATATATATATATATATATATATATATATATATATATATATATATATATATATATATATATATATATAAATAGATATTATAATTTGTTAATTTTTAAAAACGCACAATGATCGTCCAGTCTCGAAGATCACCCCATAAGAAATAATTGCTTCTAAAAGTACAAATAAAAATATTCTTTGAGAGGCTTACTTATATTTTTTTTACAAAAGACACTCAAGATATTTAAGTGGTGCAGTTAGAGATACATCTGTTACCGCAAATAAACTTCGAATTAGAGATTTAGAAATCCATGAAAAGCTATCAGTGCTTTTGGGGATGAAGTGGTAGGGCTGCATCCCTCAATAAATTAGTCAAAGAGGGGTGCAGTTCTTAAACAATCTATTTGAACCTCCTACCGCAAAACTCCATGGGGGAAAACAATGGCAGAAAAGTATATTACATCTATTTTCAGAGCGTTTTTAGAGATCGAAAATTGTACATGACAACCACTTTGAAGACATTATCAGTTTGGAGGAATTGTACGTGCGAACCGCTTAGGGCCATATTCACCACGATTTTAATACTCAGATCTAACCGCGAATCAGCATTTTCGTATTCTTTAACGAGAATCTGCGGCTTTCAGCTCATTTTAATCCCCAGTTTCTGATCCCCCGAATTTGGAGGATTATTTGCCTAATCTACGGATACAACATTTTACGCATGCGTTCTGCGTTGAAAACAAACATGGCGGATATATTTTCAGATTTAGAAGATCTCGAAGTTCTACAAATGTTGGAAATAACAGAAAGCCGCAGAAAAAGATTTGTGCATCCAGATAGAACAAATGATTTGGATTGTTTGGATGATGGGGATTTTCAGTCATGTTAGTATTTTAATAAATATATAGCTGAATCATTAATTCGAATGCTAGATGACACGATTTCAGCTCCTTCGGAAAAGAATAATGCTCTATCTTCTACTGAAAAATTTTTGTTAGCATCAAGGTATTTTGCTACTGGATCTTTCCAGATTTTTCAGAAAAGTATCTGCCTCGATTTCATCAAAATTCTTCCTTTTATATTCTTTCATTCTTATTCTTATACTTTAAAACTACAGATCCTTGACTAAATTTATAATTTTCTCAAAGGATATTTATGTCTGGTTGAGTAAATATGTAAATCAACTTAGCATGAGAACTATCCCCGGAGAATCTCGTTGATTGACCAATCAAAACATCGGTTACATATTTGCAATAATTAATCTATAGATCAGGGAATCCACTCATGGTACATATGACACCAGTTTAAATCACAGTTAACGGCGTGTGATCGCTGATCTACCGATTCCCTGATCCGCTCTTTGATCCTGGATACCCTGATTTTGGTGAATATGGCCCTTAGAGGGTTAATCAAGACATTTGTCCATGTGTTTTTTAATGAGTTTTAATTTTTTTTCTCAAACACTAGGTCAACGTAACATTATATTTACATGGGGGTTTCGACCCAGAGACTTCTTATACTAAAAAAGCTGCACTGACCACTGCGCCACAAATACGAAGTAGTGAAGGATTTCAAGCGGCATTATAATAATCAAAAAACCAAGTCATTCTGGATTTTTAATACAAAAAACATTTTCTATCGTATCAAATAGTGAATCTAAATCATTTTCGAATCAACTTAATTACATACACAAAATTTTATCAAAATCAGTCTAGCCGCTTAGGAGGAGTTCTATTAGAAATACAAGGACATAAGAATTTTATATATAAATATAAGAGATGTTTTGTTTAGAGTGAATAAACAATACATTTTTTTCTGTAAATATTTGCCTATATAAAAAGTTTAGAATATGAAATAGATTGTTTACGTAGCATGATTTTTTTTCATATAATATTTTTTCTTTAAAGTGAATATGTATTTTCTCTAGAATGTGTTTTCCTTTAGAGTGAATAGTATGTTTTTAATTTATGT
>CM063509.1:103819366-103824366 GCA_032207245.1 Pardosa pseudoannulata
CTTTCAGAAAAGATCACGAATCATTTGGCATCGATCACTGTCCATTAGTGCGGCAACTGCATGCACTTCTGCATCGCTGATGACCTGGCTTATGCATGTCTGCCACATTTGTGTGTAATTCATTTAAGTCTTTTACCCATCTTGCTACAGTTCTGTAAACAATGCAGATTCCCCGCAAGCCTCTTGAAGCCCTAGATGACATAGCAGTGATGTACGACCTCTGGAGCACTGAATTTTTATCCATTTTCATTGTTCTTGTTTTGTAAATATCCTAATAACACTTACTTTAGACCGCAAGCTAATACAAGGATAAGTTCTTCGCGTCACTCCGCATTTGTATGACGTATGAAGGCCGCGTCTTTTTACTGAGAGATAAGGTAGGTATATAACTTACGTGTGGTATACCCGACATTCTTTGGTTTTGTTGCGTAGCATTTTTGCAGCAGTGTTGCCACTATTAAAGTTTCCTTCCTCGTATATATACATTTATCCTAGAATTAGCGATCTGTTTCAGATAAAATTAAATAACAATAAAAACCCTAATTTAATTTAAAATCTAAAATATAAATTAAACCTTAAAAATTGGAAAACTAAATTTAAAATTAAATAAGTTCAATAAAATTAAATTAAAATTTTTAAAAGATAAAATACAAATAACACTCTAAGAAAAAAAATTTTTCTAGGTTTACGCTAATTATAAATTTTAAAATAATATCTAAAGATCTAGTTCCTTTGAACTGTTCATTATCTTGAAAGGACTTCTAAAATCCTCCCTATTATATAGTAAATAAAATCTGAAACATTTATTTTTTATATAATTCGGTTGAACAATTGACAAAATGGGCTAGGTTAGAGGGAAAACTGAAACGTAAATACGAATTTATCTTTGATCTCAGTCCATCGACATTTATTTTTGAAAATATAGTAATATAATATTTATGGCTACTAAAATCTTTTCCAGAATTCTATTACTGCTTACTGAAATGGATACCCCTCCGTGTAATGATTTTTGAGGTACAAAGCGCTGCAAATACATAAAAGGTTTCCTCCTGCTTTCAGAATATTTAGGAAATGGATAATAAACTTAAAACTATTTGAAGGTAGAGGAAACAAACTTAAGACTCTATGCTTAGAGTGTATATATTTATGATCAGAATTTCTGTTGTGCTGATACATTTTTAAAGGAAAGTCTACTAGCATATTTGCCTTGTTGTTTATTTAATATTTTGGATTTTTATCTAGAAGATACGCTTTGTGATACTTTTTAAGATACACATATACTATCATTCCATTAATCCTCAGACATTTTCCTTTTAAAATATTTTCACCAATTCTATAGAAAATTATTCGAAAGAGTGTTTTGAAAGTGTTGCTTATTATAACCATTTGCAAATAAAATATACTGGTGTGCATATGTTATCTGTTTCTAATGTAATGCCATGCATGTGTTCAAAATACACTCTGTAATGTAGCTGCCAAGCTATTGCCAATTGTTCACCACTTCCTGATGGTGAACACAGGGCCACTAAATGAGCCGAGCATGTTGATTCGTCCATAGGGTCTACTGTGCACTTTAGTTGCGCATCTGGCTGCCTTTGATGTTTGGAGAAATCAGCTTCTGAAGCCATCCTCTCCCAAGGTCATTTTATCATGACACCATCGACCTCGATAAGCCATACCCCCTACAGATGGTGGTAATTGGTTGCAATGGACCATAGTATGAAGGGGCCTTAAGATTCTTAACGTAATTATTTATCCAATGCAAGAGCACTTTCCTTTATAGCATTTGCCACCAAAAAGCCACAGATATTTATTAGCCATTTTAATACGGGAGCACCGTTTAGGTGGGCAAGTTTTCGTACGATAACCTAAACAAATTGTGTCTTCCTAGTATAAAAGCAATGACAAAACAGAAGAACCTAAGGCTTGGTGTGCTACTTTTAGAGGTTCGAGAACATGGAGAGCATTGCGATTACGAACCTATTTTACATTACCAGACGGCCATCAATGAACACGGATAATGTACACTTGTGTGCAAAACTTAAGCAACAGGTGCGTTTTTTGCCATAACTAAAAGTGAAATCATCTAAGAGACGTGAAATTCAGAAAAGAGAGAGAGAGTAAGATGTGCATAAAGGATGACGAAAGAATCGGAGATGAAAAAGAAATACAAAGCATAAGGTACGGAATCAAACAAAAACAAGCTTTATTGAACGCATATTATCGTGACTAGTGACTTGTCTATCCATGAGGAAGAACAACAAGCAGATGTTCCTTAATATGGGATATGCCCACCCTAACTCCATTGGTTTCTTTGCACCATCTTCGCATACTCAGGCCCAGCTGGTCCAACATTCCTTGCCGTAAGAGTGTCCATTCCACAATCAGTATCTTTTTGAGTTGTTGGGTGTTCTCCGGAGGATGTAACAGTGCTGCAATGCGTCTCCCCAAAGCATCCCATACATTCTCGATGGCCTTTTAAATCAGAGGAGTACGCTGGTTAATCCATTCGAATGATATCTTCACTTTCCAGTAGCTCCTCAACAGCAGAAATCCGAAGTCTCCGTGGATTGTCATCTACAAAAATAAGGTTTTGGCCAATAGCACCTCGGAACACACGAACATGGGGAAAGAGTACCTCCTCACAATAGTGATCTCCGGTTACAGAACCTCTGTCGAAAACGTAGAGCTCAGTTCGCCTGTTCAGTATAATGCCTCCCCAGACAAGAATTCCAGGACCACCGTAACGATGTCATTCCTTATTGATTAGAATAAAACCGTGTCCCGAACTTTCTCCAAATCTAAACGTATTGAGAATCGATTCTGGTACTGAGCCGAGTCTCATCCGTAAAGAAGTCAGGACTCCATTGATCAGCTGTCCAGTTTTTGTGATCTCAGCAGCGCTGTAAACGGTGGAGTCAGTAGCCAACTTTCAACGGAAGGCAGCATTCAGGACGCCGGGCGAATAGGCCTCCTTTTCGAAGGCGTCTGGCCACAGTAATGTAGACAATGCATGGCCACATTGGACTCTTGCTGTTGAGGAGCTCCTGGAAAGGGAAGATATCACTCGAATGGATTGGGAGAAAACACTTTTTTCTAACGAAACATTGTCCTATATCATCGTAAATAATAATATAACATCCCTAACGAATATAAGTATTAGAAAAGTAAACAAAATTTTAAAATTGTTATATAGAAGTATGACACTAGAAAATTATGAAATCCATATCAAAAGTCTGAATAGCACAAACTGAGTTCAATTGAAAAAAAAGTATAATGCCTCCATGGAAAACGTGACTGTAATGGAACATCCAGTATTTATTATAGGATGCGGTGATGACTGAAATTGGGGTGAACATACTAAATATACATATAATTCCACTTAAAAGAATGTTTTATAACTTATCTATTCCATATATAATAATAACCTAAGTTATTTGTCCGTCTGTACTCGAATTTATGAAGCGGTTGGACCTGAAGTGGATAGAGGCAACCATATTAGATTCTTGATGCGTTAGGATTAACCATATTCAAAGCCAGTAAAGTTTATCTTTTCCTAAACTATGGATGAGATTCCAAAAAATTTGGTATAAATATGGTTCATATCACAGTGTAAAATACTGTCATCTTGCTCTTTCGAAATCTACCCCTTCTCCCTTTTTCGAGCGTTGAATGCCATTATTTCAAGCCCTATTTTTCCCGGTTAAGAGCAGGCTATATAGTTTATCATATAATAAATAGGTAAAAATAACATTTTTTCAAGCATTATGACGTCATTACTTTAATCACCTCATTCAATCATTTCATTCTATAAGTTATTTAAATATCGTCTGCATTATTTTTATACGTTTAAGCACGGAACTTTGATTTTACGTAAATAATTTTCTTTTATATTTGACTTAAGTAACATTTTAAGTACATACGTGATAATTTAAAATTGAATCATCGATTATTTTTTGTTGCAATGAAAATTTTATCGCTTATATTAACAACAGTTTCTTTTCATAAAGTCTAATATTCTATTTCAGGGACTAATAAATATCTAGCCTTTAAGTTATGTATCTTTGAATTTTGCTTTTGGTTTTGGAGTGCTACGGTCTACTTTTTGCAAACCGAGGGCTAATGAGACAGGGACCTACTGCTTAAAACTGATTCCGAACGGCTACGAATATCCATGCCATAGTTTGATTCAAACTCTCGAACTCTGGTTACGAAGGCCAGCACCCTAACCATTCGGCCATTGTTTGGCATATATCTTTGAAAATTAAGAAGTTTCTTGGTTTGTATGTTTGTTTCTTATACATAACCACACGATTTGCAACCGATTTGCTAAATTTTGACTTCATTCATTATACCACCAAATATTCACTTTCAATAATAAAACCTCTGTTGTCCATCCTATTACGTAATATGACAAGATAAATTAAAGTTAGCAACTAACATAGGTCAGTAAAGTTTTTTTAAGGTTAATTTTGTATTTTAATATGTCCGAAGCTTTTCGAGATAATTATAAACTTTTAATATAAATTCGAGGAAGAAAAAGTCACAGACAAATAAACATTATCTTATTTCTTATTTAGGTATATCAAGAACACATCTATTTAATTTTCTATTATTTTGAGGCAAATGGTCAGGCATAGTGTAAAAAAAAATTGGAGAGTAGTAATGAAAAAGCATTATACGTTGCTGATATTGACTATATATATATATATATAAATATATATATATATATATATATATATATATATATATATATATAATATATATATATATATATATATATATATATATATATATATATAAATATATATATATATATATATATATATATATATATATATATATATATATTATATATATATATATATATATATATATATATATATATATATATATATATATATATATATATATATATATATATATATATATATATATATATATATATATATATATATATATATATATATATATGTATATATATATATATATATAATTAT
>CM063509.1:103829366-103846866 GCA_032207245.1 Pardosa pseudoannulata
ATGTATATATGAAATTTACATAATACTAAACAAAACAATCAAAACAAATTATACATAATTGTATATTCTTTTAATTTCTAAATTAAAATCAAGCAAATTAAACTAAAAATAAACACAAAGTAGTAAATTATAAAGGACAAACTAAAATATATATATTAAACAATATATAAGTAGCTTTAGTTTACGTTTATTTCAGAAAAGTGTTTCCTAAAGCAGCATTGACCCTGATTAAAATATTTATATATTTCTATGATCCTGGATTCTAGAAACTGTCTATTAAATTTAAAAACACTTTCACGTGTAGATATACTGTCTGGAAAAAGTATTATATTCAGCATTACTTTCGGTAAGACTACAGTTTAACTTCTATTTCAGAAAAGTGTTTCCTAAAGCAACATTGACCCTGATTAAAATATTTATAAATTTCTATGATCCTGGATTCTAGAAACTGTCTACTAAGTTTAAAAACACTTTCACATGTAGATATACTGTCTGGAAAAAGTATTATATTCAGCATTACTTTCGGTAAGACTACATTTTAACGTCTATTTCAAAAAAGTTTTTTCCAAAGCAACATTGACCCTGATTAAAATATTTATATTTTTCTATCATCCTGGATTCTAGAAGTTCTCTACTAAATTTGAAAACTCCTTCACGTGTAGATATATTGTCTGGAAAAGTATTATATTCAGCATTACTTTCAGTAAGACTACAGTTTAACGTCAATTTCAAAAAAGTTTTTTCTAAAGCAACATTGACCGTGATGAAAATATTTATATTTTTCTATCATCCTGGATTCTACAAGTTGTCTACTAAATTTAAAAACATTTTCACGTGTAGATATACTGTCTGGAAAAAGTATTATATTCAGCATTACTTTCGGTAAGACTACAGTTTAACGTTTATTTCAAAAAAGTTTTTTCCAAAGCAACATTGACCTTGATTAAAATATTTATATTTTTCTATCATCCTGGATTTTAGAAGTTGTCTACTAAATTTGAAAACTCTTTCACGTGTAGATATACTGTCTGGAAAAGTATTATATTCAGCATTATTTTCGGCCAGACGATATATTTGATTGCTGAATTGTGATGTTTTAGTTATTCAAAATGTGTGTTACTTTTCGGAGCAATTTCCAGAGTTATCAATTTCTCTCATTTCTCCCGAGAATCCGGAGTAGCTGGCATGTATGTAATATAAACAAATTCGAAAGTAATGCCAGTAATTGTATGAGAAATTAGTTTAATTTATCCCGAACGTATTATAGCAGATTGATCAGTTTAGAGACTGTACAATTTAAACCTTTCCGGTGAATCTCTGACGGACACAAACTGCAATTGTGTTCCTTCATGAGTTAATAATAATAACTAGCAGTTTCCGAGTAATTAAGTGTCCCAACAGATGGTTATATTTATATCAAAATTCAAACTACTTTTCATGATATATTACACTACAAGTGTAAGCAAATCCAAAAATAAAACAAGTAGTTGTGTGAGAGATTAGTCCAATTAATCACTAGCGTATTACAACAAATAAATTAGTTTCGGAAAACTTCAGATAACAGATACCACTGACTCCCACGGCCAACCACAAAGGTTTAAAACCGAAGCCACGGTGGAAGGAGAGACTCACATACAGAATCAACAAAATCATTAAAGTATTTTACAAAAATAATATCGCCGCATAAAAAAAGCTTAGCCAACTAGCTCAGTGGCCGAATTTTCAAAGCACGCGCTCCAGACCAGAAGATTGTGGGTTCGATGTTTGTCATGGTGGTTTATCCAAAGTACGGATTTTTAATTTTAATATGTTATTTATTGTTTCTTTATGTTCTTGAACATTCTAGATCTTTCTTTAATATGTAAATTAGTTATTTCTCGAATATTCTGTTCCGGTATAAAAGCTGATACCCACTAGTTGTAGGCAACTTCTCGATCTTGTAAAGTTGCGAGTTGCTACTTAGCTTCAATAAATTCTTCTGTTAAGTTAAACAGTGTGTTCACTCGAATCTTCGTGACAATATTACATAAGGAAAAAGTATATAAACAAACATTATCTTACAAGTTACAAAAACAAATTAAAGTTGTTTTTGTACAACTTTAATTCGTCGGAGATCGTCTTGACCAGTCTCTTCACCGAAGAGTTTTCTTAGTGAAAACCCCAACTTGGAATCATACTCTTTTCGAGATTGTTAGCTATACCCTGAGCCTTGAGTTTTTTCCCCTAATCCGATTCCTCTTCAGGATCGATCACATTTATATTCCTCCTAGGAATCCTAACTTTATTCTTATCTTCTTCTAAGATATCAATTTACAACTTCAAACACCATCGTCTAATTGAGTGTGCTGTCTTCATAATTTCCTACCGAGAACTATTAACGCAAAGGTACCAGGAATTGTTTTCTTCCGTCGGTTCTTAAACCTTTCGGAAGTATTAATATTTGTGCGTCTCGACTGAGGCCTACGTCTATTGTGTCACATTATTGTGAATGGAAATTGTATCTTTTGTAAATAGAAATGTGTATATGGCTGCAAGGTGTAAATAAATCATTCAGTAAAGAAACACCTGCGTCTTCATTGTGTCACTTAAAACATTGTCCGGATAAGTCAGAGCATCTATAAATTGAATTAGAAAAATAGTGCAACTGAATTTAAAATAAAAGATCTACACCAAATAAAAAAATTATAAAAGGAGAAGTCTAAAAATAAACATATTCAGATAATACAATGTTTCTTGCTTTTTGCTAGAAACATTGTATTATCGGAAAACACGGTATAAACGCTATCGACCGATATAAATTAATAAAAACAATTTAATTATTTTAACACGTAATTAAAGGAAAATGTATCACTTTTTTTTAAATTCAGATTAAAAATGTTGTTTTATCTTCCCACTCGTCTATCCTCCTAAAAATTTAACTGAGCTAAAACCATACCAGTGTAAACCTGAATCATAATTCAAAACTACGTTAACATCGGTCCAGGTATACATAGCAAATATGTAATATATCAAAATAATTTCCCTAAAACACATACCTAAAATTCTCCCTTTTACCCTTCTCATTTATTTTCTCCGATAGATGGCCGGATGGCTCTGATCGTCGATACCGGAGATAGCGTTCTCGAATCCTACTGTGGCATGGTGTTCGTGGCGTTTCGGAATCGGCTTTAAGCAGTAGGTCCCTGTCTCATAAGCCTTCGTGTTGCAAAACACGAAGACTTCGTAGTGCTCCAAACGAAACTAAACCTTTTCAATTTTATAATCGAATTTCCCAGCCATAAAAATGCCAGATAAAAGTGTGTTCTCTACATTAAAATTTCTTAAAACTAACCCTGGGAAAATGTTTCAGTGGTCCATAGTTCATATCACCGCACAATCGCTGAGGCAATTTTAATATAATTTATCTCTAAATCTCCTTTAGTTAGTGAACAAGTTACTAAAGTATTTTTCACCTGCTAGAATGGTGTGTCAGAATGTTCTAAATTTTAAAGTAGCAAGTATCTCAGTTTGTTAGTCTGTTTTTAGATACTTTAACCATGAGTTTAGTGTTAAATTATGTTATAATATTTCATTATTATTATATTTTATTATTAATATTATTATTATGTATATATATATATAATAACAATTTCCATTATTATTTTATTATTACTTTTATTTCCACTTTATGTTCTCGCTGTTTTAGTTTTCTTATTCTGTTCAACCTATCTACACGATAGTATTTTCCTGTAAAATAATTTTGAAATTTATTTAATACCGCTTATATAATTAGATATCGCTAAATAATTAGAGTTACCTAGTTTATTAACAATAAAGTTAGAATTTCTTAATGTATAATTATGAAATAGTAGTTTTATTAAATAAATTTACATTGTGTAAAATCTAATTTTAAATAATTGTTTTCACATATTATAAAAATTTCTTACACTGTTTTATTACTAAAAGCTCAATTTTATACATATTCAAAATTCATCAAAACTTAATATGCACAACCTCATAATTTTTTTTAATTTCAAATAACTACTATAAAAACATAAGAATAACTCAATTCAAAAATCATAGAACAAAATTCAATATTTTAAAGTATAATTATCTATTTCGTAATGAAGTTAAAATCTTTGAAATAAAAATATCATGGCTTAGATTAATTAACATACTTTAAGTGAGTTTATAATTTTTTGTAAAATAAGCGGAAACCACCTGCCAAACTTAATCTCAAATCTTTCACTTCTTACTACTAAATATTCATGAAGTTCAGTTAATAATGAGAAAGCGATAATTTTTAGACCTCACTGCTCCAAGCACAGCATAAAATTTCGTCATTCTTTCTTTCAGACTTTCAATAACCATGTGTTAATGATTATAAATTACCATATTCTTCAGTAATGGTGGTTTTATCGATAATACGTTATATAAGATATTATAAAATTTTCATTTCTCCCATTGTATTCATATTTGGAAAGACCGTATTATATAACAATAAACATAGCTGGAAATTCTACATATTTTTTTTCAAAATATTTTAACCAGATAATATTTTGATAAAAAAAACACTATCTATCTATCTATCTATCTATCTATCTATCTATCTATCTATCTATCTATCTATCTATCTATATCTATATATATATATATATATATATATATATATATATATATATATATATATATATAATATATATATATATATATATATATAATATATATATATATATATATATATATATATATATATATATATATATATATATATATATATACATATATATATACATATATATATATATATATATATATAATATATATATATATATATATATATATATATATATATATATATGTATATATATATATATATATATATATATATATATATATATATATATATATATATATATATATATATATATATATATATATATATATATATATATATATATATATATATATATATATATATATATATATATATATATATATATATATATATATATATATATATATATATATATATATTTATATATATATATATATATATATATATATATATATATATATATTTATATATATATATATATATATATATATATATATATATATATATATATATATATATATATATATATATATATATATATATATATATATATATATATAATACTTCTCGATGGGGGGTTTCAGTCATTTATAGGGACCTTTATTAAGATAACTTTGGAGTACGGGTTCCCACTTCATCATAGGGACAAACTGAAGGGTCAACTAGCATGTAGTTCTATGTACCAAACACTTAACACCTGGGTCAACATCTGTGTGAAAATATCTCTAGAAAAATCTGTCTCCGCTAGCGTGTATCTCCTTTTTATTTGGAAATTTCATACATTGTCCGCTAGGGCCATGTAGATTTATCACGAAATTGTCTCTGTGATGGTGGTGGCCTGTAGTAATTTCTTTCAGGATATGCAGGAGGGTAGATCCTTCCTTCGATGACCGGTCTTTCCCATCGATGACTGTCGGGATACGGGGGCCTGTATTCGAATGTCGGATATTCTCTATCTTGATGAAGTGATGCAGCATTTCGCGGGAGGCTGGGTCGCTGAATGTCATCTTTTATAACTTTCGGGGCAGTTGAAATCCATTTAAATGTTTCATTTATTTCGTGAGAAGATAAAATATGTTTATAGGTCTCCGGCAGTCCATGGTTGAGCGAGTTAATAATAATTTTTGTGGGTAAAATTAATTTTCTGGCCACTTCAATCTTTTCATTAAAGTAATCAGTTAAGGGGGACAAATCGCTGAGCTTCATGTTAATAAAATCTTCGAAAGTTACATTTTTTTCAATTTGGAAGTCAGTCTTATTACATATATATATATATATATATATATATATATATATATATATATATATATATATATATATATATATATATATATATATTAATTTGGTATTGTCTAGGTTTATTCTTTCATTTTTTTCAATATTTATTCAAACTTTTAGCTATATTTTGATTGATATTATACACGTATTGACCTAAAATGTATTGAATATATTTATTTACAGAGTCTGTCACATTAATTAATATAACCACTTCCTACTTTTTTTTCAATTTGTAAAAAATTGCATGAGTGTATTGAAAAATTTAATTACGAGTAGCAAATGCATCTACTCACACATTCTTATAAAATAAATGTGTCACAATGTAATTACGAATAACAAAAGCATTTACTCACACATCTTTATAAAATAGATGTGACGCTATTTAATTACGAGTAGCAAATTCATTTACTCACACATTATTATAAAATAAATGTGTCACTATTTAATTACGAGTAACAAATGGATTTACTCACACATTCTTATAACATAAATGTGTCATTATTTAATTACGAGTAGTAAACTCATTTACTCACACATTCTTATAAAATAAATGTGTCACTATTTAATTTCAAGTAACAAATGCATTTACTCACACATTCTTATAAAATAGATGTGACGCTATTTAATTTCGAATAACAAATGCATTTATTCCCACATTATTATAATAAATAAATGTTTCACTATTTAATTACGAGTAACAAATTCATTTACTTACACATTCTTATAAAATAAATGTGTCACTATTTAATTACGAGTGTCAAATGTATTTACTCACACATTATTATAACATAAATGTGTCATTATTGAATTACGAGTAGCAAATTAATTTACTGGTATCTTCTTATAAAATAAATGTGTTGGAGACTGACCAAAATTAAGTAATAAAAAGTAAAAATTGTTTTACCCTGTACACCAAATAAGCTCTGTATCTGTAAACTTCAGCAAATATGAACATTAGCATACACAGTTTTTATGTGCATTTTAATGAGAGAGCAACGTTTAATTTTGTTAAAATAGACGTCTATTTAAAACATGCCTATTTTATGAATACGTAATCTCAATTATTTAATTTTTGCTCAAAACATGCACGACTTTTAACCAAATTTTACAAAATTTACAGAGTATTAAAAAACAACAGCAGTAATATACTTCTAAAATTTGAAGATAATAAAATTTTTATGAGTTATCGGCTTTTAAAAGGAAAAATTATGTTCTGAGTATATTTTAAACATATATATTTTTTACAACAATTCCATAGTCAATTCTATAGAGAAAATTGAAATGTTCCTTAAAATTTTTTTAAATTGTAAAAACTGTCGGCGATTTATATCATTTATATAAATTCTATTTTGTAAGTTGGTTAAAATGAAAAAATTGGTAAGGGATATTTTACTAATTGAATTTGAATTTCTGCATTTTCTATTTGCTGCAAGGTAATCATTATTATTTACCATTCACCATTGTTTGATTGTTTTTTGTAATAGCACATTCTTTAATAAATCTCATAAAGCATATCTGATAGATTTTTTGGGGGGGGTTTGGTTTGTAAGCTACGGTCTAATCTTTTGCTGCTAACGGTAGAGAGCTGCTCATCGATACCGGAGTTCGAGGGTTCGAATCCCGCTGCAAGCATAGATGTTCGTAGCCTTTGGAATCGGCTTTAAGCAGAAGGTCCCGGTCTCATTTGCCTTCGTGTAGCAAAACGGTAGATCGTAGTGCTCCAAGCCGAAGCAAACTGGTTTTTTGCTACATGAGACAGGAACCTACTGCTTATAGCCGATTCTGAATGGCTATGAGCATCCATGCCACAATGGAAATTGAACCCACGAACTGTAGCACTTGAGAGGAAAACCTTAACTATTAGGTTCGGCTTTAAATTTGATAGCATATATAATGTGAGAGTGCAGCTATGTTTAGGTTTGCGAAACTGATTTGCTCGCCGCACTCACACGTTGTGGGTTGAATGCCCAAGTTTTTTTCGCAACTCCAAAAAGTGTGTGGTGTGGCCAGAGAAAATAAGTGCACCTAAACTTCACCAAATTTTGGAGAATTGTGATTGGTCTCCAGGAGGCGATTCAGAACCATCCTTGGAGTCCCGGTCGTTCTGATCAGAGACGGAAAAGGACGCATTGTAAAAAGGACAATGGAACAACGAACAGGATAATGGAAAAAGTGTAAGATTGCCTGAGTCGAAAGAAGAAATAAAAAGAAACAGCGTTCTCTTGGACATTGGCAATTATTTTTAGGCGTAGCACGTGGAATGCTCCTTTTAAGTGTTAATTTATATATATTTTTTTGCATATTTTCTTGTCGTTTTTTGCTAATTTTGAACATTGTAATATAGAACAGTGATACTATACAATAATTAAAAGCAATGAAAAGCAATTTGGGGTTATCAATGTCTTCTAAATGACAATGCAATGTACTACACCACAACATATAATATTGCTAATTTTCATAACCCATGAATGTCAAGTTTTTATGTTCATGAAGCAATTGCAGATACAGGAGTAGTTAGTTGTGTGTGAAGAGATCCTTCAAAAAGGAGTTATTGCATGCAGTGCACGGTGAAACAGATGTTAACAAATTCACAGTAATTGATATGTAGCCATAGATTAGTGTGTTGCCAACTCTTACGATGAAGCTGTAGTGTTCGGCATCCCCATATGTACCAGTATGTCTAACAAAATAGACATATGGTTGTAAAAATTGTGAAATATGAATTTCTTAAAATTTATACGCAAATAAAGAAATAAATTTTAAAAATGTATAAAAAGAAAAAAGTGCATTACTTAGATAATGTTACCAGTGACAATGTAATTAGAATTTTCTAGATAGCTAATGATCAAGTGAAGTTCAGTTGGGTGTGGGAACATGGGTATGGCGAAGTTTGTTGATGGAACGGTTTTGCCCATTCACAGTTTGGTTATTCGGTAACCATAAACCTCAGGTATTGGGGATCTGAATACATTCAATCTATTACTTCTTACGCGCCTGAAGGTCGATCTCACCAAAGTCGTTTAACGGGTAACCGCGATTAATCTCTGTTTAAAAGGAAAATTGCCTCATATCATTGGCTGGTAGCATGGGTTAATCACGGTCAGCCGTTAAACGACTTTGGTCAGACCAACCCTTAATGTGATGCTGTTACGCTGCACATGAACTACTATTACACGATAAAAAAATCCCTCTTTCACGAAGGTGGATCATTCTATCCACTCAAACTATATAAGATGTTGGAAAGATGCACTTTTGCTCGACGAGGCATAGCTACGTTTATCCAAAGAAAATATTATTGTCTATTTTCAACGTCGAACTACAACCCTCTATTTATACGGTACAAGCAACCGTGCAGAGGACAATATTCAGTCCACTCATATGTGGTGAAATTTTAGTCACTTGCATAACACACTGTACTTAACATTTACTGAAAATTTCAGCTCTGTTGCTGCATTTCTTTATGCTGTTGGAATATTTCAAACAGGAATTTATATACAAGGGATTGTTCACAATAAGCATTGCCATTAGTTTCGGTGCAATTATAATGAAGTAATTATTTAAAATAATATTTTGCAATAAAATGTAAAACAAAATTTTCCTAAACATTTGCTTTAACTTTAAATTTAATATAGTGTATAATTTATTTTCCAATGATCACCTTTTCACAGCAGACATGTTTATATAATTCTTTGGACAGTCATTTATTGAAACATGAACTACTTCCATGGAGTTTTCCTTCACTGCTTTTTTAAAAGAAGGTTTTAGGCTTCTCAAATTGATATGGCGTTATTTTTTGCATATCTTTACCTCCAATAAGAACCTCAATTCAAAGGCGAGTTGATTTAAATCAGGACTTCTGTAAAACAAGTTTTTTGTGAAGTCTGATACATTTGTCTTTCAACCGTCGCTGGTTCGTCTTTACCTTATGAGCAGGGGTAGAGTCCTGTAAAATAACCAGTCTTCTCTATTAAGCAAGTTTACGGCGGTAGAGGGTTTTGCTTTAGATTATAAGAAAGAGTCCGAATAATTTTTTAAGTGATTTTCATTTATTTATCCTAAAAATGTATCTGTGTAATATTTTACTGCTAAAACCCTACCAAACAATTACAAATATTGGACGGTTCGCATCTGCTTGCATTGGACCTTCTCTTTAGCTGCCTTAACACTCTTAAATATGCACAGTTTTATGATTTATAAACATCTTTAACGTTAAAAATTTTCTCGCCTATAAACATTACTCTTTTACTGCCGTTATGAGTATGTCACTGCAGTAGTGCCTTTGCTTTGAGGTACCTCTGGCTCTTTAATTCATTTTGTGGAAATGGCTTGTTGTTCTTTGACAACTTATTAGCCTTTTGGTTCTTTGTGATACCTTCATCTATTTAACAAAAAGCTTCTTCTTTCAAAAAGAATTTTGACTAATTGTATCCTTGATTACTTTGACGAGAGGCTGGTGTTCTCACGAAGCGTGTACGGTATGCAGTGCTGTTTCAGTTCACTGCTATTGAATAAATAAATAACTTTTTGTCGTCTAAGTGCTTAAAGGACTTAAAAACTGCCGACGGGTGGTTTTTGTAATTTAGAGAAATAACTATTCCACGCTTCTGTTTGACGCTTTGTCTACTGGGGAATTTAAAACAAAATGTGTGAAATACTAGACAATAAGTTTTTAAAAAAATGTTGTAAGCCATCTCCAACGGTGAAATTTAAAAGCACAGTTTCAGTCCCAGCAGATGATATCAGACATTTTTAAGAGAACATCTGGTAGTACTAGGTTTATAAAGGATTGTTTGCTTTTATGCTTTTAAAATAAAGTTTGTAGGGTATTCTCAGAACAGTCAATAATATTGTATGCATGAAAGAAATAAAATAAATTTTGAAACATAAAATAGAGGCAAAGTAGTACAGTGGAGTAATATGATAGCGTTTAATGCTATAAATCTCTTATTGTTATCGAAATCCCTTGGTCCCGATTTTCTCTATTCACTTGTATGTTAAAATTATCATTTTATGTGATCATTACATCGGTATTGTTATCAGTTTTCGAACCTCATTTTAAATGGCAAAGGAATATTCACAATATATTCAGAAGTTCTTTTCCTTCGCTGTTGTTTGAATTTTTTAAAATACTCCCTCTTCCAACTAGGGAAATAGATAATGAACAAAGGAGTGGGGCATGACAAGTTTCTGAAATTTTTCAGAAATACGCACACCCAGCTGGTGGTCAGTGATTATTAGATAAGCAGAAGGTAACACATTTTTATCAGTTAAAGGTACAGAGAATTAAATTACATGCGTGATCTGTTATGTTCATATATAATATGTTCATATATAATATGTTCATATATAATTGTCAGCACTTTTTCTCATATTTAATGTTTTATAGTTTGAGCGCATAATATTTTACACCGATTTTTGTGGACTAGGGTGAAATCCTATATAACGAAGTATACATCAAATAACAGAGTTTTTCCTAATATATTTTAATATTAAAAATGTAAGGCTGCTTTACATATTTTAATACCAGGAGGATTTTACATATAAATAGTTTATGTAAGGATTTTAAAAAATACAGTGGACTCCGCTTAATGTGATTACGTTTAATGTTATCAATCGCTTATTGTTATCAAAATCGCTTGGTCCCGATTTTTCTATTTATTTCTATGTTAAAATTATCGCTTTATGTGATCGTTACGTCGGTTAATGAGATCAGTTTTAACTGGCAAAGGAAAGGTACAGAGCCTCATTTTAACTGGCAAAGGAATACTCACAATATATTCAGAAGAAACCCATTTTTTTTTTTCACTTCGATTTTGTTTGAATTTCTGAGAACTCTCTTCAACCTAGGGAAATTGGGAATGCACAAAGGAGTAGGGTCTTACACATTCCTGGAATGCTTCAGAAATACTCACATCCAGCTGGTGGTCAGTGGTTATCAGATAAGCAGAAGGTAACACATTCTTATCAGATCTGAGAGGGAATGTATTCACATTTTATGCTTTGCTCGCTTACATGCAGCTTGTCGATATGTAAGCCAGAAAGCGAAATGATTTAACGTTAAAGCAAAAGCTCGAAATTTTAAACCAATTTGACAGGTTGATTTTGATTACGAACAATTTATAAATGAGTTCTTAGAAAAAAAATTGTAGACAATCAAAAATTGATATTTTTTAATTACGCATACAATTCTTATGTTTTAAAGAATAATATATGTAAATGCAGGGTAATATAATGTGTGTTCTTTCATTTCGGTTTGAAATTCAGTAACTGTGAATTAACGGGGGGGGTAAATTTATCTAAATTTTGCATATCATTTATTGTTATTAATCGGTTATTGTTATCAAAATCACGGTGTCCCAAACGGATCACATTAAGAGGAATCCACAGTATGTATTTTTTAACCCTTTAGCGGACAGTGGTTTCGAAGCGAAACCACCTGTAAACTCTTGAAACCTGAAAGTAAACCTGAAAGCCATATTATGTATTTTTAGGTCTTCTAGGTTTATGACACTTCCTACTCACAAAAAAGAGTATACAAGACTATATACTTAATTTTTTTTTTCATTTTGAATACACGTGGCTGAACTTTACTGAAAAAATCAGTAATATTATTTTTTTCACTTATAACCCTAATGAAAAATATCTGTCCAAACAAAAACCTTATAAATTGTTTATATTTGGTTTGGTTTGGAGAGATACGGTCTACTGTATTGCAACATGTGAGCTAATCAATCAAGACCTTCAGCTTAATGCCGATTCCAAAATGGCTATAAACATACATGCCATCAGTGGGATTTGAACACACGAGCCCGGAGCAGTTCTCTACCATTCTGCCATCGTTCGGTTTATTTTTTTTTATAATACCCTTTTATGATAATAATCATTGTTCCCTCAGCATAATTCAACCTCTAAAAAAGTATTTTCATTCCGTGCAAGGGGTTTTACACTTCAACCAATCCTTAAATTACGCCCCACCCCCTCAAGAAATAAAAAAAATTATGCATTTACATTTATAAAGTTCATAGATACCATTTATGAATTTTCGCTTAGTTTGGTTTGGAGCGTTACGGTCTACTGTTTTGCACACGAGGGCTAATGAGACCGGGACCTACTGCTTAAAGTCGATTCCGAAAGGCTACGAACATCCATGCCACTGTGGGATTCGAACCCACGAACTCTGGAACCGAAGGCCAGCACCCTAACCAATCGGTCATCGTTCGGCCATATAACCCCAACGAAAAAATATCTGTCCAAACTAAAACCTTATAAATTGTTTATGTTTGGTTTGGTTTGGAGAGCTACTGTCTACTGTATTGCAACATGCGGGCTAATCAATCAAGACCTTCAGCTTAAGGCCGATTTCAAATGACTATAAATATATATGCCTTCAGTGGGATTTGAACACACGAGTTCCGGTACCTAACAGCAGCGCTCTACCATTCTGCCATCGTTCAGTTTATTTTTTTCTTTATAATACCCTTTTATGATAATAATCATTGTTTCCTCAGCATAATTCAACCTCTAAAAAAGTATTTTTATTCCCTGCAAGGGGTTTTGCACTTTAACCAACCTTTAAATTACGCCCCACCCCCTCAAGAAATAAAAAAAAATTATGCATTTACATTTATAAAGTTCATAGATACCATTTATGAAGTTTTGTTTAGTTTGGTTTGGAGCGCTACGGTCTACTGTTTTGCACACGAGGGCTAATGAGACCGGGACCTACTGCTTAAAACCGATTCCGAACGGTTACGAACATCCATGCCCTAGTGGGACTCGAACACATGAACTCAGGTACCGACGATCAGCCCCCTAACCAATCGGCCAGCGTTCGGCACCATTTATGAACTAAATTAAATAAATCCCTAAGAACTTATATTATTGACCTGTAAAGGGTTAAACACATCATGTACTCTAAATGTGTCACGTGGACTCCATTGCTTTCTACCTATTTTTATTACACTAGAAAGAATATCATAGTTTCTTTTTTAACTTCCTCTTTTTACCGGTTGCGGCATCTGATGAACACCGGAAAATATTTAGAAACCGGGACAACGGTTTATGAATCAAATACCTAGTAAAATTATATTTTTAACATTCATTATGCTTACTTCACGTAGAGATGTAAAATTCGTAAAGAATTACAGCAAATTCTAACTATACCGGGTGATCAAAAAGTCCGTATAAACTTTAAAACTTCATAATAACCTAAAAATAGTCAAAATAAAAACCGGTTTGTAGGGTTAGTCTCGCTGGGTCATGGAATTTTTTTTTAAAGAGAAAAAACAGTAACTCAAAAACAACCGACAGATGGCACTGCTACGAGAGATTTCGGTGAAAATATGCAAATGAGACTGTTATAAGAACTTGTGCTCCTATAAATACCGTCACGATTATTCAAAATGAAGCCACTAGTCACACTGCTAATTTGGTCAAGGATTTCCTGATCCAGACATTCGTTGAAGACAAAATCATTAGCAGGCGTTTCAGGTTAACAAGGCCTCCTTGTTCTCCAGATTTAACCCCAGCAGATTTTTGGTTGTGGGGATATTTGAAATCTCGGGTGTATCGATCCAATCTATCCAATCTCTCTGAACTGAAAGATGCCATCCGCCGAGAGGGGACTAGCATACAACCGGACCTGCTGCACTCTGCAGTTGCTGGATTTGTGACTCGCCTGCAGTAGGTTATCCTTTGTGGTGGTGGTCATGTGGAACACATACTGTTGTAATAAACGATTTGGAGTCTTTATGTTTGTTATTTGCGTTTCTTTTTCTTTGGCTTCTGTACATCAGCGCCCTCTATCGATCCTTTTGAGTTTTTTTTCTGTTTAAAAAAAATCCCAAGCTTTAGCGATACTAACCCTGCAAACCGTTTTTTATTTTGGTTATTTTTCCGGATATTTAGAATTTTTAAAGTTTATACGGACTTTTTGATAACCCGGTGTATTTCATACTTAATTTGTACTCATAGGGATGGAATATTTAAAACTTTCCAATTATAACTTATATAACTTCTAAAGAGCTCTTCTGTCTAAATTTTCTGGCATAAAGATGCCTTATATCATTAAAGCTCGTTTTGATAAAAGACACACGTCTCTCGACTGCTTCATTAAACTCTAATCCATTGAACTAACAATCCTTGATTAAAATTTAATATCTTAAATTGTCAATCAAACTTCCAAATGACTGTGAGATTTAATAAAACCTCTCAAGTAAAAGTGAAATTCTGGGATATATTTAATTTAATAATCATTATGTCTCTATTAGCCTTTGCAAGTATGGTAATAAAGAAAGAACATCGCTACAACTCACATTAAAAATCATTTTATTAATAAAATTATTCAAATTTAGTTTTTTAACCTTGTCTAGGATTGAAATTATTAGTGATTATGTTTCTGTATTTATTTTAAATTCCTGATTTAAATACGACTTTTCTTTTACCAGAATGACTCTAATTATAGAAAATTAATATCAGTGCAAAGAAACTATATTTAGGGTAACTGACCACGTTCGGAGAGTTAAATAAGGTTTTTATGGAAATATGTTCTTATTTATTGCATTAATAGGTTATAAAACATAGAAAAATACGAAAATAAAAATACATATATATTGTCTTAAAAAAAGGCAAAAATACAGAAAATCAAGCATTTTTTGACTTTACGCCAATACTCCTAACTAAAACAATACTCAAAACATGTCACTTTTACTTGGATAGATATAGACATATACTTTTTATGTATGCAATAAATCTCCAGAATGAAAATATATTAAATTATAAATGAGTTATAGCCAATGAAGCAATTTAGAGCAAAAATTCAAAAAAAATAATGAAGTTTATAGCATAAATACCCATAACTCATTCCAAAATGAATATATTTATAATCCTGAGGTTCAATGCATACATAACATAATTAAAACCATACAGTAAAATTCTAATTAAATTCTATAAATTATTTTAGCAGTTATGACTGTTGAGGTTTGGTGATGTAGCAAAAATCACAGTTTTATTAAAAATTCAATTTAAAGATTTTATTGGATAAATTCATTAAGTGTTTTATAATTTGATAAACATTCAGAAATATGCTGGAGTAATTTATTTATTTATTTAGAAGCTATAATACGCTATTTACGAGATTTTTCACGCTAACGCTGAAAGTCAAGCCCTTTAAGTGCTCACTTTCGAAATCTTTTCGACACTTCCGGTGATCATTAAACAGCTATATCATGACTTCTAATGACTCTAGAAACAAGCTAAAAAATGTTTTCAAAAGATTAATCTTCAAAATAATTGAATAAATTTTTTTTTTATATTTTTCACGAAAATCGCTTTTCGAACGTGGTTGGTTACCTTGATCCATAAAGGGTATTTATGTATACAGAAGGTCTTTTTCCATTTTTAAAACTGATTTTCGATTTATGCTTCTTGCAATTGGAAATAAAAATTTGAAAATAATCCAGCAGGACTGTATAAGATAAATAATATCCATACTAAAAGCTAAAAGTATGACAGACATAATATTAAATCAATAAGAAATAAGATTATAATTCTATAAAATACAGATTTTCAATTAACGTGTAATCTATCCACTTACTTTTCGTAGTAACGACTAGGGGACCCAATGCATTTGTCTTAAGTTTTTTCTTCACTCCTTATACATATGAAAAATCTCATTCTTTTCTTTTTTCTTTTCAAATCATTTCAAAACCACCTCCGCACTTTTCACACATGTTTTCCAAGAGGATCTATTGAAAGGACTATTTTTAGTTGTTCCTTTAGCTGGTGATAGAATCAGAGATTACACGGAGCAAGATCATGACTGTGAGGGGAGCGTGGTATGGCATCTACATTATTCTTCGGTAAGACACTAGTTCATAACCAGCAATATGTAGCCTTGTAATATCATCTGGTGCTAAGTCATGGAAAACAGCGTTTAGTCACACGACACTCTGACATATCAGCTTTCGACTACTGTTGTAAATACAAGGCACAATAATTGTACTGAATAATTATTACACAATAATTGTTATTGTGTTAAGTAGAAAAACAATAAGTTACATTCGGTTCAGCATTATTTACCCCTTCTCGTGAACCATCGTCAATGACATTCAGTACAGGTCCGGTTTGAACTAGAAGAAACCTTGGTCTTCTCCCAACCAATAGAAAGGCCCGTTGGTTTCGTTACTTTCTGATCCCTCCGTTCTTGATATGGAGTCCTGTTTTTTTCTCCTCGGGACAGTCTGATTTTTTTAGAGGACAAGATTGTTACCAGAGGAGAGAAGAGGGTGAACGCTGCTGGTATCCGCTGCTTGAGGGATAGACATTTTTTGGAGCGACACGAGAAAGAGGAAAATCAACGCCATATTGTTTTTTAGGGCGGACGCCGACTCGAGAGCAGTCTTCGATATCTACAAATGATAAGTTGATTCCAGTTGTATTCCTTAGACATTTAATACAGTCGAACTTCGATAACTCGACTTCCTATAAGTCGAATAATCTGCTAACTCGAACTTTTAATTAAGTCCCGAATCATGTCTATATTTTTCTTTAATAAAGTGTCTCGGTAATTCGAAGTGAACATCTTCTAAGTCGAATTTTTTTGATAGATTTTCCCAGTAAAAAACA
>CM063509.1:103851866-103879366 GCA_032207245.1 Pardosa pseudoannulata
GAATGGTCTAATAGATTCGACTTCTAGATATAGGAAAGGGAGCACATTCTTAAAAATAAAGGGTCGGGGTGTAAATTCCTTATTAAATCTTTAACATAATTTTATTTTCAACTTTATATTGTTTTGCTTTACGATATTTATTTCCCAAAAGACACCGGGTTGAATGGTCAATAGATTCGACTTCTAGATATAGGAAAGGGCGCACAGGTGAAAAAAAGGGTCGGGGTGTAAATTCCTTATAAAACCTTTACATAATTTTAATTTAACTTTACATAGTTTTATTTACTACATATTTCCCAAAAGACACCGGGTTGAAGGGTCAATATAGTCGACTTCTAGATATAGGAAAGGGTGCACAGCTGAAAAAGAAGGGTCGGGGGTGTTAATTCCTTATAAAACCTTTACATGGTTTTATTTTAACTTTACATAGTTTTATTTACTACATATTTCCCAAAAGACACCGGGTTGAAGGGTCAATAGAGTCGACTTCTAGATATAGGAAAGGGTGCACAGCTGAAAAAGAAGGGTCGGGGGTGTTAATTCCTTATAAAACCTTTACATGGTTTTATTTTAACTTTACATAGTTTTATTTACTACATATTTCCCAAAAGACACAGGGTTGAAGGGTCAATAGAGTCGACTTCTAGATATAGGAAAGGGTGCACAGCTGAAAAAGAAGGGTCGGGGTGTAAATTCCTTATAAAACCTTTACATGGTTTTATTTTAACTTTACATAGTTTTATTTACTACATATTTCCCAAAAGACACCGGGTTGAAGGGACAATAGAGTCGACTTCTAGATATAGGAAAGGGTGCACAGCTGAAAACAAAGGGTCGGGGTGTAAATTCCTTATAAAACCTTTACATGGTTTTATTTTAACTTTACATAGTTTTATTTACTACATATTTCCAAAAGACACCGGGTTGAGGGGTCAAAGTGGTTGACTTCTAGATATAGGAAAGAATGCAAAGCTAATAAAAGGGTCGTGACTGTAAATTCCTTATAAAACCTTTACATAGTTTTATTTTAACTTTACATAGTTTTATTTACTACATGTTTCCCAAAAGACACCGGGTTGAAGGGTCAATAGATTCGACTTCTAGATATAGGAAAGGGTGCACAGCTGAAAAAGAAATGTCGGGGGTGTTAATTCCTTATAAAACCTTTACATGGTTTTATTTTAACTTTACATAGTTTTATTTACTACATATTTCCCAAAAGACACTGGGTTGAAGGGTCAATAGAGTCGACTTCTAGTTATAGGAAAGGGTGCACAGCTGAAAAAAATGACGGGTGTGTTAATTCCTTATAAAACCTTTACATGGTTTTCTTTTAACTTTACATAGTTTTATTTACTACATATTTCCCAAAAGACACAGGATTGAAGGGTCAATAGATTCGACTTCTACATATAGGAAAGGGTGCACAGCTGAAAAAAATGCTCGTGGATGTAAATTCCTTATAAAACTTTTACATAGTTTTATTTACTACATATTTCCCAAAAGACACCAGGTTGAAGGGACAATAGAGTCGACTTCTAGATATCGGAAAGGGAGCACAGCTGAAAAAAAGGGTAACGGGTATAAATTCGTTATAAAACCTTTACATAGATTTATTTTAACTTTAGATAGTTTTATTTACTACATATTTCCCAAAAGACACCGGGTTGAAGGGTCAATAGAGTCGCTACTAAATATAGGAAAGTGTGCACAGCTGAAAAAAGGGTCGGGGTGTAAATTCCTTATAAAACCTTTACATAGATTTATTTTAACTTTAGATAGTTTTATTTACTACATATTTCGCAAAAGACACCGGGTTGAAGGGTCAATAGAGTTGGTTCTAGATATAGGAAAGGGTGCATAGCTGAAAAAGTCGGGGTTAAATTCCTTATAAAACCTTTACATAGTTTTATTTAACTTTACATTGTTTTTATTATATATTTAAAAGACACAGGGTTGAAGGGTCAATAGATTCGACTTCTAGATATAGGAAAGGGTGCACAGCTGAAAAAGAAGGGTCGGGGGTGTTAATTCCTTATAAAACCTTTACATGGTTTTATTTTAACTTTACATAGTTTTATTTACTACATGTTTCCCAAAAGACACCGGGTTGAAGGGTCAATAGAGTCGCTTCTAAATATAGGAAAGTGTGCACAGCTGAAAAAAGGGTCGGGGTGTAAATTCCTTATAAAACCTTTACATAATTTTAATTTAACTTTACATAGTTTTATTTACTAATTATTTTCAAAAGATACCGGGTTGAAGGGACAATAGAGTTGACTTCTAGATATAGGAAAGGGTGCACAGCTGAAAACAAAGGGTCGGGGTGTAAATTTCTTATAAAACCTTTACATGGTTTTTTTTAACTTTACATATTTTATTTACTACAATTTCAAAAGACACAGGGTTGAAGGTCAATAGATTCAACTTCTAGATATAGGAAATGCACAGCTGAAAAAAATCGGGGTGTAAATTCCTTATAAAACCTTTACATGGTTTTATTTTAACTTTACATAGTTTTATTTACTACATATTTCCCAAAAGACACCGGGTTGAAGGGTCAATAGAGTCGCTTCTAAATATAGGAAAGGGTGCACAGCTGAAAAAAAGGCTTGTGGGTGTAAATTCCTTTTAAAAGTTTCACTTAGTTTTATTTTAACTTTATATAGTTTTATTTACTACATATTTCCAAAAGACACCGGGTTGAGGGGTCAAAGTGGTTGACTTCTAGATATAGGAAAGAATGCAAAGCTGAAAAACAAGGGTCGTGACTGTAAATTCCTTACAAAACCTTTAAATAGTTTTATTTTAACTTTACATAGTTTATTTACTATTTGCTGTTTGTAAATTTTTAAATGTGGATTTTTCCGAAGGAATTCTGTTTGTACAATAGGTTATGATTATATTGTTTTTCTGGACGAAATTCTTAATTTTAACTTTCGCAGCTTGTTTTAATTCCAGATATTAAATAAATCTGAGAGACACATTTGTAAAGTTTTATTTTATCTCTTTCAAGGTTGCTTTAGTATATAAATTTCATCAAGCTTATGAATTACATTTAACCTTCTGCATATTGAATATCATTAAAAAGTAAAATCATAGACTTTATTAAGGGTGCCAGAGCTATTAAATCATTTAATATTTCAACTTTTGAATTTATAAAAGATGTATATATTATTAACATTACATTTGTTCTAGTTTAAATATAACTTCTAATTAAAGTATACTTCTTGGAACAAGAATATAGGTACATAACTATATCTTATATTCCAATCTTATACTTCTAGAAATAACAAAACTACAAATTTTGTAAAACAAGTAAACTTTAGAGAAATATTTGTATTCAAAATTTTACATAGTTTTATTTTACAATTTGTATATTTTAACATTAGGATTGTTTCAAGGTACATGAAGTTCATTATTATTTTTTTTTCTGAACGAAATTTCTTAATTTTAACTTCCGCGCTGTGTTCTATTTCCCAGAAACTTATAGATTCAAATAAATCTGTACAATAAATTACCTTTTACTTTCCATTACTGTTATTTTTGCGTAGAACTATAATTTTCATTAAGCTTACGAATCTCATTTAACTTTCTTACTGTTTAACATAAACAAAACGTAATAGTATATACTTTAATAGTATATACTATATCAAACGCTACTATTAAATTTTAAATGTTTCAATTTTTTAATTTATGAAACAGCTGTATATATCTTGGTAACAGTACATTTCTTTTAATTAAACATAACTTCTAATGATAAAGTTTTAGTAATAAAATAAATCTTATAATACTTGTATATCATATTTAATAATGCCTTATATAAAAATCTTCTATTTATTTTTAACAATATTATACAGATTGATGATTGTCATATCTTATATAACAGTTTTATAAGTCTAATAATAACAAAACTACAAATTTTGCAATGTTTTAAACAACATTTATCTTATTTTGTTTCCTGTACCATTTTCAAACCACTGAGGACATTTTAATTAGCCTTGTGTATATAAATGGCAGAACTCCCTAAAGATGTTCTGTATATTTTCCAATTTTACCATATATCGTTAATAGTAAATTCCTTTTTTTAAGTGTTACGGTGGCCTAGTGTTTGAGAAAGAAATTAAAACTCATTAAGAAAAAACATGAAAAATAGGTCTTGATTAAATGATTTTATACAATAATAAATGCCTAAGGAATACAAATAGTTGAATCAACTTATCATTTGTAGATCGAAGACTGCTCTCGAGTCGGCGTCGATCCTAAGAAAAATGGCGAATATTTCTTTGCCAAAAGTTCTCCCACAAAACGTGGATGCCAGCCTTTCACCTCTCATTCTTCTCGTAACAACCTTGTCCGCTCCAAAAAAATTTTCCACTGTCCGCGGAGGCAAAAAAAAAAGAGTCCACTCCAAAACGGCGGGGGGTGGGAGTCAAAATTCCCCAAACGGACTCCTCTATTGGCTGGGAGAAGTCCGTAGTCGCTCTGCATTCAAGCCGATCCTGCCCCGGCATGTCCCCGAAGACCCACGGGGGGACCGAATGTAACTTATTGTTACATTAAGAAAAACTGCTTTTAAAATTTTTTTTCTAATTAAAAGCATTATCCCCCCCCCAAATATCCCTTTCACTGACATGGAAAGGGTTGATTTTTTATGGAAGAGAGATGTTAAAGATTTATTTATGGAAGAATTGAGTGTTAATAGAGAGTAATAATGAACATTATTTCTACATTTACTATAATAAAAATTGTTAGGAATGCAGATATTTTGACAAACTGCTGATAAGGCATGGTAAGTACAACTTTTCAATAGGAAGTCAATTCGAGACGTTTCATCAATCATACCAGATAAGGATAAAATTAATGCAGTATGTTACAAAGGAATTAAACAATTTCTCTTTGGAGGAATAAATAAGTAAAGTTAAGTTACTGTATTCTGTATTTAAAATATCCTGATGTTATGAAAACAGTGTAACACATTGTAAATTACATTCGCACCAATGCAAAAAAATGATCGAAGATTCAACAATTTCCTTGAAAAATTAACCCTTTGAGGACGGGTGCGTCATATATGCAACATCTTACAGACTGATTGAGGACTAGTGTATCATTAATGATATTTTCAGTAAGACATTTAATTAGTACTTCTTATTTCCACTAGAGGTAACCCTATATATATTATAGGTGAACTTGTCTACTAAAGGTATCTGAATACAAGAGAATCATCTGATTCAGTTTAAAAGATGTTGCATATATGATACACCCGTCTTCAAAAGGTTAAAGGACGAAGAACTTCCAAATGACATTTAATAAATATAATTTCTGTAAAAAAAAATTTATACCTTTTTTGCATACCTTTTAATTACTTAATTGCAAAAAATTTCAAATTTTGAAAAATGGCAAGGACTAACAAGGAATTTGGCCACCCCTGGTATATAAGTACAAAATATAATCAATATAAGTATTATTACTTAATGGAAAATATTATTAGGGATTATGTTTAATCATCAAAATAATCTTCGCTACATTTTACTTGCCAATTTCAGTACAAAATAATTATGCATATATTATAAAAATGCTGTTGCATGGTATATAAAGAAAAGTAATTACAAATTTTTAAAATACCAATTTTCCGCAATACAAAATTAAAACGGTTTTTTTATAACGACGGAGGTTATCAATATGCTTGTAAGATGAATATGATTCTAAATTATCATAATGTAAGCCTGAGGGATATTTTAATTTTCCTGTTTACGTGTTGTAGAAGAAAAACATTTCCCCTGCAGATTTCTCTTAATTAGTTTTTCTTGATCAGTTATAGCTTTATTTCTAAATCTTGAACCTCTAATCAAAATATGATAATGTGATTGCAAGCTTCTTTTATTAAAAGTAAAAATTATATTACACTTTGATGTCTTTAATATGCATTTATTTTTTTAAGAATACTCAAACTTTCTAACATAATATTAAATTAAATTTTGTGTTCACTGACAGTATTTTTTTATAACAATGGGTAAGGGAGAAAATATTCTGATTAAAATTTAATCTTAAAGGAATAAATACGAGGGATGATCAGAAAAAAAGGTAACAAGTCGAATAAAGAAATATTTATTAACAATAGACAGAAAATGCAAAAGGAAATTTAGAGGCATACGTGCGTATCACTTTTTGACATAATCACCAAGTCTATTTAGGCATTTATCAGAACGCAGAAGTGTGATGAGGCGATTTAGATATGTTTTATATTTGATTCATTCATAAAGGAAGTAAAACGTTCGGGATCTAAATCTGACCTCCTCACATCGTTGTAGATAGAGGACCATAAATTTCGATAAAACGGATAATATAGTCTTGTACGGTTGTCTCGGGCGGGGTTCTGATTCCAGTCCCAGATTAGAATCCCGTCTCCGTACTTGACATTAAATAAGAATTACCTTTGTGGAGTATTTATGAGTCCCTAAGGGACAGTGGCCAATTAGAAGGGATAAGGTTTTTCACGTTGGTGGTCTCAGGGCGGGGTTTGGTCAGACCAATGAAATTCTGGCAACTATCCCGATTGGAAGACAAGAAGATGGGAGGGACAAAGTTTGAGATAATAAAATATGAAAAATCTAAAAAAAATGAGGAGATGGATTAGGAGGCCCGAGAGTAGTTTGGTTCGGAGGTCCCAGAAGAGATTGGTTAGGAGGTCCAAAAAAGAAGGTGCTCGATAGTCCAGTCTGCTAGGAAGTGTTCCTGCAGAAAGTAGTACGGCCGCACCCCAAAGACTCAGGAGAAAGCCCCTGACAATGTCTGTAACAGATCAACGGATGATGTATAGATTCCCTCTCCTGATCAGCTATTGATACCCTTCAACTAGAAGTGTTCGGGGTCTAACATTTTAGACCCACAAAGGTACCCATTTTGCATTACATTTTGAAATCGAGATTAGGTCCTCTCTCTACTTACAATATTTGCTTAAGTGTATAAAAAATTGTCAGAACTAATTTTGAATATATTGACTAATCTTACTTATGAAAATTAGCATCATTTTGGTTTTGTAAATAAATGTATAAATATATTATAATAAATTTACTTTTTTTATATTAAGCTAGTCTCGGTTGCTATCATTTTAGCGGTTAATCTTTTCTTCATATTTATGTCTGTAGTTTCTCAGAACCTGTGGGTAAACTTAGTACAAAAATATTTAACACAACACAATTAAAAATAAATCCCACTATACATTTGATCACAGATTTTTACTCAAATATATAACGAGGACTACACGACAAGAAGCAACTTTTTTAACTCGTCTTAGTAGAAATCAGGTCCATTTCCATTGAGCCAGTTCTCTTAACGTAGGAATTGTTGCGACGGTTCAGGTGGAAAATCTGGAGTCATTCCGTTCGTGACATCTGCGACATGTACCTGATGTGCGGTCGATGTAATGGAAATGCCTTACGAACTGTTAGGGAACATATTCTTTAAATTGTGCATATACTACTGTTGATATGTTCAATAAAGTGTTTTTCCTTGCAACGGCAGTGACGACATACTTTGATTTTCGTATTTTTCTCTTTAAGTATGGATCGCACAAGAACGCTTCCTTGTGCAGATTTTATATACACCCAACGTGAAATCTAGCTGTGAAGAGTTTATGCGACACCCTGTATATTACGATTGGTTGTATGTATATTTGTTAAAGTGTTTAAAAGAAACACGTGTTATATGAAATGTAACAGCATTTAATCAATATAAGATTATTATTAATCAATATGATATTGTTGTTGAGGACGATAATAAAGTGGACTGTATTTTTAAAACTTAACAAAAACTTTAATTAAGAAAAAATATGACAGGGTCATATAAGAGCATGGGCTCTGGCAATAAAAATATATATCAGGGATATATAAGAGCAATGGGCTCTAAAAAGGCAATCTCATGAGAGCCGCGGACAACGGTTCGACCTTCCGAGACGTTAAGACACTCTGGTTACAATACAAAAAAGAAGGAGAAATTATAACGTCGATATGTACCGAACAATTGTTATATAAGATATATAAGATTTTTGACAATACTAAATATATACTATAAATAGAAGTTACTTTTAAATATGGCAAATATAATAGTATCAATATATATATACATTTTTCATAAAAAGATCAAAACGATTAAAGATTCTAATACCCGTTTATAAAGACTATGATTTCACGTTGTGTTAAATATGTAGTTAAACGAGATTCATAATTTTCCTTGGATAAAATAAATATTTTGATGGATTCTCTTACATTCAATATAAATGTTTCAGAAAAGTCAACAACTTGTGATAACTAGAATATTGAACATTGCTTAAATTTCTTTTTTAACTGATATATTATGATTCGTTGTATGTATATTTATTAAAGTGTTCAAAAGAAACACGTGTTATATGAAATGTAACAGCATTTAATCAATATAAGATTATTATTAATCAATATGATATTGTTATATAAGATATATAAGATTTTTGACAATACTAAATATATACTATAAATAGAAGTTACTTTTAAATATGGCAAATATAATAGTATCAATATATATACACATTTTTCATAAAACAAAGATCAAAACGATTAAAGATTCTAATACCCGTTTATAAAGACTATGATTTCACGTTGTGTTAAATATGTAGTTAAACGGGATTCATAATTTTCCTTGGATAAAATAAATATTTTTAAAGGATTCTCTTACATTCAATATAAATGTTTCAAAAAAGTCAACAACTTGTGATAACTAGAATATTGAACATTGCTTAAATTTCTTTTTTAACTGATATATTATGATTCGTTGTATGTATATTTATTAAAGTGTTCAAAAGAAACACGTGTTATATGAAATGTAACAGCATTTAATCAATATAAGATTATTATTAATCAATATGATATTGTTATATAAGATATATAAGATTTTTGACAATACTAAATATATACTATAAATAGAAGTTACTTTTAAATATGGCAAATATAATAGTATCAATATATATACACATTTTTCATTAAGATGAAAACGATTAAAGATTCTAATACCCGTTTATAAAGATTATGATTTCACGTTGTGTTAAATATGTAGTTAAACGAGATTCATAATTTTCCTTGGATAAAATAAATATTTTTGATGGATTCTCTTACATTCAATATAAATGTTTCAGAAAAGTCAACAACTTGTGATAACTAGAATATTGAACATTGCTTAAATTTCTTTTTTAACTGAGATATTTGTTTACTTTAACTTTTCCCTGCTCTATAAAAAAATAAGTCATCTGCTGTACGAACATTAAAGTTCTTCAGAACTCAATACACACTGAAAAAAAATACATGAAGAGCGAATGACAACATAAAACTGCATAAAGTTTTGAAAAGAAATATTTCAAAAGTTTATCCCTTTTGCAAAATTTGTAGTTTTGTTATTTGTGTTTGGCCGTCGGCAATTTATGGGACGTTATCTTTTCAGTAAGCAGCTTAGGGTTAAACGAAACCGGAAGAAAGCTATATTTACGATTCCAAGGCCTTGCACATTTATTGTGAAATCCTGGACAAATCCAAAGAATGTGGGTTCCTAACAATGCAATATATCTTTATAGACATGTAATTCAATCGGGTTGAATGTTTTTTCTGCCTCCTCAGTATTTTGTAAAAACCAACCGCTTTCATTTAAAAACGTATTTATTTAACCAAAATAAATCAATGAAATTTTTTTAAAACAATAATGGAACTACTTTTTTATTTTATTTACTTTTGAATAAATGTCATAGCAAAAAACCTTTTTGGAGCTAAATTTTTTATTCTCTTATTTTTTTCTTTTAGATACCTCTTCCAAATATTTATTTTAATGGAAATCTATCTCTCTATCTCTATATATAATTTAGTGTGTCTGTGTGTGAGAACATAATATATTAAATTTTTCACATAGATAAATGGTACTGCATTAAAAAAGTAAATGTTGCTCCAATAAAAATGTAGATAACATTTATCATTAATTTGCAAAGAAATATTATAAATTGTTGTAACTAAAATATTGCATATTGCTCAAATTTCCTTTCTAATTTAAGGGTTCATATGACGCTTAAAAGTAAAAAAAAATATAAAATGATTATCATTTTTTACTTATCATAACTTGAAAATTACCAGTTTTACAAACATAATTTTTAACATAGTTAGCAACAATTATTGTCTTTACACATATATCTCCTTCATTTTTAAAACATAAAAATATTTTATTAGAAAATTTTAAATATTAGGCACTTTGTTGTTAACAAAAATGATAATTAGAAATAATTATTATCTTAACACGCTTATCTCCTTCATTTTTAAAACTTAAAAATATTTTTGTTAGAAAAGTTATTTATTTGGAGACCCTTTGTTGTTAATAAAAATGATAATTAGAAATAATTATTATGTTAACACGCATATCTCCTTCATTTTTAAAACTTAAAAATATTTTTGTTAGAAAAGTATTTTATTAGGAGACCCTTTGTTGTTAATAAAAATGATAGTTAGAAACCATTATTATCTTTACACGCATGTCTCTTTCATTTTTAAAACATAAAAATAATTTTGTTAGAAAAGTTTTAAATAGGAGACACTTTGTTGTTAATAAAATGATAGTTAGAACCAATTATTATCTTTACATTCATATATCCTTCATTCTTGACACAAAAGCATTTATGTTAGAAGCATTTAAATAGGAGACACTGTGTTATTAATAAAAATTATAGTTATAACCAATTATTATCTTTACATTCATATCTCCTTCATTCTTGAAACACAAAAATATCTTTGTTAGAAAGTTTTTAATAGGAGACACTTTATTGTTAATAAAAATGATAGTTAGAAACAATTATTATCTTTACACGCATATCCCCTTCATTTTTGAAATACAAAAATATTTTTGTTGGAACTTTTTAAATCAGAGACTCTTTGTTTTTATTAAAAATGATAGTTAGAAGCAAATATTGTTTTTACACGCATATCTCCTTCATTTTTGAAACATAAAACTATTTTTGTTGGAAAGTTTTAAATAAGAAACACTTTATTGTTAATAAAAATGATAGTTAGAAGCAATTATTATTTTTACATGCATATCTCCTTCATTTTTAACACAAAAATATTTTGTTACAAAGTTTTATACAGGAGACACTTTGTTGTTAATAAAAATAAGAGTTAAAAACAATTATTATTTTTTACGAATATCTCTTTCATTTTTAACACATAAAAATATTTTTGTTAGAAAGATTTAAATAGGAAACACTTTGTTGTTAATAAAAATGATAGTTAGAAACAATTATAATCTTTACATGCACATCTCCTTAATTCTTGAAATACAAAATCATTTTTAGTAGAAAGTTTAAAATAGGAGACACTTTGTTGTTAATAAAAATGATAGTTAGAAACTATTATTATCTTCACCAGTATATCTCCTTCATTTTTAAAGAATAAAAATATTTTTGTTAGAAAATTTTATATAGGAAACACTTTGCTGTTAATAAAAATGATAGTTAGAAACAATTTTTATCTTTTCACGGATATCTCCTTCATTTTTAAAACATACATGTTTTTAATAGAAAGTTTTAAATAAGAGACACTTTGTTGCTAAAAACAACAATAGAAACAATCATTATCTTTACAAACAAATCTCCTTGATTTTTAAAACACAAAAATATTTTTGTTAGAAAGTTTTAAATAGGACGCACTGTTTTGTTAATAAAAATGATAGAAACAATTATTATCTTTACACGCATATTTCCTTCCTTTTTAATAACAAAAATATTTTTGTTAAAAAGTTTTAAATAGGAGACACTTTGTTGTTAATAAAAATAATAGTTACAAATAATTATTTTCTTTGTACGCATGTCTTCTTCATTTTTAAAATATAAAATTATTTTTGTTAGAAAAGTTTTAAAAAAGAGACACTTTGTTATTAATAAAAATGATAGTCAGAAACAATTGTTATATTTACATGCATATCTCCTTGATTCTTGAAACATAAAATCATTTTTGTTAGAAAGTTTTAAATAGAAGACACTTTGTTGTTAATAGAAATGATAGTTAGAAACAATTATTATCTTTAAATGCATATCTTCTTCATTCTTGAAACATGAAATCATTGTTGTTGGTAAGTTTTAAATAGGAGACACTCTGTTGTTAATAGAAATGATAGTTAGAAATAATTGTTATTTTTACACGCATATCTCCTTCATATTTAAAAATAAAAATATTTTTGTTAGAAAGTTTTAAATAGGACGCACTGTTTTGTTAATAAAAATGATAGAAACAATTATTATCTTTACACGCATATTTCCTCCCTTTTTAATAACAAAAATATTTTTGTTAGAAAGTTTTAAATAGGAGACACTTTGTTGTTAATAAAAATGATAGTTACAAATAATTATTTTCTTTGTACGCATGTCTTCTTCATTTTTAAAATGTAAAATTATTTTTGTTAGAAAAGTTTTAAATAAGAGACACTTTGTTATTAATAAAAATGATAGAAACAACTGTTATCTTTACATGCATATCTCCTTTATTCTTGAAACATAAAATCATTTTTGTTAGAAAGTTTGAATTAGAAGACACTTTGTTGTTAATAGAAATGATAGTTAGAAACAATTATTATCTTTACATGCGTATCTCCTTCATTCTTGAAACATAAAAACATTTTTGTTAGAAAGTTTTAAATTGGAGACACTTTGTTGTTAATAAAAATGATAGTTATAAACAATTATTATCTTTACACGCATATATCCTTCATTTTGATAACTGAACATGAGCGCATGATAACTGAAAATATAATTACGTTTAAGGCAAATTTATTATTTAAAATCATAGTACAATATATAAAAATATCTTTGAACTTAAATCTGTATAAAATTTAAGTACATATATATTTTTACCAAAATATTTGATAAAAATGAATTTTTCTCTAAAGATGAAAACTTTACCGTTGCAAAAAAAAATTTTTTTTGTTAAATACACAAGAAAATTTAGGTTCAATTGGATGAACATTATACTGTAAACTACCTGTTAACATGTCATGAAAAAATATTAAAAACTTTTTGAGTTAACATGCGCTTTATATAAAGAACAACACAATAAGAAAAAAAATAAGTGGTTAATCCCCAGTGAAAGGTGCGCTCCTCCGCCATCTTGTTTTTGGTCACTATTGGCGAAACACGACTCCGCGAAGCACACGCCAAGTACCTAAGCCTAACACGCAGCGGAACATCGACCGTTCGCCATCGCAAAATCGGAAAACGTGACGCCGACTATGTTCCGATGGCGAGCGGTCGATGTATCTTCGCGCTAGACCTGGAAACTCAGCGTGAACTCTATGGAGTCGTGCTCCGAAAATAGTCACCAAAAACAAGAAAATACAACAAAACAATAAATTTCAAAAATTTTAAAAAGACAAAAAACACTTTCATAAAATCAACAAAGGCATAAACACTTACTTTTTAATTCTCGTGATTTTTCATCTTTCATTTTGCTGCCTTAATAAGTATCGCCCGAGAAATGGTGCCAAAAATACGCCAAAAAATCGCCAAAATAGCGTACCGTACACTGGGATACAGCCAAATAAGTTAAAGTTTAAATTTCTTTATAGTAAACACACGACAATTTTTTATTCATAACTCCTTTCAATTTTGCAATTTTTTACCTTGATTGTTTTTGAAATGTTCAGAACTGAATTTCTTTTCACATATACTTTTTCTTAAAAATACTAGCATATAGCCCGTCATATGACGGAATAAGTAAATGTTTCATTTTCTAAAATTGTAAAGTACTGTATGAAGCAGGTAAAAAATGATTTGTTTTTTGGCTGAGAATTATCATTAGAAATAACTTGTTTATCTTCATACTCCCCTAAAGTCGCTCGATATTGTGAACATTTAGAATCACACTGAATTCATTTAGAAAGATATAAAATCTTTTAGCTACCTTAAAATTATCGTTAAGTTCTTCAGTTTTTTTTTTTTTTTGCCACATTAATTAAAAGTAAAGGAATGACACTATCATAGGTATGGCCTATTGCATATCTAATCCAGATTTCTTTCAATAAACACAAAATGAAGGCTAGAAAAAATTAACAGCTAAAATAAAGGACACATAAAAATAGATAGAAGAAATTTAAGATAGAAAAATGAAATGTATTATAACATTACAAAATACGTGAATATAACATAATAAAAATCATAAAAATGAAAAAAATAGTAAAAATATATTTTTAAAAAAATAAAACAACTTTAATATAATTTATTATATATTAAAAAAAGAATATATTAAATTTACATTTAGAAAAATTTCATTCACAGAACCGTTAAAGGATACGACAAACAAATAGAATTACTGAGCTTGTGCCTACACATTAAGAAACAATTAAAATTTTTTACGTGATAGAATAGACAGCACTTTTATATTACAATGATTATTTGTTTATATGAATGATATCCAAATTGATAAATTTAATCTTTTGCTCTTAACAGGAAGAATAATCTTAAATAAACATTAAATAAAAAATTATTATTTTCGAAATCTCGGTGAATTTTGCTAATCCTAAGTCAAAAAAAATCCAATTGATTGTACCCATTAGGTAAAAGTTATAAATTCACGGACAGACAACTTAGGCTATTATAAAAATGAATTCACAGAATTAACGTAAACGTCAAAATCACTTGACAATCATTGGAAAAGCGTACACTTAGTGGGTTTTACTTTTCAAAACTGTATTAAACTACAATCAAGGTAAACCTCAAACACACTTAAATTTCACCGGCTGCATACAATTCAAAATCCTATTGAACATCGTGACTAAAAATAATGCAGCCGAACTATAATTATGCACCATATTATGTGACATAATACTAAAATTCAATTTTGTACCACATTATAAAATTTTGTTTTCGAATGCCTATTAAAAGACTGTGTTTCAAACATAATAGAAAGCGATCGAAATAACATGATCCATAACTATTAACGACATAAAACCCTTTTAATTATATTTAATAAATTTTGTTATTTACAATCATACTAAATTATTCGTATAAAACTTTATTTTTTGAATTTTTTACCCTGATTGATCAAGAGTTCAAAATGATTCTGTTTACATTCATTTATCATATTAGAAAAAAAATTACTTTTCGTTGGCGCCATCTATGACTAATATATTAACTAAAATTCATATATTATAATAAAAAGGAATAGTAAAATTTAAATTTGAAAATCCTTTGATAGAAAAATGTAAGTTTCAACATTATTATATTGAATAACATTTTTTTAAACAATGTTTTTATTTTTAAAAACCATTTTACTTCATTTGACAGCTTGATATAAAGTTTATAATAGAAAACTAATACAAAAAGAATAAAAATTTAAAAAAAAAGATGAAAATAAAAAAAAATTAAAGTAAAAATAAAAATTTAATTTTAAAAATTGTCAAAAATGTAATAAAATATTAGAAATGAAGCAAACACTAAAGCTCATTTCTTACAAAAAATAATTTTTTAAAACTTAAAAAACGACAAAAATAACAAAAATGAAATTTAAAAATTTAAAATACAAGCAAAAAAAAAAATAAATAAATAAATAAAAATAAAAAAAACGAAAATAGTAAATTAAAATTAAAATATTGTCAAAAATATAAATAAATACAAAAACTGTCCAAGATCATACAAAATCACTTGATTACTTTTAGTTAAAATATTAGTAAATAGAAATAGACTGTTATACTCATAGATCTTTATTAACCACTAAAATGTAATTGTTTAAAATTTTTCAAGGATTAGTTTAAAATATAAAAGAAATTAAAAATAATAAAACAGCTTAGGAAAAAGAATTTAAAAGAGAAAGCAAAAATATAAAATGAATAGACATATAGAAAAATTATTGTTACAGAATTTCAACTCGACTGTTACGAAAAATAGCAGAGACTTAAAAACTTTCTTTTACATGAAAGTCCTTATTAAAGCATATGACAATTGAACTAAAAGAGTAGATAAATTTAAATATGCTTCGCCCTTGTCATCCTATTAAGAATGATTTTAGTATAAAAATTTATTTGATTTTACTTTAAACATGAAAGTAAACTCTTTCATACTGATATTATTGCTTTAGATTATCTTGTCATAATACATATAATAAACAGAATTTAATATTGACATGATTATTTTTTTTATGAATGTATCGAAATATGATAAATTATCGCCTGCTTTAAAAAACAAATAAAAGCACTAAACGCAGAAAAAACTAAATTTCGAATATAATTATCTAACCCTAATTAAAAATTCAATATATATATATAACATAAAAAATTTACAGACATTTGCTATTATTATATAATAATATTTTTTTGGTCGATTTAACGGTCGTATGACATTTTCATACTTTTCGTTCTTATCGCCATAAGGTACTTGAAAATATGAGAATAAGAAGAAAATTTGAAGTATGAAAAGCCTCATTTCAGAACATTTCATAGCCACTTTTATTACACCGGATAATTTTATCCAAAACTGCATTCATACGTGTCACAAGATATACGTGTGCACAAGTTAAAATTAAGGAAGTTTGATCAGAAAATCAGCAAAAATACACACTTAAATGAAAAAAATGAAGCACCAACCTGGAATTATCCGAATGGGACGAAAATAGGTAGATGTGATGTGCATTAACAGAAAAATTAATGATTACAATTTGAGTAAAATTAGACGATTAATTCAAGTGATATAGCTTCGCAAAGTGAAACATTCAGTAGCGCGTTTGTCCATCTATGGCACTTATGAAAGCAGTTATTTGTGTTGGCATTGATTAATAAAGACGGTGGAAATTATAAACTTTCATGAAACATGACATATACAAAGTTGAAAATCACGGGGAACTTAATCCGAATCAAAAATTATACGAGAAAAATAAAGTTGGCTAAAGTTTTCAAAAAACAAAAATATTTTTCTAAAGTGTATCTTTTTAGAAACGTTTTTAGTTTTGTTATTTATGCTTGTCCGTAGGCATTTTATGGGACGTTACATTTTCAGTAAGCAGCTTAGAGTTAAAAAAAATACCACTGGAAAGATATATTTACGATTTCAGGGGCTTGCACATTTATAGTGGAAATCCTGGACAAATCCAAAGAATGTGGGGTTCTAACAGCACAATATATCTTTATGGACATGTAATTCAATTGGGTTGAATGTTTTTTTTTATAACTCCCCCATCGGTATTTTGTAAAAAAGCAATCGCTTTCATTTGAAAACGTATTTATTTTGCGAAAGTAAATCCGGATCAATGAAACTTTTAGGGTAAAAATACAAACAGAGGGTTTATGTTTTGCTTTGTTTACTATTTAGTTTGTATCATACCGAAGGCAATATGCTTGTTTTCATTTTGATTTCAGTTCGTTTTATAGGGTTTGTTTACTCAAAAGATAAATAAATTCTAATTAAAAATAAACGGATATTACTCATTTAATCTACTTTTTTTACTCTTGGGCAGATTTTAAATAAAATATTTTCTAATTTTAAGATAAAATTGATGCACAATAAGCACACACACACACACACACACACACACACACACACACACACACACACATATATATATATATATATATATATATATATATATATATATATATATATATATATATATATATATATATATATATATATATATATATATATATATATATATATATATATATATATATATATATATATATATATATATATATATATATATATATATATATATATATATATATATATATATATATATATATATATATATATATATATATATATATATATATATATATATATATATATATATATATATATATATATATATATATATATATATATATATATATATATATATATATATATATATATATATATATATATATATATATATATTATATATATATATATATATTATATATATATATATATATATATATATATATATATATATATATGTGTGTGTGTGTGTGTGTGTGTGTGTGTGTGTGTTAGGCCCATGTCAATTCAAGAAGCCGATGATCTCTTGATAATGCCATTATTAATGACTGCTGCACAGGTTCAGAGTCAACCATCAAATATAAAGGCTAGTAGTTAACGTCCACACTCTAACAAAGAAGCTTCATTTGATTCATACAGCAACCCTTTCTGAAGACGCTCTCTCTCAATTAGTATGTATCAAGCGCATTTATATGGAGTTATAGGTTGGATGCATTAAAGAGTACTCACGTTTTTTGCCTTTAAACGTCTAAATTATTAATTTTATGTTTTCAAACTTGGCATATATATATATATATATATATATATATATATATATATATATATATATATATATATATATATATATATATATACGTGTGTGTGTGTGTGTAACATATCAAAATTATTATACTTAAACTATCTCTTAAAAATTCTCCTCTTTCCCATTTTCATTCCTTATAATCTATTTTCCCAACCACAAAGTTTATTATCTAAAGGAGTGTCCTCTACTTCAGATTCTTTTATCAGTCTACCAAAGCTAGCTGTGCATTACATGCTAATTATAGCACATTTCCCCCATTCATCACATTTTCCAGCTGTCGCTGGACAATGGCTAACGTTTTTCAATTATCTTAATTTCTTTTTAAAGTTCAGAGCTCTGACTAATCTACTTTCTCTGGCAAAGATTTCGTCTTCGCGTCTTGCTCTAATCTCACCCTGTAATCTGCAGATGTTTTTATGTTCATTTACTTACGTGCCTTTGACTGTGAAACGTCATTTTCATAGATCTAAAATTAAGTTTAAGTTCTTTTACGGATTCGTCGTTCTCTTCAATATACCACGACTGTTTACTTCAATAGTCTAGTTGCTTATTTTTCGCTTTATCCAGTATCCCAGGAATGTAACTAACTAACACAAACACACACACGCACCCACGCACGTACACACGCACACACACATGTATATACATGTATATATATATATATATATATATATATATATGTATATATATATATATATATATATATATATGTGTGTGTGTGTATATATATATATATATATATATATACACACATATATATATATACATATATATATACATAAATATATATATATATATATATATATATATATATATATATATATATATATATATATATATATATATATATATATATATATATATATATATATATATATATATATATATATAAAGTTACATTTTTAAGAATTTATTTTAATTCTATAAAACTATTGATCCTGTATAGTTATGAGGTCCTCTGTCTTATATTTACATAATTACTTAAGTATTAAAAAATTATTGTCAGAACTAATTTAGAAGATGTTGATAAAGCATATTTTATGAAAATTAGCTTCAGTTTTGTATGTACATAGATATATATATTATAATAAAATTATTTTTTTTATATTAAGCTAGTTTCGGATGCTGTTAATTTAGCTTTTAGTTTAGTTTCATATATTATGTCTGTAGTTTCTCAAAACCTGCGGTTAAATTTAGTACTAAAATACTTTTACACAACGCAATCAAAATAAAATCCCACTATACATTTGATCACAGGTTAATACACAAATAAAAACGAGGACTACACGACATCCTCCAGCTCTCAAAACCTAATATTGTAAATTGCTGCTTTCAACTGCTTAAACATTATTATATTATCAACTGCATATGAATATATCGATATCTTTCGTTATATTATTGTATAGAACGGCTTTATATTATTATTTTTCGTTATAAATAGTGTAAATTTTAGTCAAAAATGAAAGTGTAAACAAGACATTACAGTGGCTTGAAATACAAAATTTCAACATTCTTTGGCTAGTAGCTTTGTACGAGATACATAGTAGAAACATACATATGTACGTAAATACAGCTTTCATGGCGAAACTAGTCAAAATAATTCAGAAATGGCGAAAACAGCCATTAAAATTTTAAAAATTAAAGTTTTTAAGTATATACGTATAAATGTATGTACCTAAAAGAATTCTTAGTACATACGTAAATCTAAACTACATTATGGAGTTGAGGCGTTGTTAAAAGCATTGCAAAAATAGAATTTCTGTTGAATGGCAATATTGAAAATTGTCGTGATCACAATACCTGCTTTACTTCGAGCAAGAAAATAAAAAGTTGCAGTCTAGAAATTAAGTGTTTGAAACATAAGATTTAAGTAACACACTGCAACCATTAAGAATGATTTCACAGAGATTTCCAAATGATGTTTTAAGAATTTAGATTGCCAAACATCATAATATTGCTTTTGAGGGAATGTAAGACAATTAAGTCATAATGCACACATTGAGATTTAAATGGAAGGAATATAAGTGAAAATGAGAATATAATCAGTAAGGTTACTGCGTTTAGTACACGCTTTGCAGCCTTGATAATTTCAACGGGAGGGATAATGAAGCGATAGCATTATTAATAGCTTTGGTCTTTCATCACTAAATGTAGTCTGCAGTAAGGAAATATTTGTAATATTAGAAAATATTGATTTGAGATTTGGAAATTTTCGGAATATTTTTAGAATATCCTTCAGAATATAAGTTGAAGTGGGAGTAATATGTGGGAGCTTTCTGCATTTAGTATACATATTTGTGACCTTCATTATTTTAAGGCTAGGAAAAATGAAACGAGAGAATTGTTAATAGTTTTTAAATAACGACTTAGAGGAATAATGAATTATTTACCAATAAGTTGTACATAATTATTATATTAATAAAACATTATGTTTATTTTTCATCTATATTTTCTATCCTTTGTAGGATCCTTGCTTTTATGCTGTCATCAATGGAAATTATATAGTGGTAATTTGGAAATTTTCAGAATATATTTAAAAGCACAAGTGGAAGAGAAAAGAATGTTATGGAAGATTACTGTGTTTAATATAAACATTTGTAACAATGATTATTTTAAGGCTAGAAAAAATAAAACGAGAGAATTTTTACTAATTTTTAAATAATTACTGAGAGTAATAAGGAATTATTTAGCAGTAAGTTGCACATAACTATAATATTAAAAAAACTTTATGATTAATTTTCATCTATATTTTCGATACTTTTTAGGATACTTGTTTTAATGCTGTCCTTAGTGGAAATGATTGACTGTTAATTTGGAAAATTTCGCAATATCTTTAAAACAAAAGTGGAAGAGAAAATAATGCTCTGGAAGATTACTGCGTTTAGTATAAACATTTATGACCTTGATTATTTTAAGGCGAGATAAAATGGAATGAGAGAATTGTTACTAGTTTTTAAATAACGACTGAGAGGAATAATGAATTACTTAGCAATAAGTTGTATATAATTATAATATTAAAAAAACATTATGATTATTTTTTTGATTTTGATCGTTTGTAGGATCTTGTTTCTATGCTGTACTCAATGGAAATGATTGACTGGTAATTTGGAAATTTTCAGAATATCTTTAAAGCACAAGTGGAAGAGAAATGAATGCTCTGGAAGATTACTGCGTTTAGTATAAACATTTGTAACCTTGATTATTTTAAAGCGAGGCATAATGAAACGTGAGAATTGTTACTAGTTTTTGAATAACGACTGAAAAGAATAATAAATTATTTAGCAATAAGTTTTACATAACTATAACATCAAAAAAACTTTAAGATTATTTTTATCTATAATTTCGAACCTTTGTAGTATCTTTTTCTATGCTGTCCTCAAAGGTAATTATTGACTGCTAATTTGGAAATTTTCAGAATATCTTTAAAGCACAAGTTGGAGAGAAATGGATGCTCTGGAAGATTACTGCGTTTAGTATAAACATTTGTAACCTTGATTATTTTAAAGCGAGGCATAATGAAACGTGAGAATTGTTACTAGTTTTTGAATAACGACTGAAAAGAATAATAAATTAATTAGCAATAAGTTTTACATAAACATAATATCAAAAAAAAACTTTAGTATTAGTTTTATCTATATTTTCGATCGTTTGTAGGATCTTGTTTCTATGCTGTACTCAATGGAATTTATTGACTGGTAATTTGGAAATTTTCAGAATATCTTTAAAGCATAAGTGGAAGAGAAATGAATGCTCTGGAAGATTACTGCGTTTAGTATAAACATTTGTAACCTTGATTATTTTAAAGCGAGGCATAATGAAACGTGAGAATTGTTACTAGTTTTTAAATAACGACTGAAAAGAATAATAAATTATTTAGCAATAAGTTTTATATAACTATAATAGCAAAAAAAAAACTTTATGATTATTTTTATCTATACTTTCGATCCTTTGCAGGATCCTTGCTTTTATGTTATCAACAATGGAAATGATTGACTGGTAATTTGGAAATTTTTAGAATATCTTTACAACACAAGTAAAGAGAAATGAATGCTCTGGAAAATTATTGCGTTTAATATAAACATTTGTAACCTTGATTATTTTAAGGCGAAGCATAATGAAACGTGAGAATTGTTATTAGTTTTTAAATAACGATGAGAGGAATAATAAATTATTTAGCAATTAGATAATTATAATATCAAAATACTTTATGATTATTTTTATCTATATTTTTGATCGTTTGTAGGATCTTGTTTCTATGCTGTCCTGAATTGAAATTATTGACTGGTAATTTGAAAATTTTCAGAATATCTTTAAAACAGTGTGGTCAAAAACTTAAGTGGAAACAAAACAAAAAGGCTCTGGAAAATTACAGCGTTTGATATAAACATTTGTAACCTTGATTATTTTAAAGCGAGAAAAGATTAAACAAAAGTATTATTACTAGTTTTTAAATAACGAATGAGAGGAATAATGAATTATTTACCAATAAGTTGTACATAATTATTATATTAATAAAACTTTGTTTAATTTTTATCTACATTTTCTATCCTTTGTAGGATCCTTATTTGTATGATGTCCTTAGTGGAAATGATTGACTGGTAATTTGGAAAATTTCGGAATATCTTTAAAACAAAAGTGAAAGAGAAAATTATGCTCTGGAAGATTACTGCGTTTAGTATAAACATTTGTGACCTTGATTATTTTAAGGCGAGATAAAATGGAATAAGAAAATTGTTACTAGTTTTTAAATAACGACTGAGAGGAATAATGAATTACTTAGCAATAAGTTGTACATAATTATAATATTAAAAAAACTTTATGATTATTTTTCATCTATATTTTCGATCCTTTGTAGGATCTTTGCTTTTATGCTGTCATTAGTGGAAATTATAAAATGGTAATTTGAAAATTTGCAGAATATCTTTAAAAACAAAAGTGGAAGAGAAAAGAATGCTCTGGAAGATGGTAAGGTTATAATTGATTATACTGCGTTTAGTATAATCATTTATAACCTTATTATTTTAAGGCTAGGAAAAATGAAACGAGAGAATTGTTACTAGTTTTTAAATACGACTCAGAGGAATAATGAATTATTTAGCAATATGTTGTACATAATTATTTTATTAATAAAACTTTGTTTATTTTTCATCTATATTTTCGATCCTTTGCAGGCTCCTTACTTTTATGCTGTCATTAATGGAAATTATAAAGTGGTAATTTAGAAAATTTCAGAATATCTTTAAAACACAAGTGGAAGAGAAATGAATGCTCTGGAAGATTACTGCCTTTAGTATAAACATTTGTAAACTTGATTATTTTAAAGCGAGAAAAATTGAATCGAGGGAATTGTTAACAGTTTTTAAATAACGACTCAGAGAAATGAGGAATTATTTAGAAATAAGTTGTACATAATTATTATATTAATAAAACATTATGTTTATTTTTCATCTATATTTTCAAATCTTTGTAGGATCCTTGCTTTTATGCTGTCATCAATGGAAATTATATAGTGGTAATTTGGAAATTTTCAGAATATATTTAAAAGCACAAATGGAAGAGAAAAGAATGTTATGGAAGATTACTGTGTTTAATATAAGCATTTGTAACAATGGTTATTTTAAGGCTAGAAAAAATAAAACGAGAGAATTGTTAGAAATTTTTAAATAATTACGGAGAGGAATAAGGAATTAATTATTTAGCAGTAAGTTGCACATAACTATAATATTAAAAAAACTTTATGATTAATTTTCATCTATATTTTCGATCTTTTGTAGGATCTTGTTTTTATGCTGTCCTTAGTGGAAATGATTGACTGGTAATTTGGAAAATTTCGGAATATCTTTAAAACAAAAGTGGAAGAGAAAAGAATGTTCTGGAAGATTACTGCGTTTTTGTAACCTTATTTTAAGGCGAGGAAAAATGAAACGAGAGAATTGTTACTAGTTTTTAAATGCGACTGATAGGAATAATGAATTACTTAACAATAAGTTTTACATAACTGTAATATTAAAAAAACTGTATGATTATTATTCATTTTTATTTCCTATCCTTTGTAGGATTATTGCTTTTACGCTGGCATCAGTGGAAATTATATATTGTTAATTTGGAAATTTTGAGAATATCTTTGAAAACACAAATGGAAGAGAAAATAATACTCTTGAAAATTACCGCCTGTATTATAAACAATTGTAAACTTTATAATTCAAAAGAGAGAAATAACGAAGTGAGGAATTACTACCTATCATTACTAAATTTGGAGTAAGGGAAGAAATATTTTGCAATAATGAAATCTTTTGACTGTTTATTTAAATATTATCAGAATATCTTACCTTGAACAATCTTTTTATCTTGAGTGGTAATAACACAAAAATCGATGCTTAAATTTTTTTTTTCTACATCTAAATTTTGAAAATACTAATACATTAATAAAAGGATCTTTTCATATTACACTCATGTCCATAAATTAAGGATAATTCAGAATCATAAAGAAATTGAGCTCTAAAATAAAAATTTGACCTGTAGAATTACCACACACATCTTGAAGAAGAATATGCAAATTGCAGGAAACCACCAGATGGCGCGGATAGTACATCACAATGAAGAGAGTGTATGAAAGGGTTATATAAGGAATTGTAGCAAAGAAGTTAAATTGTTCAAAAGCGCTTTAAAAGCCTTTCATTGCAATAACCGCATAGTTATGGCACAAAGGAAGCATTTGGATGATTTTTTACGTGGTAGAATTATCGGACGACTGGAATGTGGACGTGCCCAGCTGGAAGTATCCGAATAACTTGGAATCGCCAAGAGTGTCATCTCCAGGCTTTGGCAACGATTCAAACATGATGGTAATGTGAGTAGATGTTACAGCACAGGTCGTCCCCGAGTTACTACGCCGAATGATGACCGGTATTTGGCAGTTACTGCCAAAAGAAACAGACGGAGCACAGCATCAGACCTGTCTCGTCAGCTCTCTTCAGCTACCGGTACGACAGTTTCAAGGCAGACCGTGTACAGACACTTAGGGAACATTGGTCTATATGCTCGTAGGCCTGTCAGATGTGTTCCCCGTACCGCAAGTCACTGTCGCCTGCGATTATGCTGGGCTAGAGAGCATGCATTGTGGACACCGCAACAGTGGTCTTGTGTGATGTTTTCCGACGAGTCCAGGTTCAGTTTACATTCTGATTCTCGCCGGACTTTCATATGGAGAGCGCCAGGTACCCGTTACCACCAAGAGAACACCATTGAACGACACCGTTATGGTGGTGCAGGATGGCTCGTTTGGGGAGGAATTATTCTTGGTTTCAGAACTGACCTGCATGTTCAGAGTGTAACGATGGCAGGCCACATCTATCGGGATGTCATTCTGGAATAAAATGTACGTTTGTTTCGGGGCGCCATGAATCCTGAATTTCTCTACCGTGCAAACATTGTAGACGAATGCCTTCAATCGGAGGATATCACCCGTATTATTATTTTATAGTGAACAAATATTCAAATACTGCAGTGAAAGCTTTATAAATTCCCTAGGCCAAGTTTAGATACGCGTAACTTTTTACTTTTAGTTATAAAAGTAATAGTTTCCTTCCTTTTTAAGATGTCATTTTATTGGTCTTGTTACAGTTAAATAAACTCGATATACATTCTTTAAATCAATATAAAATGTAAGCTTAAAATCAAATAAACAAACAAACGAATCGGAAAACTTAATTAGAGAAGATAAAAAATGAAAAATGGAATCTAAATAAAGAATGAAAAAAATAAAAGATAAACTAGTAAAAATCTGGTTATCACTGGAAAAGCAGAGAATCAATAAATAAATAGATTGAAATAAAATAGTTAAGAAAATATAAAATGTAAGCTTAAAAACATATTAACAAACAAAGGAATCGGAAAACTTAATTAGAGAAGATAAAAAATGAAAAATGGAATCTAAATAAAGAATGAAAAAATAAAGGATAAACTAGTAAAAAGCTGGTAATCACTGGAAAAGCAGAGAATCAATAATTAAATAGATTGAAATAAAATAGTTAAAAAATATAAAATGTAAGCTTAAAAACAAATTAACAAACAAAGGAATCGGAAAACTTAATTAGAGAAGGTAAAAAAGGAAAAATGGAATCTAAATAAAGAATGAAAATATAAAGGATAAACTAGTAAAAAACTAGTAATCACTGGAAGAGCAGAAAATCGATAAATAAATAGATTGCAATAAAATAGTTAAGAAATTAATTCATTGGTTAAAATAATAAATAAAAAGGCAACTATTAAAAAAGATTATTTAATCTAATAGAAAAAAAGATTTTAGTTCTCACAATTTAGAACGTTAAATTTCTTGTCTGAACGTAGTAACTCACCTAAATCATTTTTTATACATAAACAATTATCTATCGCAAAGTTTTGAACAATTTCTGGTTAGTTATTGTTATTAGCATAATTTTGCAAGCGTGCGTTTAACCATATAAATTTAAAAAATTAGAAGTTTATTAATTTAAAACTTTTCCTGTTAACAGTTAAAAAAATTCTAAAAACAAAATTTTAAAATGAAATACTTTTTAACAATGTACTGGATAATTGCTAAAGAATATGCTTGCAGATTTATGTAGGTTTTCGTAGTTTCGTGCTTCATTAAATCTTTTTGATCTAATCTGATTTGAGAATGTTAAAAGAAGGATATTTCTTCGTTTCTTTATCATTTTAAACTAAAACTGATTAATTAAAAAACTACTGTCTCAAAATAGTATATCATTAAAATTTCTTTCTTCAAAAAGCATTGATATTTCACCCTCCAGCTGAAGAGAAAGCGAAAGTTAAAACATTATGAAACTTTCAGGGCAAAATTAATTAGTAATTAAAATTTTAATTTTAAACGTTATTATCTAACTTTATTTTTTAGTTACTACCATCTATTTTTAAAAGATTAGATGTAGTTTCCTGTATTTTTGAAATTAAAAGAATAAATTTATGCTTGACTAAGTGAAATAATACCCCTGAAATTAAACTTTTTAAGTAAGTCTTTGTTTAGTCAATCATTATTTTCCTATCATTTACAAAATATTATTCCATTTTCCGAAATAGGAATTAATTTGCAGTATTTCTTTATCACTAACTAGCATATTGCCGTCATATGACAGGATCAGTAAAAATTTTAATTTTCCAGAACTGTAAAAGTACCCT
>CM063509.1:103884366-103896866 GCA_032207245.1 Pardosa pseudoannulata
AAAATTTATTTTATTATAAATTTTATCTTTAATATAGTTTCTATTTATAACATACTATCTATCATTTTATTATCTAATATAACTATAATAGTTCTAGTCATATAATTCTACTAACCTAATTAAATATCTAATACTGTGTATAATTTATTCCACTGGTTAAACGGTGAAAAGGCGAAATGTGCCTTCTTAATAAAGGAAAAAAAACACATGCCCGCGAAAATCGCGGGATGAGCAAATTTTGCTACATTTGAATTGCCCGTGGAAATCGCGGGATGAGCAGTCAGAGGGTTAAACGCTCGAAAAGGGGGGAAGAGGTGGATTTCGAACTTTTTAAAGACGACAGTATTTTGTACTGTGATATACAGCACATTTGTACTATTTTATGTCAGAATCGGATCGATAGTTTAGGAGAAGATAAATTTTGCTCTCTGAGAATTTTGCTAGCCCTATCTCATCAATAATTCAATGCTTGTGCCTATTCCAGGTCCAACCACTTCATAAATTCGAGGACAGACTGACAGATAACATATGCTATTATTATATAGGGGACGACTGAAAGGATTTACATTTCCTTCGGTTTCTAAAGTAGGAAATTCTTATTGATATTTATTAGATTCATCAGATTTATCTTTAAGAAATAAATCTTTTATAATGTTTTCTTGCTTTTCAGATTCATATTTTTAATAGCACCAAGTACAAATTAATCTTCCGACTTTACTAAAGTATTTTATTCCAATATAAACACATGATAGTATAAATATCGTAACCTGTATAAAGTGTTTGTAAAATAATTCAGAAAAATCATTTTTTTTAATTGTTCGCAGGAGAACTCTCTGCCAATAGACTCAATTGTAGTTGACAACAGCTTATATCAAACTAATCAAATACCGATATATTTGGGAATAGACATGTAAAATTCAAAATGCAAAGCCAACAAAAGCAAAAAAGGAATAGAAAGTACGCAGACAGCTGTTTCGCAGTTTAGAGCCAGCAGTATTCTTAATGCTAGAGACATAAAAACTTGTAAAAGAAGACTGTGTCTAAAAGCAGGTGTCATAATTATTCTCTCTCTGCTCAGTCTCCATTTACTGATCACTGGATTCTCTGGCATCAAAAATACTTCTTCCTTAAATCAGTAATATAGCTGTCTGCACGCTTTCTCTTTCTAATTTATTTACTTTGTCTTAGTATTTTATGCTATATTTCGTCACAAAGGTATTAAGTTCTCTTAATCGCTACATACATTCAAGAGAAAAAATTTTATGACCACCTGTCAAAAACGAGTTGGCCCACCTGTAACGCGCAACACAGCTTCAACCCACCTTCGCATGGATGCCACAAGTCCTTATTAGATGGCCGGAGACAGATTGTACCAGATATTTAAGCAACGGTTGCGCAAATCCGAGATATAGCGAATTGGTGGTCTTTGCACTCTGATATGCCGTCCCATGATATCCCAAATGTGTCCTACGGATTCAGATCCGGCGACATTAACTGGAATTCAGAATAATGTTCCTCAAACCCCTCCAACACAATTTTAGCCTTGTGACACGAGGCGTTGTCCTTTTGGAACTTTACATTTCCAGCTTGAAAAACAGACGTCATGTAAGGGTGCAACTGGTCCCTAATGATGTTCAGATACCATATAGCATTCATGGTCTGCTTTACCACAACCACGGGTCCCAGATTCTCTAAGATAAAGTCCTCGGAAGTATAGTACCGCCACCACCGGTCTGTTCATGACCTACTGTACATTGAGGGAGCAACTGTTCGCCTTGAAGACGGTGTATCCTGACACGGCCATCGGCTTGATGAATGTCAAACAGTGATTCATCTGACCAGGCAACTCTCTCCCACTGATCCATGAACCAGTCGCGGTGTTCCCAGGCTCAGTTGGCGATGACACTTGGTCATCAAAGGCACACGAGTGGGACCTTTCCTGCATAGCCCCATATCCAACAGTGTCCGCTGAATAGTGTGCTCTCGAATAGCGTGTGGATGTCCAACACCATGTCGTCGACTGCTGGTTTCACCATCATTCATCCACTTTGCGTAAATACTAACAAATGTAGATCGCGAACAACCCACGAGTCTTGCAGTGTCAGTAATACTTGTTCCGAGCCTTCGAGCCATTACAATCTTCCCTCTATCAAAATCGCTTAGATTCGTAGGTTTCCCATGACACACAAAAGTAAGTGAAAGAATGATTCTTCAGACTCTCCAGCAGCAGTTAAATACCACCAGTTAATTTCACCTGATCATGTACCTTCCACGTCATCCAGGCGAGTTCATTGCAAAATGTTTGGGGTGCTCATAATGTTTTGGCTCTTGAGTGTACATCTATCTGTTTTTCCCGTGAAACCTTTGTGAAATAGTAACAATCATTCGCCCTCGTCTTCCTGTCCACTATTAGTACTGTGGTTAAAAATCTTTATTTTAGCTATTTTTATACATTCAGTTAATCTCAAAGGTAAAAAAAAAATAAATTATATTTCGTGAAATTAATATAAAATTTGTTTTAAATATAGTCAAGTTATCCACCGATATTTCCAAAATCCTTTTAACTTTACACAAAAATCTCTTTTTTTTTTCTTCCCTAATTTAAAGTGCACTCGGTAAAATTATGTGGGGAAAAGAAGGTCATTTTCCTTAACCAAGAAAGAACAATAGAGATTTTTTGTCAAGTATAATTAGCCGTTTCATAAAGGAGCTAAAATCTTCGATAAATAAAAAAGAGGTTATTAGCTTATATGCTTGAGATTAATTAAGAAAATATTTTAAGTGGTTTAAAAGTTTTTTTTTTATTCCTCCTCTGTGTAAACCACTTTCTGAATTTTATCTTAAATCTTTCATTTTTCTACCTTAAAAAGTTCTTAAGGATTGAAATATAATTAGAATGTGTTAATTTCCTAACGAGCTTCGGATAAAAAAGCAAATTATATACTTAGTTATTTCTAAATCAATCTTGAAACATTTACAGAAACGAAATTTAAGTATCTGAAAATTTATTCTATTGTTAACTTTAGGAAAGACAAAAACTGTTCGAGATCACTTAAGGGACTGTGATACTTTTCAATTTTTTATTTGAACTTTACGTATTACAGTACACAATACAATTGCTTTATTTCTTATATATTTTAAAGTATTTTTCTCTAGAGAGCTTAGTAAAACTTTAAATGTTTGAAATTTTCGAAAGTTTTTTATAATTTTCGTAATTTTTCAGGCATTACTAATTTTGATCCAAAATTTTTAGATCTAGTTCTATATGAAATACGTGTATTTGTAAGTATCTCGAAAATTATATTTTTTCAATTACTAGTGTAATAAAAAATAGCAGTTCCTTGTATATATTTTTTATAAAACAACGTCATGCGGATTTCATGCACAGTTTTTTTAATACAATATATAAATTATAAGAACAAAGTATTGCGTTATACGTAGTTACTAGTGATGTAGAAATATGTCGTCACAATCTACGGCAAACGACAGTAAACATTGAAATATTAATACGAAAGTTTGTAAAACAGGAGAAATTAAAGCATTCGTATTAAGTATTAAATCAACACTTGCATCTTAAATGTATATGAAAAAGGTTTTAGCAATTTTAAAACATGAAACTCAAAGAAAAATACAAATTGAGTCCAGACATCAGATAAGGAGTATTAAATTTAAGAAAATACATCTCCATAATCTCGAAACAAGAAAAAAAATGAAAACAGAATTTGAAATATCAATACGAAGATTTCTGAAATAGATGACATTAAAGTACTTGTATTAAGTACTAAATTAACATTTGCATCTTAAATATAATCTTAGCAATTTTAATATATGGATATTGCGGGAAAATACAAAATTGCGTACATTCACCACAGAAGTTGTTCAAAACAAGAGTAAGAGTTTAAATGCTTTACAGATGAAGTAAACACGAAAACTTCGTTCAACTCATGGAAATGACAGAGTCGAATCCCCCCCTGGTAATGAAGATTTTTCATTATGCCCCTGCATTACATATTTCCATATTGTGTTGTATTGTTTGTACCTACATTTTGTACCTACCGTTTTTTCGCATATTGCCCCTTGCAGGTGCAGCTTTGTTTTCTCATGATATCAGCCTATCTCTCCAAACAGAGTCGCCCTAGGTCTGGGATTAAATTTCGGACCGAACTTCTAATTCTGGCCACCTAAATCCGCAGCCCTTAAACCTTTCGGTCATAATTTGTGTCTATCGGCTCATATGCCAACACTCTAAAGGCAATATGTGTCGGTTTTCCTCTGACAGCTACTATTTTTGAACAGTGGCGCGTTGTGATGTGTTGCCAAATTCCGCATCGCCCTTGGTGAATTTTCACCGCATTGGATGCGCCTATCAGCGATTCGCGTTTCCGTTCTCCGCGCTCCTTGTCTCGGGTTATCATTGGTCAGAGTCGAGGGAGCCCAACGTCTTCTTGAGAGCACGAAGTTTCCTTGGTGCCTGGCAACCCCTTAGTGGCTGTGTTTTCGGCGCTTTTGGCTTGAGCACAGTCTAGGAGTTTTGGTAATTTTAGAGAGAGGGAAAATTTTTAATAACCTTGCAGACGTTTTTTTTTTTTTAGAGACAGTTTTTTCCGTCGGAGCCCACATCGATCTTTGGCCAACCTAAGCCCTCTCCCGTTGTTTCTATCTTACTGCAATGTTTCTGGAGTCATTCAATCAGCAAAATAATCTTCGTTAACAACTATAGGTTCCTAGCAGTGACATTAGCTATTTGTCACTCTCCAATAGGTCAAGGCTAGGACTCTGGAGACAATACATTGAGGTTGTGGATGAAAGAACTAAACAAGCAACTCTAAAACAAGAAGGAGACTTCACGGTGAAGTTTCCTGTCTCCTCCGTGAAGAAGTTGTTTAAACAACAAGTTTTATCTTCCTGACAGAGAGGTTGGAGCTACAGTGAGACCGGAAGAAGATTATTCGAGCTCGTTCCGAAGGTCACCTTTAGAAGACTGGCAGATGACTTTCTCATCAATCAACTGATCACTTGACATGGGCACATCAGCATCGCCTCTTTGGTCGCTCTCCGGAATCTTGGTATCGAGCAACAGAAGGATCACTTCATGTGTCACTGCCCCTTAATGGACTCCATTCGCTTTCTGAATTTCCCGAGGAACTACAAAGAAGTCTCACTGGTGAATCTCATCAACTCCGATTCCTCTAGACTTGGACTGAGAAGAATTGTCGAACTCTGCACAGAGCATCTTCAACTCTCTTAACTTTCTTGTATATATTGTATATAGTTTTTTCTCCGTATTGTATTATATTTCCCATGTTATTCTTGTAATCTAATTTGTATGTATTTTTCAATAAAGGTTTGAAGAGGACGAACTCCCCGGAACATAGCCCCTATTCAAAATAGCTGAGGTCAAAATTGATGAGGTGCATTGAAGTTAGAAGACCTGGATTCTCCCTTCGTGGTGGACTCATGACGTGGGGAGTGGACGGAGGAGGTGTGAAGTCAAAACAGGTGGTGGCTGATCCCTGAACTGTGGAACTTCTACTGCGAAAGTTGGAAAGCTGTTGTGGAGACTTAGTTGCTATATGGCTTAGTTGCTGTATGACATTAGTTGCTGTATGGCTTATGCCGAGACCGCATAGGAATAGCAATTAGCTACTTGTATAAGATTAATGAGAAATTAAATGAAACCGAATAATAATAATGTACCGAGGTACTTTCTCACGGTGAGTTGCACGTGCATTCATAGCCGTGGGAGGATTTTCCTTGACGAATTTAAGACCCCAATTATTTACGTCAAGTTTAGGGACCCCTGCAGAGAGGATACTTCACGGAATGGCAGCATAACGGTCAAGCTCGCACAGAACTGTAAGCGTGAATTATGGGAGCAGGGGCTAAAATGTAATGTCAGCTTGAACAAAAAGGGGCTACTTTAATGAGCCCACCTGCACTCCCGAAGGGCATGTGATGTGGGAAAATTTCCCAAAGAGAAGGGATTGGATGACAAGAAAAAGAGGGGCGTTGGGACCTAGGTGAAGTTTTTGGAAACGGAGTGAGAGCTGAAGGCTGAGAGCTGAGAGTTAGAAGTGGGCAGTCAAGAGAAGTGGAACAAGAATCGACTAGCACGAGCTCGTCCCGTGCGCCCGGACTGACACCGCCCCGATCAACATCACCAACTCGTCCCGTATGCCCGTGAGAAAAGCCCCTGCCTGCTCCCCTGCGACTTCAATGGAAGTAATTTATAAATAATATTTACAGTCCTTTGACTTAGGCCTCTGTTAATAATAATAATTCCTTATAAAGTGATGTGGGATAATTAGTCTGTAAAGAGAAAATATAAATGATTGATTATGTTAACCAAGTATTTTTGTAAATAAATGTATAGAATAAATGTCTGAATCTATATAAGGTATTATATTCATTCTGTGTTTCCCCCTTGTAACGAACACTGGTGTAAAAATAATAATAAAAGGCTGGAACTCAAATCAGCATCTGTTTTGTTATCTACCTTCGCTCTACCTGATATGACACACTTTACTGCGGGTGCTCAAGTCTTACAAACAGCCCCGACTACTCCCTTCCTCTACAACTAGTACAGGACATCTCCTTCATACCCCCCCCCCAGAAAAAAATCCGTTTTTCGATTGTGCAGTTTAGTACTGGAATCCATGAGTTTGAAACTCAATGCTGTCATGAATTTTCGTAACTTTTCATAATCAGTTTTAATCATCAGTTCTGGGTTAATTTCCTCTCATATTGAGAAAAATTGGTTTTTTCTCTCCTAAACAGCGAAAACGTGAGTAAAAATGTTATTGGAAGACGAACCTGGAGTTTTGAGACAGTATAGAGTTTAAATTTAATAAATTACTAGAATGCAATTTCACTACTTTTCATAATTACTCCGCTTATCTTGCTCAGATATAGAAAGAAAAAATATAATTATTGATGATTTTAGTTCAATATCATTATCGATATTACTATCAGTTGTATCTGTGTTAGTCTTCATCATAATGACAGCAGTATCGATCATCCAATACCGATATTTTTAGAATTATATTCTAATGCTATTGAGCTGCAAGATAGATTATGGCTTAATAACCTATGCTCCGATTCGGGTAATAAAAGTTTAGTTACTTATATTAAGTGTAACACATTACTTACTACAGCTTTTATAAATATTTTATTCTTAATATTAAGTAGTTGTGAGTATAGAGGCTAATTATTGTACAATAAACATAACTGGTATTTATATCAAGTAATAATTTCTGAAATGTATAAAGAATTATTTTATAACCTTATTTATAATGAAATTTTTCCAGTTAAATTCGAGATATAGATCAGGTTATAGAAGATATTGCACTTGTCGTTTTTTAAAAATATTAATTTTATTATATAATAATAATTTTATTTATTTTTCTGAAAACCATAATTTTTACATAATTAGTGATCTAAGTAATAGATAAATTATATGATATATTAGGATTTATTAAATATCAGTAAAATAATAGATAAATAATATGAAGCTTTACGTATTTGTATATATTATTGCTATTTATGCGTAGGCAATTTAATAAGTAAAATGTTTCATTTTTTCGAAGAAAAAATTTTAATCACAATTTGACTAAAAAAAAAATTCAAGGTTTTCTCTGTAATGGCAAAATAGGTCGATATATGGTGGCTCATTTGAAGTGATGTGTCAGAGTATCACTTAAATAATAATAATAATAATTAAAAAATTGTTGCTTAACGCTTACCACCAGCTTCCATTGCTGAAGAATGTTTTTTTTTTATTCTACCAGAATAATTCATGTTCACGCATTAATAGTTGCATACTGGACGTTTTACTGAAAAACAAAATAATGATCCTATCTCAACCTCCATATAGTCCTGATCTCGAATCGTGGGAATTTGGGTTGTACGCTCAACTCTTGCTTCTTACAGTTATTATTTCTGAAAAAACATATAAATAACTTAATAACTTTCTTGATAAATGCAGTCTTATTACTAATAATTAATCTACATTCTGCATAGATATAGATTTATTAATCTGTATAGACGATGTTTTAATATTTTAAATATTAAAGTCTAAAACTTAAATGATTGTTTTAATTAGATGAATTTTCATTATTACATTTATCATGCATTTCTTCCTTCTGTAAACAACTCAACTATGAACTTTTTTAAGAAAAGATTAAGTAGTTAAGTTAACTAGCCGCTTTGCTCATGGTCTTTGGTCAGGCTATACGTAATAAAAGACGTCATGTGGTCTTTGGAAAACACACACTAATTAATTTAATTTCGGATATGTTATGCATTTATATATAGAGTGCCTTAATTACGAGGCGCATCGAGAAAGTAAGTTTCCCAATGTTTTCCCCTTTAAAGTAAACGTAATTAGCCGTGTTAATTGCGCATGCGTAACAGATCTATGACGTATTAATCACATTCCAGCAGAACAAGTCCCGATTTGTGCCAGTAGCGGGGTAGTAGTGGTCCGAAATGGAAACTATTATTCCTTCTCCCGCCGCCTGCAAGGTTCGGTCGGTTACCTTGAATGCATAAAGCATTGCGCCAATTGAATTCATCTTCACTTCTGTCAGGTCAATGAGCCTAAACAGACACCCGAACACAAAATTCAACGCTTAGGAGCAGTACTGACATTTCTGCAATGGTATCACGATGACGGCAACGAGTTCCTCGACAGGATCGTCACAGGCAATGAGACTTGGATTTCGCACTTTACCCCGGAAACCAAGCAGCAGTCCGTGCATTGGCGTCATAGTGGATCTTCTGTTAAGATCAAATTCAAAAAGACGCTGTCAGTACGAAAAGGGATGTGCACGGGGTTCTGGGACAGGAACGCTGGTTCCATTCACAGGCGGCAGAGTTCTGCGACAGAGGTATACAAAAGTTGATCCCACAATACGACAAGTGTCTCAATTCTGGTGGTGGCTATGTTGAAAAATAGCTGAAACATTGCTGTACTTGTTGCCAATAAATATGTCAGTGAAAGTGTGAGTTCTTTTTTATTTTTAAATAGGGAAACTTACTTTCTGGATGCGCTTCGTAGATTAGAACTTAAGCAACTTTAAGAATAACAAATGACTTTGCTAAATTATTTTTGTTGTAAACGTAATGTATTATTTTTATTGTAATACCAGAAGATTTCGGTTTATAATGAAGCACCTAAGTAACGAAAAATCTATATACGAATATCTATATAATGAACTAAACTTTACTTAAACAGGACCGTAACCTTGATAAACGAAACTAAATTTAAACCTTGAACAGAAGCTGCAAAAAGTTATAAATTCTCGTGATATTTCATAGAATTTTTTTTTAAATAGTGTGTATAAATTAATCCAACGTACATGGAAATAATATGATGTCCACGTTATATTTAATATTTATTTAATAAATAATAGAGAAGATTAAAAATCATTCACTTTTCTACAACTCTCTGTAAAATGATCCCTACATTTCTTTCGTAAAAATATCTGATAGGGTATAAAAGTACAACGATTCAGTGCCTCGTGTATTAGATTTTAAACTATTCCTGTGTAATCTTGTATATATGCAAAGCATTCAAGTCATGTTATATATCAGGAAATTCAGACCAGTATGGAATTTAAGCACGCCATAAATATAGAAAGCTAAAACTGACGCACTCGCAGAATGTATTGCAAAATACCCATATGCATGCAAAGAGTACTGTTGCGGAAGTTTAGTAGGGCTTAGGAATTCACTTGTAGATTACATTTGGAATGTAATTTCAAAAGTGTAGATAAGAAGTAAATAAATAACGGAACCGTGGTTTTATGTTAGATTTATATAGTTTGATATTGAGAAAATATTACACACCATTAAAACACAATTGTCTTTGAAGTTCATTAAATAAATAGTTCTAATTTTACTTTAATCTGATTAGGTCAGTTCTTCTGTTAGTGCCTGATAATAAAAAAAAGTCTAAAAAATGAAATTTTAAAAACTATTCTACAATTCGGGTGGAGATTTAGAGTTCAAAATAATTCGACAAGTTCCCATGGGCTAGATACTCCTAATTATCTTACATTAGATTATACGTAGAGATATATATAAGATGTTCATATAAATAAATATTTTAGTTATTTGTACGATGTAAAGAAGCATTATGAAAAGTTTCAGTGTCAAGATTTCAAAGGAAATACTTATTTGGACCGTGTATGAATCTACCAGGACAGTTTTAGGTGTTATATGTGTACGTATCATCAAGGAAACTTTAATATTGGGACTTTAAATATTTATTCTGACCATGTTATTTAGACCGATGTTGAATGCGTTTTATTTAGTTTCATCGTGACATCTTTACGAATATGTGTATGTATGTATCGTATAAATGAGAAAGGATTAACCGTGAAAAGTTAGGATTTTATATTTAGGGCTATTTTATACTGAGAATTGAAGTGTGATCATTTGGTTCAAATCCGTTCTACCAGTCCAGTAGCAAAGGCTTAAAATACTGGCTTTATATTTTATAATTTAGACCGTAGATTTTCGCCCCATGAAATGCTAAATACCCTCAGATGGGATGGATCATCGGGTTTAAAAGCAGATGTTCAGTGCCCATTCACCATTCCAAGTTGAAAAGGAAAAGAGACAGAAAGTTAAAAATATACCATATGTGGGTACAGTGAAGCTAGTAACACAGGAACAGTTCGCTAATGTGTGCCGGTACCGGAATTCTAACACTATAACCTACCTGTTTCATGATCTGAACAGTTGAAATTCTACACTGAGTCTCGAAACGCTCAGAGTATTTACCTCGCTGGAGTTCGTGGAGAATCAAAGGATGCAGGATGATCCAAAATGAGAGCAAGTATCACTCTCGTCGACCTATTTCAAAGCACGAAGTAAAAAAAAATATTACAGGTAGCGGGATTGAGATCCCTAAGTCAAAGATCGACTTCTTAGCAGAAAGCAGACGCTGGTGGTCTCTGAAAGAGAGAAAGCTCCGGCAAGTTGGAGAGACAAGTGGACTCTTCTCGAGCACCGCCCAAAACAAAAAACTCTTCTCAAAACTCCTGTTGGATCAGCCAATCTTTTTATATAGAGGTCCCGGTCGCCTCTCGCGTGATTCTTCTGGAACCTTCCAGAATCCGAGGTTACGCAATCTTGTGATCAACCGACCCGCCTGGATCAGCTAACGTGTTTCCAGATGTAGCCGAAGTTCTTTAAGTTAACCAGTCAACCATCCTAAATCCATTAGCGAAACCGTTAACTTCATCCAAATGGGGACCCACCGACACTCGAGTAATAATTATTATCAGAGTCTTTTGACTGCAATGAACATCATAAAGGCATAGACACACTGGCTCCGGCTTACTGACAGTTTTTAATTTATCGCAGCTGAAGCGACTGCCTCTGCTTTGTGTCAGAAACCTGGTACACGAACGGTTTTGTTCGAACCACGCGTGTCTACCTACCGCTAACCATAATTGTCCTCTGCCAAAGGTCACCTTTCGTTCTTCTTTCGTTCGGGTCATGTAACGGACCGTTACAATATAAAGCTTCAGTAGAAAATTACAGATTTCCGTACAGATATCCGCTGGCACCCTGACCTTGTGGACATAACAGAGTTCCTGTTGAAAAAGAATATGTTGTAAAACTAAATCCTATGATACTACCAATAAATACATAATAAACAATGCAATAACACTAAAAATTATTAAAATACAAAATATTAAAAAACAGTAGATGCACGTGTTACAACAGCAGTCTGGGGTACTAATGGGGAATACTAGCAATGATTGTCTAATCTTGTCTACTTATATGTATATTTGAATACATTATATGATATAATATAATATGATAATATAAGTTATGTAAATAAAAATAAACAATAAATTTTAAATATTATGCAAATTTTTACAATTAGGTACAATTTGTTTTAAATAGGGAAATATATTGTGTACAATATAATTTTAGTATACATATAATAGGTATTAACAACTGAACAGTACACATTTTTACGCCATTTGTTTCAAATTGCATTTCGCACCATGATACACATTTATCGAATCTTTAAGTAAAGAGCGACATTGCAATCATGAGGTTGACTTTCGCTACACCCACCTGTCCTCTCGGCTGATGTTACCTTAATTAGAGATTAACCATTTTACTAAACCCGGGGCTTTATTTCGGACCACTTTTTTCCGTTAACTTATTAAGACCATTTTTCTGCCGATGTTTATTTTACCGTTCGAAGGGAAAATTCCCCATTAAATGGCAGTCTAGCTTATAGTGCTGAGGGTTTTTTGGGTAGTTCCTATGTATGGTAACCAACACAGCTTATAACTGATTGTGATACCTAGGTACTTCATATTATTGCTGTGTGGAATCCTTACACTAGTGATTTCAGGGATGGACAGTACTGTTGGCTTTAGTTTAGCGGTGTTAGAGATAACATGGCATGATTTCTGCTGTGACGCGGTCAGACTATTTTTTTCTAGGGGGCTTTTGAATCGACCTAGTTC
>CM063509.1:103904366-103956866 GCA_032207245.1 Pardosa pseudoannulata
ATCCTGTTTAGATAACTGAACACACCTAACACAACACTACTTATGAGAACTTAAATATTGATTAGTATAAATTTCTTCCAATTAAACCACTATATTTAGATATTCTTTAACATCCTAAGAACTGAATTATTATTTAATTAATTTTACCCATTGCAACATTGACAGATATCTGATGCTATTATTATATAGGGGATGCATACGTTAGCTGATTATTAACTTTAACTGATTATGGTAGAAAGAGACTTCATTATAGGGTACTTTATTATAGATTACACAAAGTCTATTATGATGTAATTGAAACAAATATTTAACGAAGATCTGTAATTACTAAATACAATTACAATTATCCTGTTTAGATAACTGAACACACCTAACACAACACTACTTATGATTAGAGAACTTAAATATTGATTAGTATAAATTTCTTCCAATTAAACCACTATATTTAGATATTCTTTAACATCCTAAGAACTGAATTATTATTTAATTAATTTTACCCATTGCAACATTGACAGATAACTAAGGCTATTATTTTATAGGGGATGCATACGTTAACTGATTATTAACTTTAACTGATTATGGTAGAAAGAGACTTCATTATAGGGTACTTTATTATAGATTAGACAAAGTCTATTATGATGTAATTGAAACAAATATTTAACGAAGAATTGTAATTACTAAATACAATTACAATTATCCTGTTTAGATAACTGAACACACCTAACACAACACTACTTATGAGAACTTAAATATTGATTAGTATAAATTTCTTCCAATTAAACCACTATATTTAGATATTCTTTAACATCCTAAGAACTGAATTATTATTTAATTAATTTTACCCATTGCAACATTGACAGATAACTAAGGCTATTATTTTATAGGGGATGCATACGTTAACTGATTATTAACTTTAACTGATTATGGTAGAAAGAGACTTCATTATAGGGTACTTTATTATAGATTAGACAAAGTCTATTATGATGTAATTGAAACAAATATTTAACGAAGAATTGTAATTACTAAATACAATTACAATTATCCTGTTTAGATAACTGAACACACCTAACACAACACTACTTATGAGAACTTAAATATTGATTAGTATAAATTTCTTCCAATTAAACCACTATATTTAGATATTCTTTAACATCCTAAGAACTGAATTATTATTTAATTAATTTTACCCATTGCAACATTGACAGATAACTAAGGCTATTATTTTATAGGGGATGCATACGTTAACTGATTATTAACTTTAACTGATTATGGTAGAAAGAGACTTCATTATAAGGTACTTTATTATAGATTAGACAAAGTCTATTATGATGTAATTGAAACAAATATTTAACGAAGAATTGTAATTACTAAATACAATTACAATTATCCTGTTTAGATAACTGAACACACCTAACACAACACTACTTATGAGAACTTAAATATTGATTAGTATAAATTTCTTCCAATTAAACCACTATATTTAGATATTCTTTAACATCCTAAGAACTGAATTATTATTTAATTAATTTTACCCATTGCAACATTGACAGATAACTAAGGCTATTATTTTATAGGGGATGCATACGTTAACTGATTATTAACTTTAACTGATTATGGTAGAAAGAGACTTCATTATAGGGTACTTTATTATAGATTACACAAAGTCTATTATGATGTAATTGAAACAAATATTTAACGAAGAATTGTAATTACTAAATACAATTACAATTATCCTGTTTAGATAACTGAACACACCTAACACAACACTACTTATGAGAACTTAAATATTGATTAGTATAAATTTCTTCCAATTAAACCACTATATTTAGATATTCTTTAACATCCTAAGAACTGAATTATTATTTAATTAATTTTACCCATTGCAACATTGACAGATAACTAAGGCTATTATTTTATAGGGGATGCATACGTTAACTGATTATTAACTTTAACTGATTATGGTAGAAAGAGACTTCATTATAAGGTACTTTATTATAGATTAGACAAAGTCTATTATGATGTAATTGAAACAAATATTTAACGAAGAATTGTAATTACTAAATACAATTACAATTATCCTGTTTAGATAACTGAACACACCTAACACAACAATACTTATGATTAGAGAACTTAAATATTGATTAGTATAAATTTCTTCCAATTAAACCACTATATTTAGATATTCTTTAACATCCTAAGAACTGAATTATTATTTAATTAATTTTACCCATTGCAACATTGACAGATAACTAAGGCTATTATTTTATAGGGGATGCATACGTTAACTGATTATTAACTTTAACTGATTATGGTAGAAAGAGACTTCATTATAGGGTACTTTATTATAGATTACACAAAGTCTATTATGATGTAATTGAAACAAATATTTAACGAAGAATTGTAATTACTAAATACAATTACAATTATCCTGTTTAGATAACTGAACACACCTAACACAGCACTACTTATGAGAACTTAAATATTGATTAGTATAAATTTCTTCCAATTAAACCACTATATTTAGATATTCTTTAACATCCTAAGAACTGAATTATTAATTAATTAATTTTACCCATTGCAACATTGACAGATATCTGATGCTATTATTATATAGGGGATGCATACGTTAACTGATTATTAACTTTAACTGATTATGGTAGAAAGAGACTTTATTATAAGGTACTTTATTATAGATTAGACAAAGTCTATTATGATGTAATTGAAACAAATATTTAACGAAGATCTGTAATTACTAAATACAATTACAATTATCCTGTTTAGATAACTGAACACACCTAACACAACAATACTTATGATTAGAGAACTTAAATATTGATTAGTATAAATTTCTTCCAATTAAACCACTATATTTAGATATTCTTTAACATCCTAAGAACTGAATTATTAATTAATTAATTTTACCCATTGCAACATTGACAGATAACTAAGGCTATTATTTTATAGGGGATGCATACGTTAACTGATTATTAACTTTAACTGATTATGGTAGAAAGAGACTTCATTATAAGGTACTTTATTATAGATTAGACAAAGTCTATTATGATGTAATTGAAACAAATATTTAACGAAGAATTGTAATTACTAAATACAATTACAATTATCCTGTTTAGATAACTGAACACACCTAACACAACACTACTTATGAGAACTTAAATATTGATTAGTATAAATTTCTTCCAATTAAACCACTATATTTAGATATTCTTTAACATCCTAAGAACTGAATTATTATTTAATTAATTTTACCCATTGCAACATTGACAGATAACTAAGGCTATTATTTTATAGGGGATGCATACGTTAACTGATTATTAACTTTAACTGATTATGGTAGAAAGAGACTTCATTATAGGGTACTTTATTATAGATTACACAAAGTCTATTATGATGTAATTGAAACAAATATTTAACGAAGAATTGTAATTACTAAATACAATTACAATTATCCTGTTTAGATAACTGAACACACCTAACACAACACTACTTATGAGAACTTAAATATTGATTAGTATAAATTTCTTCCAATTAAACCACTATATTTAGATATTCTTTAACATCCTAAGAACTGAATTATTATTTAATTAATTTTACCCATTGCAACATTGACAGATAACTAAGGCTATTATTTTATAGGGGATGCATACGTTAACTGATTATTAACTTTAACTGATTATGGTAGAAAGAGACTTCATTATAAGGTACTTTATTATAGATTAGACAAAGTCTATTATGATGTAATTGAAACAAATCTTTAACGAAGATCTGTAATTACTAAATACAATTACAATTATCCTGTTTAGATACCTGAACACACCTAACACAACACTACTTATGATTAGAGAACTTAAATATTGATTAGTATAAATTTCTTCCAATTAAACCACTATATTTAGATATTCTTTAACATCCTAAGAACTGAATTATTATTTAATTAATTTTACCCATTGCAACATTGACAGATAACTAAGGCTATTATTTTATAGGGGATGCATACGTTAACTGATTATTAACTTTAACTGATTATGGTAGAAAGAGACTTCATTATAGGGTACTTTATTATAGATTAGACAAAGTCTATTATGATGTAATTGAAACAAATATTTAACGAAGAATTGTAATTACTAAATACAATTACAATTATCCTGTTTAGATAACTGAACACACCTAACACAACACTACTTATGAGAACTTAAATATTGATTAGTATAAATTTCTTCCAATTAAACCACTATATTTAGATATTCTTTAACATCCTAAGAACTGAATTATTATTTAATTAATTTTACCCATTGCAACATTGACAGATAACTAAGGCTATTATTTTATAGGGGATGCATACGTTAACTGATTATTAACTTTAACTGATTATGGTAGAAAGAGACTTCATTATAGGGTACTTTATTATAGATTAGACAAAGTCTATTATGATGTAATTGAAACAAATATTTAACGAAGAATTGTAATTACTAAATACAATTACAATTATCCTGTTTAGATAACTGAACACACCTAACACAACACTACTTATGAGAACTTAAATATTGATTAGTATAAATTTCTTCCAATTAAACCACTATATTTAGATATTCTTTAACATCCTAAGAACTGAATTATTATTTAATTAATTTTACCCATTGCAACATTGACAGATAACTAAGGCTATTATTTTATAGGGGATGCATACGTTAACTGATTATTAACTTTAACTGATTATGGTAGAAAGAGACTTCATTATAAGGTACTTTATTATAGATTAGACAAAGTCTATTATGATGTAATTGAAACAAATATTTAACGAAGAATTGTAATTACTAAATACAATTACAATTATCCTGTTTAGATAACTGAACACACCTAACACAACACTACTTATGAGAAACTTAAATATTGATTAGTATAAATTTCTTCCAATTAAACCACTATATTTAGATATTCTTTAACATCCTAAGAACTGAATTATTATTTAATTAATTTTACCCATTGCAACATTGACAGATAACTAAGGCTATTATTTTATAGGGGATGCATACGTTAACTGATTATTAACTTTAACTGATTATGGTAGAAAGAGACTTCATTATAGGGTACTTTATTATAGATTACACAAAGTCTATTATGATGTAATTGAAACAAATATTTAACGAAGAATTGTAATTACTAAATACAATTACAATTATCCTGTTTAGATAACTGAACACACCTAACACAACACTACTTATGAGAACTTAAATATTGATTAGTATAAATTTCTTCCAATTAAACCACTATATTTAGATATTCTTTAACATCCTAAGAACTGAATTATTACTTAATTAATTTTACCCATTGCAACATTGACAGATATCTGATGCTATTATTATATAGGGGATGCATACGTTAACTGATTATTAACTTTAACTGATTATGGTAGAAAGAGACTTCATTATAGGGTACTTTATTATAGATTAGACAAAGTCTATTATGATGTAATTGAAACAAATATTTAACGAAGAATTGTAATTACTAAATACAATTACAATTATCCTGTTTAGATAACTGAACACACCTAACACAACAATACTTATGATTATGAGAACTTAAATATTGATTAGTATAAATTTCTTCCAATTAAACCACTATATTTAGATATTCTTTAACATCCTAAGAACTGAATTATTATTTAATTAATTTTACCCATTGCAACATTGACAGATAACTAAGGCTATTATTTTATAGGGGATGCATACGTTAACTGATTATTAACTTTAACTGATTATGGTAGAAAGAGACTTCATTATAGGGTACTTTATTATAGATTACACAAAGTCTATTATGATGTAATTGAAACAAATATTTAACGAAGAATTGTAATTACTAAATACAATTACAATTATCCTGTTTAGATAACTGAACACACCTAACACAACACTACTTATGAGAACTTAAATATTGATTAGTATAAATTTCTTCCAATTAAACCACTATATTTAGATATTCTTTAACATCCGAAGAACTGAATTATTATTTAATTAATTTTACCCATTGCAACATTGACAGATATCTGATGCTATTATTATATAGGGGATGCATACGTTAACTGATTATTAACTTTAACTGATTATGGTAGAAAGAGACTTCATTATAGGGTACTTTATTATAGATTAGACAAAGTCTATTATGATGTAATTGAAACAAATCTTTAACGAAGATCTGTAATTACTAAATACAATTACAATTATCCTGTTTAGATAACTGAACACACCTAACACAACAATACTTATGATTAGAGAACTTAAATATTGATTAGGATAAATTTCTTCCAATTAAACCACTATATTTAGATATTCTTTAACATCCTAAGAACTGAATTATTAATTAATTAATTTTACCCATTGCAACATTGACAGATAACTAAGGCTATTATTTTATAGGGGATGCATACGTTAACTGATTATTAACTTTAACTGATTATGGTAGAAAGAGACTTCATTATAAGGTACTTTATTATAGATTAGACAAAGTCTATTATGATGTAATTGAAACAAATATTTAACGAAGAATTGTAATTACTAAATACAATTACAATTATCCTGTTTAGATAACTGAACACACCTAACACAACACTACTTATGAGAACTTAAATATTGATTAGTATAAATTTCTTCCAATTAAACCACTATATTTAGATATTCTTTAACATCCTAAGAACTGAATTATTATTTAATTAATTTTACCCATTGCAACATTGACAGATAACTAAGGCTATTATTTTATAGGGGATGCATACGTTAACTGATTATTAACTTTAACTCATTATGGTAGAAAGAGACTTCATTATAGGGTACTTTATTATAGATTACACAAAGTCTATTATGATGTAATTGAAACAAATATTTAACGAAGAATTGTAATTACTAAATACAATTACAATTATCCTGTTTAGATAACTGAACACACCTAACACAACACTACTTATGAGAACTTAAATATTGATTAGTATAAATTTCTTCCAATTAAACCACTATATTTAGATATTCTTTAACATCCTAAGAACTGAATTATTATTTAATTAATTTTACCCATTGCAACATTGACAGATATCTGATGCTATTATTATATAGGGGATGCATACGTTAACTGATTATTAACTTTAACTGATTATGGTAGAAAGAGACTTCATTATAAGGTACTTTATTATAGATTAGACAAAGTCTATTATGATGTAATTGAAACAAATATTTAACGAAGAATTGTAATTACTAAATACAATTACAATTATCCTGTTTAGATAACTGAACACACCTAACACAACAATACTTATGATTAGAGAACTTAAATATTGATTAGTATAAATTTCTTCCAATTAAACCACTATATTTAGATATTCTTTAACATCCTAAGAACTGAATTATTATTTAATTAATTTTACCCATTGCAACATTGACAGATAACTAAGGCTATTATTTTATAGGGGATGCATACGTTAACTGATTATTAACTTTAACTGATTATGGTAGAAAGAGACTTCATTATAGGGTACTTTATTATAGATTAGACAAAGTCTATTATGATGTAATTGAAACAAATATTTAACGAAGAATTGTAATTACTAAATACAATTACAATTATCCTGTTTAGATAACTGAACACACCTAACACAACACTACTTATGAGAACTTAAATATTGATTAGTATAAATTTCTTCCAATTAAACCACTATATTTAGATATTCTTTAACATCCTAAGAACTGAATTATTATTTAATTAATTTTACCCATTGCAACATTGACAGATAACTAAGGCTATTATTTTATAGGGGATGCATACGTTAACTGATTATTAACTTTAACTGATTATGGTAGAAAGAGACTTCATTATAGGGTACTTTATTATAGATTAGACAAAGTCTATTATGATGTAATTGAAACAAATATTTAACGAAGAATTGTAATTACTAAATACAATTACAATTATCCTGTTTAGATAACTGAACACACCTAACACAACACTACTTATGAGAACTTAAATATTGATTAGTATAAATTTCTTCCAATTAAACCACTATATTTAGATATTCTTTAACATCCTAAGAACTGAATTATTATTTAATTAATTTTACCCATTGCAACATTGACAGATAACTAAGGCTATTATTTTATAGGGGATGCATACGTTAACTGATTATTAACTTTAACTGATTATGGTAGAAAGAGACTTCATTATAAGGTACTTTATTATAGATTAGACAAAGTCTATTATGATGTAATTGAAACAAATATTTAACGAAGAATTGTAATTACTAAATACAATTACAATTATCCTGTTTAGATAACTGAACACACCTAACACAACACTACTTATGAGAACTTAAATATTGATTAGTATAAATTTCTTCCAATTAAACCACTATATTTAGATATTCTTTAACATCCTAAGAACTGAATTATTATTTAATTAATTTTACCCATTGCAACATTGACAGATAACTAAGGCTATTATTTTATAGGGGATGCATACGTTAACTGATTATTAACTTTAACTGATTATGGTAGAAAGAGACTTCATTATAGGGTACTTTATTATAGATTACACAAAGTCTATTATGATGTAATTGAAACAAATATTTAACGAAGAATTGTAATTACTAAATACAATTACAATTATCCTGTTTAGATAACTGAACACACCTAACACAGCACTACTTATGAGAACTTAAATATTGATTAGTATAAATTTCTTCCAATTAAACCACTATATTTAGATATTCTTTAACATCCTAAGAACTGAATTATTATTTAATTAATTTTACCCATTGCAACATTGACAGATAACTAAGGCTATTATTTTATAGGGGATGCATACGTTAACTGATTATTAACTTTAACTGATTATGGTAGAAAGAGACTTCATTATAAGGTACTTTATTATAGATTAGACAAAGTCTATTATGATGTAATTGAAACAAATATTTAACGAAGAATTGTAATTACTAAATACAATTACAATTATCCTGTTTAGATAACTGAACACACCTAACACAACAATACTTATGATTAGAGAACTTAAATATTGATTAGGATAAATTTCTTAGAATTGAACCACTATATTTAGATATTCTTTAACATCCTAAGAACTCAATCCCGTGACTTATTATTTAATTAATTTTACCCATTGCAACATTGACAGATAACTAAGGCTATTATTTTATAGGGGATGCATACGTTAACTGATTATTAACTTTAACTGATTATGGTAGAAAGAGACTTTATATTTAGATATTCTTTAACATCCTAAGAACTCAATCCCGTGACTTATTATTTAATTAATTTTACCCATTTCAACATTCCCTGTAAATTTTGACAAATTTTATATTTGACAGGAATTTTATCCGAGCTAAGATATTTTCATTTCAGACTTCCATTTACCAAGTATTCTGCATCCTTTTAGCAGAAAAATGCTGTGATGCAGATTTTATTCTTTGAAAAATGCCTCCAAGCATCATGTCCCGGCTTTAGTGGATTTCGTATCTCGAGGAAACAAAGTTTGAGTCTGCAGAAAGTATTTGTCTGCGTTATCATTTCTCGTATGTTTGTAGAATATAAAATAGGTAAAAATTATCGTGCAGAAGAATTATTTATTCAGAAAATCTCACTTTTAGCACACATAAGCCACAAAGATTTTTATTTATTTTACCCTAAACCTTTTTATTTATAATTTAATTATCTATTATTCTAATTACTTTGTAAGTAGGGAAATCTAATAGTACATTTATAGTTTTGAATGCAATTAGTTATTGTCTAAATGTAATATTTTTATATTAATATGGTACCATTTCGTTTTACTTAATATTAAGTAATACACTAAACAATTTAATCCTATTGTATTTTCTAATTTTCTATATATTTTTATTTAAAACTAGCATATATTAAAATATAGTAATAGCATATAGTAAAATTTTAGTTTTCCAGATTTGTAAAATATAATCAGATAGGTAAAAAAAGGTTTATTTTTTGGCTGATAGTTATCATGCAACAAAAAATAATCGATGATTAAATTTAAAATTATCACATATTTATATAATCTATTATTTAAGCTTAATATAAATAAAATGATTTACATAATATCTAAGTTCATTGATCAAACGCATGAAAATAATGCAGATGATATTTAAAGAATTTAAAATTAGAAATTATTAAATGAGAGGGTTAAATGAATGATGCAATAACGCTAGAAAAAAATGTTATTTTTACCTATTTTTTATGTGATAAATTGATAAATGCAATCCCCTGCTCTTAACCGGGGTAAATAGGACTCGAAGTAAGGGCATTAAACGCTCGAAAAGGGTGGATTTGGAACATTTTAAAGAAGGCAGTATTTTACACTGTGATATGAATCATATTTATACCAATTTATTTTAGAATCTGATGGATAGTTTAGGAGAAGATAAACTTTACTCGCTTTGAATTTTGCTAACCCTAACTCATCAAGAATCCAATATGGATGCCTCTATCCATTTCAGGTCCAACAGCTTCATAAATTCGTGGACAGACGAACAGATAACTTAGGCTATTAATATATAGGGGATACATCAGTTAACTGAAGATTAACTTTAATTTAGTATGGTTGAGACTTATATGATTATTTCTTATTCAGCTTAAACTAAACTTCTCTAACTACCACATAATACATGGTACTTTATTATAGATTAGGAAAAGTCTAATATGATGTAATTGAAACAAATATTTAACGAAGAATGGTAATTACTAAATACAAATTACAGTTATCCTGTTTAGATACCTGCACACGCATAGCACAACAATCCTTATTGTTAGAAAAATTAAATATTGATTAGCACAAATTTCTTCCAATGGATCTGCTATATTTAGATATTATTTAACATCCGATAAACTGAATCACGTGAATTATTATTTAATTAAATTTATCCATTGCAACATTCCCGGTAAATTTTGACTAATTTTATATTTGACAGGAATTTTATCCGAGCTAAGATATTTTCATTTCAGACTTCCATTTACCAAGTATTCTGCATCTTTTTAGCAGAAAAATGCTGTGATGCAGATTTTATTCTTTCAAAAATGCCTGCAAGCATCATGTCCCGGCTTTAGTGGATTTCGTATCTCGAGGAAACAAAGTTTGAGTCTGCAGAAAGTATTTGTCTGCGTTATCTTTTGGAATATTCTAAGTCTCGTATGTTTGTAGAATATAAAATAGGTAAAAATTATCGGGCAGAAGAAATATTTATTCAGAAAATCTCACTTTTAGCACACATAAGCCACAAAGATTTTTATTATATTTACCCCTTTTTATTTATAATTTAATTATCTAGTATTCTATTTACTTTTTATGTAGGGTAATCTAATAGTACATTTATAGTTTTGAATACAATTAATTATTGTCTAAAAATAATATTTTTATAATAATAGGGTACCATTTCATTTTACTTTATTTTAAGTAATACCCTACATAATTTAATCCTATTGTATTTTCTAATTTTCTATATATTTTTTATTTAAAACTAGCATATAGCCCGTCATATGATTAGATGTGTACAATTTTTAATTTTATAGAATTGTAAAGTACCCTATGAGGGAAGTAAAAAATGATTTGTTTATTTTTTGGATTAGAATTATCTTGCAACAAAAAATCGATGATTAATTTAAACTTATCACATATGTACCTAATCTATTATTTAAGCGAAATATAAAAGAAAATTATTTACGTAATAGCTATGTTCACTGATAAAATGTATGAAAATAATGCAGACAATGTTTAAAGAATTTAAAATTAGAAATGATTAAATGAGACTTCCACGACCGGTTATGAAATAGTTTAAAATGTTATTTTCAAATTGTAACTTTTGTTCTACTTTTGACATTATAGTACAGGTTGCTCTTCCTTTTTCACTATTCTCCCAATATTCTTGCCAATCTTTATTTGTATTTTCTTTTATATATTTTTAAAGTATTGATCTCGGGAGCTGTATAGGTTTGTAATTTATTAATTTAGTGGCGTTCTTTGCTAAAATATCTGCATATCCAATATCGGTATTCCCCGTATGAGCTTAGATCCAAATTATATGAATTTTTTGGTTATTCATGTTTTTGCGTTCTCTTTGTATCTTGGTAATTAATTTTGATTTCGGTACTAATTGTTCTAGCCTCTTGATTACGGAATGTCTGTCAGTATGTAAATATATATTGTCTTCACTCAATTGTTTTATCTTTCTGAGGGAATTAAGTATTGTAGACCCCTTCGTCTGAAATACAGTATTATGAAAAAGCAATTTTATTTTACAGGTATATACTATCTTATTTCTTTTTATTATTACGTAACCAAAACCCGTTCCTATTTCCATCTTACATCCATCTGTAAAGATAAAATGATATTCAAATATGGACATGGATCTTGCAACATAGAGCGGAGCCAACCTTGACAATGAACATAGTGCTACAATTTTAGTTGTACGGTACTAGTAACTCGCTATCTTTTTATTTGGTATGTAAGGCTCTCTAGAAAGTAATTATTTTATCCTTTTTTTTTTCGAAGGAGAATTATTCCTCGAGAACAAGATTTTTTATGCTTTCTTAAAAACTTTATTAAAAAATAATATCGTTTCCTACAAATATAATTTTTGGAGTTAAAAAATTAGCTACACACTGAAAAGAGAAAGTTAATATAACAGGTTTGAAATTCCTAAGAACACTTAAAAACTCTATCCTTACCAAATTAGAACAATATATCAAATAATAAAGATATACATATTTAAAAAATTTTCATGGGTTTTTATGTATAACTTTATTATAAAATAGCACATATAATTGTGATTAAAATTATGCATAAAATTATCCATTTATTTGCTTTATATAACATTTCATAAATTAAAAAACTGAACAAAATTCTATTAAGTGAGTTATTTTGGGTTTTTCCTCTGTTGGAGATCCATTTTCTTTCTTTATCAAAAATAAAATTAAAATCTCAGCTTTGGTGATTTATTAATATTTATTTTTCGGTTTCCTAAATTTGAAAGTAGTTTGATCAGCACTTATAGGAGGATTTCAAATAAACACGGTACTTTCTTTATGCTTCTGACATACGTTAAGTGATAATTCGCGAAATAAGGAGAGGCATTGGTCGTTAGGGTTGTCTCTGCCCATGGTTAAAAGATTCATGTACGTATTTAAAATTTGCAGAACGTCCTACTATTTCCAAGTGTTCGATTCCAGATGGTGGGCATTCAACCAGTATGGAAAATCATACGAAGTTGATTTCCAAATGTAGACTATTTAGGAAATGTAGTACTGATGCACAGGTAAAGAGTACCCACTATATGGGTCCAATATGATGTACCTTGGCCATTACAGCATGCTTTGCATTTCTCCATAGCAAGAAATCGTCATTAAATTGAATTTCCTACATGACTGCAAATGGTTCGGAGGAAGAATACTTTCCATTATTAGAATTTATATCTAAACATATGATGTCCAAATTTTTATGTTAATTGTACAAGCCGCCGATAGGTGGCAATAATAAGTGTTGTTATGGAACCTAGAGGCAGCACACTGGATGATATTGATGAGAATGGATACTGCCCAAAGAGTGTGGTAAGCCGAATTGTAAAAGTATTTTAAATAAATGCTTATTGTGTGTGTTCGTTAAAACGTTTTCTTGTAATGTGTGATCATCTAAAGTTAAGAAAGTCTACACATAAAATTAGACGACATAAAACACGTTTACTCAATTGCTACTGTCTAAATCACAAAAAAAGTCAGAATATTATGGGAGGTGTTCTAAAGATAAATAAATATTCTACGAAAACATTAACAAACGAATGTATGTAATGAAAACTTTTCCGAGAGCAAAACCGGTTGTGAAATTAGAGACTCACAAAGCACATATTAATCTATCTAAAATTTTGGCGTTAAACCTATAACGCCACCTTGTTTTTGATGAACTACTATTGTTACATCTGCAAAAGAACTTTTTAATTATTTCTTTTAAAGCCAGAAAAAGCAAGTAACATTCTCGCCTTTATTGAAAAATAATAATTAATTCCATGTTGAAGTTTAATAACTTATTATTTTCACCTTTTAGTGGTCCTTGGAAATATTATTTCACAACTACATGATCTTACGAATTATACTTGTGGGAAGCAAACCCTCAAAACCGACTAAAGACTAGTTTCCATCCCGTATAGCACAGTTTCATTAACTAATAGACTGGTATCACTCAAGAAAAAGGAAAGGTCTTCCTGCTAGCTTTCAGTCAAATAAGTTTTTGTACAGGATTGTAAGCTTAGTCAGTATAGGAAGCCATACATGTTAATTGGTTTCAAAAATAGACAATGTAGAAAATGTATTACAGAAGCCCAAGTAAGGAGGAATTCATCTAGATGCACAGCAAGTGATCTACTCTCTCTTATCATAACACGTTTTTCATCCTTACATGACAAATAATTACCATAAAATTGAATTTTATGTATAACCGTAAATTGGTTCATGGAAACAATTTAAAGATAAACATAAAATTTAAATTAGAATTTAAATGTAAACATTAAACGCTACAAAAAAAAATTAATTTAATTCTTGATTTAATTGATACTAAACAGAAAAATCTGGGATCTTATTTACCAGTTATAGTCGGGTTTTATTTCAAGAGATATTTTGTTACTATTAGAAATATTTAATCCCGATTATGTAAAATTGTTGCTTTATAGATGGATAGTAGTTACCCTTCAATTTCTGCTATCACATTCTCTGAATACCTCCCATTAATCAACTTCCTATCCAGTTTACAAGACTAAAATTCAGAGAAATACTTGATAATACTGGACAAAAGATGATTTAAATGATTTTTCATCTATATTTAAGTTTTAATGAACATTTAAATAATAAATTGTTTAAATCGCAAATATGTCGATGATTTCTTTCTTAAACAATTATACATATCCATTCAAAAAGCCCAAAAACCAAGCACTTTTACATTGTTTTGTTTTTTCTAGAATACCATTTTTCCAATTTTACTTTTTTAATACTTTCCATGTTAAATAAATTAATTTGAGAGCTATTGAAAGCCCAAAGAAATCATTTATTATTTTTATCACATGCGTCATCATGAAAAATATACAAAAAAGAATTTTTTTTTACATTTTTTATGGGCATGAATCATTTTAAATAAATAACAATCGTTAAATATTACATGCAGAATTATTTATTCAACTATCTCAAAAACTGTAGTCATTTTAGGTTTAAAAACTACTAATTACGATAAATTAGCGCATTAAGTTTTTAAGGCTCTAAATGCTAATAAAATGCTTCCTTAATTTTATTTTAAAATGATTTAATGATCAAATTTAATAACGATATTTTTTAAAACTTTTCTAAGCAAAAAAATATATTTTTTACCTCACAAATAATTGCAAATCTAAATTGAAAAGTATATAAATAAAAATATAAAACTATTGCTATGAGAAATTACTTATTAAAAAACTAATTGATTTATGACTGATTTCACAGCGTTTTGTATAGAGGGTAAATTAAGTAAAAGCTTTTTAATTATTTCGTCACCATTTACTTAATTTTTCAGCTTTCTTTGTTTAATGGATTACTAAACAAAAAAGAACTTTTTTTAAGATGAAGCACTTATTCATGAACGAACAGAAAAAAAGAGTGAGTGAAACTGACACCATTTGTTCTACTTTAAAAAAATATGTTCACAAGCACTTTAATTTAATTGAAAGGTGTTAAAATTCTCATGCTTTAAGAAGCTCGCTTAAGATTTAGGTTGGCAGTTACAAGAAAATGCATGTTGACAAATGACGGGAAAGCAAATGATTTTATAGTTAAAATTCTTGATTAAACAAAGACCCATTTTCAACATTTTGCTCTGTTATGGGCGTTGTAGTAGTTTTAACTTTACGCGATTAAAATGTATTTCTGTATTTATTTATACATACAAATGCAAAGTATTTGATACCTAAAGCTTTAATAAATTTGACACAACTCAATTTAAAAAATATAATGATTTAAATTGGTTTAAAACACACTTTTATTTTTTTACAATACAGGATCCATAAGACACAACTCAATTTAATCGAAGTATTTGACACAACTCAGTTTAAAAAATATAATGATTTAAATTGGTTTAAAACACACTTTTATTTTTTTACAATAGAGGATCTATTGGAAAATGTTTCTTTCAAAGAAAATTCAAATTTACCGAAAACAACGAGAGTGCCATAGTCTTTCAGTATATGTGTAAACATGATAGCTAAAAAAAAACATGTTAAACTCAAAAATATAACACCTTGATTTAATCAGCAATATTCTTTCTGAATATTCATCTGAGATTACCTTATATCGTGTTTGATTACAAGTATTCACTGATTATATATCATGTACACTCAAGAGCCAAAACATTATACTAACCCTACATTCTTCAATGAACTCGCCTGGATGACGTGGAAGGCACATATTCACGTGGAAGTGGTATATAACTGCTGCTGGAGAGTCTGAAGAATCATTCTTTCACTTACTTCTGTGTGTCATGGGAAAAGCTACGGATATAAGCGATTTTGATAGAGGCACATTGTAATGGTTCGAAGGCTCGGAAGAAGTATTTTCGAAACTGCAAGACTAGTGGGTTTTTCGCAATCTACAGTTATTAGTACTTATGCAAAGTGGATGAATGACGGTGAAACCAACTGTAGACGGCATGGTGTTGAACGTCCACAAGCTATCAGAGAAAAAGATCGTCGGAGACTGTCTCACATAGTGAAGCAAAACCGGAGTCAGACAGTGACTCAGCTGACAACCCAATATAATGAGGGGCCAAGTAGAATAGTATCAGAACACACTGTTCAGCGGACACTGTTGGATATGGGGATAAGCAGCAAAAGTCCCATTCGTGCGCCTTTGCTGACCAAGAGTCATCGCGATTGGAATGGCTCAAAGGCTCGGCCTAGAAAAGGCTACGCCGTCTTCTGGGTAAATAATTGCTCCCTCAATGTACAGTAGGTCATACACAGGATAGTTGTGGCGGTATTATGCTTTACTAGACGTTCTCTTGGGCGTATCTGGGACCCGTGGTTGTGGTAGAGCAGTAGACCATGAATGCTACAGGGTATTTGAACATCATTGTGGACCAGTTGCACCCTTACATGGCCCCAGTTTTTCCAGCTGAAAATGGAATTTTCCAACAGGACAACGTCCCTTGTCACGAGGCTAAAATTGTGTTGGAGTGGATCCAGGAACATGATGCTGAATTACAGTTAATGTCCTGGCCGCCTACCTTACCGGATCTCAATCCGATGAAACACATTTGGGATGTAATGGAACTGCAGCTCAAAGTTCAAAGACCACCAATTCGCAATATCTCGGATTTGCTTAACCGTTGTTTAAACATCTGGTACAATCTGTCTCCAGCCATCTACCAAGGACTTGTGGCATTTATGCTAAGGCGGATCGAAGCTGTGTTACTCGCCGAAGTTGGGCCAACTCATTATTGACAGGTGGTCATAAATTCGTGGCTCTTGAGCGTATTTTCGGGATAATAGTGAATAGAAAATTAGCATCCCCTATATAATAATAGCCTAAGGTGTCTGTCGGCAAATTTTTGAAGCGGTTGTTCCTGGAACGGATACAGGCATCCATATTGAATTTTTTATGAGTTAGGGTTAGCAAAATTCAAAGCGAGTTCAAAATCTAAGCCATCCCCCCTTTTTTAGCGTTTAATGCTATTATTTCAAGCCTTATTCTCCCCCCGTTAAAAGCAGGCGATTAAATTTATCATTTTCGATACCATTCATATATACCACCAAATAATCACTGTCCCTTTTGGGTTTCGAAATCAGAAGTGTGATACTGAAGGATGTTCTCAATGGAGTTAATTAATTGCTCAAAACAGACGCCCTTTTAATATAAAACACTTTTTATTATATTTACGTATGCGAGATCTTTAAATGCACAGAAAATGCCACATAGAAGAATTTATGGCGTAAATAATATTAACATATTAAAGCACAAAAGCAACTCAAGAGCCATTTTTCTCGCATACGAAAGAACAGCTATGTTTTCACTAAACAAAATCGTTCGTTGCCACTCGCAACTTACAGAGAAAAAATAAAATAAAAAAGATAATATGTGGGTAGAACATCAATTTTAACAGACGATTTGACATTCTCCCACCTAAGTTAACTTTTATCTTAAAATTTAACTTACAACTTACTACACAACAATAGCAATAACATAATAGTAACAGTTCACAAGTCTAGTCCCCTATGTAATAATAGCCTAAGTTATCTGTCCGTCTGTCCACGAATTTTTGAAGCGGTTGGACCTGGAATGGAAATAGGCTCCATATTGAATTCTTAATGAGTTAGGGTTAGCAAAATTTAAAGCGAGTAAAGTTTATTTTCTCCTTAACTATCGATCTGATTCTAAAATAAATTGGTATAAGCTTCATATCACAGCAAAAATATTGAAATTCACTCCTTCCCCCCTTTTCGAGAGTTTAATGCGATTATTTCAAGCCCCATTTTCCCCCGATTAAGAGCAGGCGATTAAATTTATCAATTTATTATAGAATAAATAGATGAAAAAAACATTTTTCTATCATTATGACTTCATTCCTTTAACCATCTCATTTAATCATTTCTTATTTTAAATTATTTAAATATCGTCTGTATTATTTTCACACGTTTTATCACTGAACTCAGATATTACGCAAATAATTTTCTTTTATATTTATCTTAAATAATAGATTAGGTACGTATGTGATAATTTAAAATTCAATCAACGATTATTTTTTGCTGCAAGATAATTCTCAGCCAAAAAAAAACAAACCATTTTTTTTTTACCTGCCTCATAGGGTAGTTTACAGTTCTGGAAAATTAAAAATTTTACTGATCCCGTCATATGACGGGCTATATGCTAGTTAGAGGATATTTATCGAGAAGGACAAATGATCATTTTATGTAGTGTTAAAAATTCTCTACCAAATTACAAATGAATAATTACATGGCAGTTTAGCTTCAAATATTCTAACGAAACCTAGATAAAACGAGAAAGGCCCATAAGGAAAGTTTTTATTATATCTCCAAACCATCGATTTACATGCAAAAGTTTAAAGAAGTATAATAAGAAAAAATGGCATCAAGGATCAAAAGCAATAATTTTAATGTCTTCCAATTGCAGCTAATATTTTCAAAATGGCAATATTTGTGTTTGAACTCTCCTTATATCAAGATACATGTGGCAAAATATGGTTACTATTAGTTTAGGACATTTTTTTCTTTGTTATCCCAAACACACATATATACTTCCACTTTAATTAATAGTGTAGATTTCAGTAAAAATATTTACTCATAGCTTTGTATTTACATACGTTTTTTCTTACCAAATAATGCTGATTTTTCTTTGAAACTCAATTATGACATTTTTAATAATACGTTCCAGTTACCCAAATGAACCAATGCTTTCTTTTCAACCGTTGAGTTCACTAACTTAACCTCATTGCCTCATTTCAAATAAATATTGAAATGGGGTTTTCATTTAGAAGGACATCATCAAACACAATATTCGTGATCAACTTGTCATTCGGGAAAAAAAGTTAAAACATTATGTATTAACACTTGGCATGCGGTATACTTCACCGCCAACTTACGCGTAAGCGGGAGTTTTTTCGTGAATCGCGTGAAACTTCAGTTATTCAGAAAAATCGCAGTAAATCGAAAACTACACTTTGTTTTTATGAAAGAATTTTTTTTATTTTACACTTTAATATATACTGTATTATTTTTAACAAAAACAAAAACAATATTTTTACAAAATCACAAAAATAAATGATTTTAAAAATTAAATTCCGAGAATCTGTCAGGGCATATATCTTCCTCACTATTTTTGTCACAACGGCTCATTTTATCAATTTTGAACTCAACAATAAAAAAACCAAGCTACAAATTGACAAAACACGACTTGTACGTTCTGGAGTTAGAAATTCGGTTGAAGACGGAATAACGCAACAAGAGACCGAGTAAATCGACAATCATAATTTGTGTAAAGAAAAAATGCAAAACTTTGCATAGCAACGCAAACAACACGCATATAATGTCAAACCTACATATAATTATACGTATTTAGTAGATTTGTGGTGGTTAGCGGGTATCCTCGACAAGTCTACTAAATACGTATTTTTACTTGACCCGCGCTCCAGTGACAGACTGCAAAAAACGTAAAAATACGTTACCCGCAATTGAAGTGTTAAGTTTTAGTTAATAAGTAATCTAATATGAATAATATATACTTCATCAGAATAGAAGTAATACTTCAAATAATTACCATCGTTCTCTGAGAGGTGAAATTTTCTACTTCTTGTATTTACCAAATTTTCTAATCATTCTTCCTTAAACAAATGATATTTGAGCAACTGTAAAAATGTATCCTTTAGTCATGAATATTGGATCCAAGTACAGCAGAAACATTTAAAACTCCTCTGCAGATTACTATTGCTGTATTTTTATTGCTTGTAGACAAGAAAAATCTCTAATGTATTTTATAGTTACGAGATTTGGTATAATAACTTGATGAATGTGTAAATTATTACAGGCTTATCATACCACACAGAAAAGAAACGCACATTTAAAATTACTGAATTCCTTCGAATATTCACTAATTTTTTAAACAATATATTTCAAACATGTAAACCTAAAACCTTTCAGAATTCAAATATAAAATCGAGCATAGAACAATAAAAAATTTTTTTCATACAACTATTGTTAATTTATTTCATACAGCCATATATCCTTCCACTTTAAATAATAACATAGATTTCAGCAAAAATATTTACTCCTAACTTTGTATTTTTTTACGTTTTTTCTTACCAAATGAAGTCTGATTTTTCTTTGAAACACAATTATGGCATTCTTAATAATACTTTCCAGTTACCCAGATGAACCAATGTTTGCTTTTTAAATGTTGAGTTAACTAACCTGTTGCCTCATTTCATTTAGAAGTTGAAATAGGATTTTCATTTAGTAGGGCATCATCAAACAGAACATTCATGATCAATTTGTCATCCAAGAAAGAAAGTTAAAACATTATATATTAAACTCAAGTTAATAAGTAATCTAAGTATAACATGAATAATGTATACTTTAGGAGAATGGAAGTAATACTTCAAATAATTATCATCGTTTTCTGACAGGCGAAATTTTCTACTTATTGTTTTTATCAAATTTTCTAATCATTCTTCCTTAGACAAATGATATTCGAGCAACTGTAAAAATTTATTACTTAGCCATGAATATTGGATCAAACTACAGAAGAAATATTTAAAATTCCTCTACAAATTACTACTGCTATATTTTTATTGCTTGTTGACTAGAAAAATGGAAATGTCTTTTATAGTTACGAGATTTGGTCTAATAACTTGATGAATGTGTAAATAATTACGAGCTAATCCTACAACACAGAAAATAAAAACATGTTTAAAATTACTGAATTCCTTCAAATACTCACTTACTCTTTGAAACAGTATATTTCAAACATGTAAACCTAAAGACTTTCAGAATTCAAATATACAAACGAGCATAGAGCAATAAAAAATTATTTCATACAACTATTGTTAATTTATTTCATACAGCCATATATCCTTCAACTTTAAATAATAGCATAGATTTCAGTAAAAATATTTACTCCTAGATTTGCATTTGTTTACGTTTTTTCTTACTAAATGAAGTCTGATTTTTCTTTGAAACACAATTATGGCTTTCTTAATAATACTTTTCAGTTACCCAGATGAACCAATGTTTGCTTTTTAAATGTTGAGTTAACTAACATGTTGCCTCATTTCATATAAAAGTTGAAATAGGATTTTCATTTAGTAGGGCATCATCAGACAAAACATTCGTTATCAACCTGTCGTCCAAAACAGAAAGTTAAAACAATATATATTAAGTTTCAGTTAATAAGTAATTTAATTATAAAATGAATAATATATACTTCATCCTGAGAATGGAATTAATACTTTAAAGAATTACCATCGTTCTCTGACAGGCTAAATTTTCTAATTCTTGATTTTAGCAGGGCATCATCAAACAGAACATTCGTGATCAATTTGTCATCCAGGAAAAAAAATTTAAACACATTATATATCATATTTCAGTTAATAAGTAATTTAAGTATAACATAAATAATGTATACTTCAGGAGAATAGAAGTAATAATTCAAGTAATTACCATCGTTCTCTGACAAGCAAAGTTTTCAATTCCTTGTTTTTACCAAATTTTCTAATCATCCTTCCTTAGACAAATGATATTTGAGGAACTGTAAAAATATATCACTTAACCATGAATATTAAATCCAAGTACAGTAGATACATTTAAAATTAAACTGCAGATTACTATTGCTGTGTTTTTATTGCTTGTTGACTAAAAAAATGCAAATATCTTTTATAGTTATGATATTTGGTTAAATAATTTGATAAATGAGTAAATTAATACAGACTTATCATACCACACAGAAAAAAACATGTTTAAAATTACTGAACTATTTCGAATATACACTCTTTTAAACAATATATTTCAAACATATAAACCTAAAATCCTTCAGAATTCAAATATACAAACGACCACAGAGCAGTAAAAATTTATTTCATACAACTATTGTTAATTTATTTCATACAGCTATATACCCTTCCACTTTAAATAATAACATAGATTTCAGTAAAAATATTTATTCCTAGCTTTGTATTTGTTTACGTTTTTTCTTACCAAATGAAGTCTGATTTTTCTTTGAAACACAATTATGGCATTCTTAATAATACTTTCCAGTTACCCAGATGAACCAACGTTTACTTCTCAACCGTTGAGTTCACTAACATGTTGCCTCATTTCAAATAAAAATTGAAATAGAATTTTCATTTAGTAAGGCATCATCAAACAGAACATTTATTGATCAACTTGTCACCCGGGAAAGATAGTTAAAATATTATATATTACGTTTCAGTTAATAAATAATCTAAGTATAATATGAATAATGTATACTTTAGGAGAATGGAAGTAAAACTCCAAATAATTACCATCATTCCCTGACAGGCGAAATTTTCTACTTATTGTTTTTACCAAATTTTATAATCATCCTTCTTTAGACAAATCATATTTGAGCAACTGTTAAAATGTATTACTTAGCCATGAATATTGTATCTAAATACAGAAGAGACATTTAAAATTCCTCTGCATATTACTATTGTCTCATTTTTATCACTTGTTGACAAGACAAATCTCTAATGTATTTTATAGTTACGAGATTTGGGCTAATAACTTGATGAATGTGTAAATAATTGCAAACTAATCATACATAGAAAAGAAAAACATATTTAAAATTACTGAAATTCTTCGAATACTCACTGTTGTAAACAATATATTTCACACATGTAAACTTAAAAACACACATGTAACTTTCACACATGTGAACTCAAATATACAAAAGAGCATAGAGCAGTAAAAAATTATTTCATACAACTATTTATAATTTATTTCATACAGCCATATATCCTTCCACTTTAAATAATATCATACATTTCAAAAAAATATTTATTCCTTTGTATTTGTTTACGTTTTTTCTTAAGAAATGAAGTCTGATTTTTCTTTAAAACACAATTATGGCATTCTTAATAATACGTTCCAATTGCCCAAATGAACCAATGTTTGCTTTTCAACCGTTGAGTTAACTAACTCGTTTCCTCATTTTAAATAAAAGTTGAAGTAGAATTTTCATTTAGTAGGGCATCATCAGACAAAACATTCGTTATCAACCTGTAGTCCAAAAAAGAATGCTAAAACAATATATATTAAGTTTCAGTTAATAAGTAATTTAAGTATAAGATGAATAATGTATACTTCATCCTGAGAATGGAATTAATACTTTAAAGAATTACCATCGTTCTCTGAGAGGCGAAATTTTCTACTTCTTGCTTTTAGCAGGGCATCATCAAACAGAGCATTTGTGATCAATTTGTCATCCAGGAAAAAAAGTTAAAACATATATTATGTTTCATTTTATAAGTAATTTAAGTATAACATGAATAATGTATACTTTAGGAAAATAGAGGTAATAATTCAAATAATTACCATCCTTCTCTGAGAGGATAAATTTTCAATTTCTTGTTTTTACCAAATTTTCTAATCATCCTTCCTTAGACAAATGATATTTGGGCAACTGTAAAAATGTATCCCTTAGCCATGAATATTGAATCCAAGTACAGCAGAAACATTTAAAATTCCTCTGCATATTACTATTGCCATATTTCTATTGTTTGTTGACTAGAAAAATCTCAAATGTATTTTATAGTTACGAGATTTGGTTTAATAATTTGATGAATGAGTAAACTATTACAGGCTTATCATACCACACAGAAAAGAAACACATGTTTAAAATTACTGAATTCCTTCGAATAATCACTCACTTTTTTAAACGATATATTTCAAACGTGTAAATCCAAAAGCTTTCAGAATACAAATATGCAAAATAGCATAGAACAGTAAAAATTTATTTCATACCACCATTGTTATCCGGTTTTCATATTTCTATTCAAACACGACATTATAATCTCTATTTGTACCATTACATCATGGACATGAATACTCAACTCATCTCTATCAAAAAGCAGAAATCATTTTTCATATAATAGTCTCTTCACAGCTCATTGTCTCCTTCTAATCAAGAATGAGATGTGAAATCATTATCATCAAAGCAAGTATTCAACCACAAAAATTATAACAGTGAGGATGAAATAGTTATGATAACTAACCGCCTCCATTTTCCTCTTAATAAAGAATCTTTCTCTCAAATTAAACAATAGATTCAGAGCTACGTCATGTTATATGAACAACAAACTTTCATATAAGGCAGTAGAAATCCTTATAACCATAGTTATTTTTTAATTATTTATTTGCTTTCTAAGATCTGCATTTAATCTCCAACTTTATGAATATCCTTATGGAGTTCAATCCTTCTTTATCAGTAAATGTAAACCCTACAACTTGTTAATTACTGTTTCTTTGATCTGTTTAGTATTTCTTTTTAAACATAATTTAAATGGGATAGTGATTCCTGCATCTAAACCAGTAATAATTCAAATTATTTATCGATTTACATGTCATTAGAATAATTCCTGTTCTGTAATTTCTACTTTCATTACAAGTGATTTCGGAAACTTCGTGTTATGTCAGCAGTTCAACTATAAAATGGAGTGCGGGATTCAATAATTAAACATTGGAATTTAACACCTGTTAGGGATATGAGAATGTATCATTACCCTCCATGCAGGCAGAAAATGTTGACTTTCATTTTAAAACAGAGAAACTATTGGATATTGCTTAAATTTAAAGCACATATCCGATCAAATTTTCGGAAATCAATTACAAATAAAAGTCGAGAAAAATGTCAATATCTGACAGTTTCAGTTAAAATAGAGAATAATCTAAAGAGATCTGATCATTATGTTATGCATTATGTCTAATATAATAAAGGTAATCAAGGTATTTCAATTAAAATGGCTTATACACGTGCATCGTTTAAATTACAATAGACCAATTAAAAAACTAGATATTTTTGAAAACCGGAAGGAAAGACCCCGGGTGGACTATATGGAGACTAAGGCTGGATCGTTTATCAATATATCGTCAATTATTGATAAACTTTAAATATCGCAATAACAATATTAAAATTTTGCTCTGTCGATATATAACCGTCGACAATACTGTTTTTCCCTCAAGCGCGATAACGTAGATCGCCGAATGACATTCTAAATATTATGCATAAAGTAATATTTTTTTAAGTTATTGCATTCGTTTTGACGTCAGATTTGAGTATTTATCAGCGTACTTGATAAAAACATATGCCAGAAAATTTTTCTGAAGGGTTATTTTTTCTTCGTCCAGATCTTCCGTAGTGTATCCCAATATCTCGATAACGAAGGAATCGTGTCAAGACCGGAAATTGCACTGCTTGCAATTTGAGTAGATAACTCGGTTGTTCTTTCACCTGCGCTCTGGTTTATTGGAATAATATGGGGATATATCAAAAGTATTGACCTTGAATGCTTGATTGCAGTCATTTTCCTCGATAACAAAGATTGGTATCAAGAGCGAAAAAACCACTGCTCGCATTGTAGCTCTAAAATTGTTGGTTACCAAGAAAAAAAGAGGTTTGGAATGAAAGAAAGCTAAGGCTATTCAAAAATAATAATATCTGAAACAATACTATCAATATACCCTCCTATTTTAAAGTATTATCGTGATATATCAAGGATATCAATATAAATTTGGGGATATATCATGATATTAAATTTCTGATAGCGCCCAGCCCTTATGGCATCAATAACATACCAGATGATCTAAGTTTTTCCAAAGTCTTATCTTGCTCCATCCCCGGCATGACAGGTCTAGTTCGATATCACCCCACATCGGACTCACGTAATGAAATTGCCGTAGTGTTTGTTACCTCATTGCAATTATCAGGAGATCACAGCAAAGAAAGAACATAAAAAGGAATCAGTATAAGCAGGGGCAGTAAGATTGAATATTTTACTTTGACACTTGCTTTGCAGTATATGATCAAGAACTAAGATTACGTGTATTATTAAAATAGACAAACTATTACAAACATATCTAGAATGAGGATTAAGTATCAATCAAAATTTTTAAATAAATTGTCTTTAACATATATATATATATATATATATATATATATATATATATATATATATATATATATATATATATATATATATATATACATATATATATATATATTACGGTTGGATTGTTTATCAATTTTTCGTCAAATATTGTTGTACTTTAAGTGTCGGAAATAACAAAATCAAAAATTTGCTTTCCATATATATCAATATATCTTGAAAATCTCAATAAACTTGAGAATATATATATATATATATATATATATATATATATATATATATATATATATATATATATATATATATATATATATATATATATATATATATATATATATATATTCTCAAGTTTATATCTCCTTGGGTCTATTTGAGTTTACCATTATCTTAACAGTCCTAGATCATTGTAACAATAAGTTTCATTAGGTGCAGTTTTTTTTACCCCTTCAAGTAAACCTTCTTCAAAGACACACAGTACAGGACCGTCTTGAACTAGAAACTTCAGACTTCTCCCAACCCATAGAAGTCCCGTTGCTTTGGCGGGACTCTTATCCCTCCGTTCTGAAAAGGGACCCCTGTGTTTTTCCCGGGTGCAATCTGATTTATTTAGAGGACAAAGTTGTTACCAGAGGAGAGAAGAGACTTAACGCTGCTGGTATCCGCTGTTTGAGGGATAGATATTTTTTGGAGTGACACGAGAAAAGGGAAAAATGCCGACGCCGAGTTGAGAAAAGTCTTACTTATCTACAAATGATAAGTTGTATTCCAGTTGTATTCTTTAGGCATTTAATTTTATAAAATTATTTAATTAAGACATATTCATCCCTGTGTTTTTTAATGAGTTTAAATTTCTTCTTTCTCAAACACTAGGCCAACGTAACATTATTTTTACATTAATTTCTTAGCTTACATTCATTTCTATATGTTGTATGGTTGAGATTTTATTCTTTATTAACATTTCCTGCAAGAAAGTATAATAACCCCCTAAAAATGTCTGCAAGTAATGGATGCATAATAACGTTTTATACTTCAGTGATACAACATAAATACCCCATTCATTTTAAAGATAAATAAAATAACACATCTTCTACATTTTGTGTTTCCCTTAAAAGAAAATCAATGAACTGTCTCTCAAATTACTCAGAAGGATTAACTTCAGTAAGAAATATATTGTTCAAAGCTCGACATCAAACTTTCAAAATAGTTTGCGATATAAGAATTTATCATTAGAGTTCGCAGAGGTAAAATATGGTAATTTTCTCTTTTAAAGTGGTAAAACTATTGGATTTGTGGCTTGTCTTCCATTACCTCACTCTATTTCGATCCTATCCATGAATCCATTCAATCTTTTAGAAATCAATCACGAGTAGAAGTCGGGGAAAATGTCAATATCGGACAGCTCCAGACAATCAAAAATTGGATCCTAAAATACTGGCTTATCAGAGCATTTTTACATATCGGAAAAACTTTGGCAGGCCAGTTTCCAAATGTAAAAGCGTTTTAATCGGAAACATAACCTTTAAACATTCGAATAAGGAATAAAAGGGTATGTTTTTCGACTCCTCCTTACCCATTACCTCTAAAAGAAATGTACGTAAATTTTCTGCAGTATAAAACATGATATTTAAACCTCATAGTAAAGCTTCAGTTTACGTTTGTGTGAGCGAAATATGTCAAACATTTTGATAGTATTATGTTAAGTATTATTTTATATTATTTTCTCAGTTTCCGAATGTAATAACAGTGAATGTTTTTTTACTCTTCTTTTCCCACTAACTACATAAATAATGTTCTTAAGTTATTTCAGTATAAAACACAATATTGAAACTTTATAGTAAGGCTAGAGTCGACGTTTGTGTAAACGAAATATGCCTGAAATGTTGATAGTATTATGGTAAGTATTATTTTATATTATTGGCTCAGTTTTCGAATGTAATAACAGTGTATGTTTTTTTTTACTCTTCCTTTCCCACTAACTATATAAATAATGTGTTTAACATTTTTACAGTATAAAACACAATATTGAAACTTTATAGTAAGGCTACAGTCGACGTTTGTGTGAGCGAAATATGTCTGAAATTTTGATTGTTTTATGTTAAGTATTACTTCATATTATTGGCTCAGTTTTCGAATGTAATAACGGTGTATGTCTTTTACTCTTCCTTTCCCACTAACTATATAAATAATATGCTTAACTTTCTTGTAATATAAAACACAATATTGAAACTTTATAGTAAGGCAACAGTCGACGTTTGTGTGAGCGAAATATGTCTGAAATTTTGATGGTTTTATGTTAAGTATTATTTTATATTATTGGCTCAGTTTTCGAATGTAATAACGGTGTATGTCTTTTACTCTTCCTTTCCCACTAACTATATAAATAATATGCTTAACTTTCTTGTAATATAAAACACAATATTGAAACTTTATAGTAAGGCTACAGTCGACGTTTGTGTGAGCGAAATATGTCTGAAATGTTGATATTATTATCTTAAATTATCTTGGTATTATTGGCTCAGTTTTCGAATATAATAACAGTGAATATTTTTACTCTTCCTTTTCCACTAACTATATAAATAATGTGCTTAACTTTTTGTAGTATAAAACACAATATTGAAACTTCCCCCCCCCCCCCCCCCCCCCCCCCCCCCCCCCCCCCCCCCCCTATAGTAAGGCTACAGTCGACGTTAGTGTGAGCGAAATATGTCTGAAATGTTGATATTATTATCTTAAATTATCTTGGTATTATTGGCTCGGTTTTCGAATAAAATAACAGTGAATATTTTTACTCTTTCTTTTCCACTAACTATATAAATAATGTGCTTAACTTTCTTGTAGTATAAAACACAATATTGCAACTTTATAGTAAGGCTACAGTCGACGTTTGTGTGAGCGAAATATCTCTGAAATTTTGATAGTATTATGTTAAATATTATTTTTTATTATTGGCTCAGTTTTCGATTGTAATAACATTGAATGATTTTTTACTCTTCTTTTTCCACTAATTATATGAATAATGTGCTTAACTATTTTGCAGTATAAAACACAATATTGAAACTTTATAGTAAGGCTACAGTCGACGTTTGTGTGAGCGAAATATGTCTGAAATGTTGATATTATCTTAAATTATCTTGGTATTATTGGCTCAGTTTTCGAATGTAATAACAGTGTATGTTGTTTTACTCTTCCTTTTACACTAACTATATAAATAATGTGCTTAACTTTCTTGTAGTATAAAACACAATATTGAAACTTTATAGTAAGACTACAGTCGACGTTTGTGTGAGTGAAATATATCTGAAATTTTGATAGTATTATCTTAAATTATCTTGGTATTATTGGCTCAGTTTTCGAATGTAATAACGATGTATGTTTTTTACTCTTCCTTTCCCACTAACTATATAACTAATGTGCTTAACTATTTTGCAGTATAAAACACAATATTGAAACTTTATAGTAAGGCTAGAGTCAACGTTTGTGTGAGCGAAATATCTCTGAAATATTGATACTATTATCTTAAATTATCTTGGTATTATTGGCTCAGATTTCGAATGTAATAACAGCGAATGTTTTTTACTCTTCCTTTCCCACTAACTATATAAGTAATGTACATAAATTTTTTGAAGTATAAAACACAATATTGAAACTTTATAGTAAGGCTACAGTCGACGTTTGTGTGAGCGAAATATGTCTGAAATTTTGATAGTATTATCTTAAATTATATTGGTATTATTGGCTCAGTTTTCGAATATAATAACAGTGAATGTTTTTACTCTTCCTTTTCCACTAACTATATAAATAATGTGCTTAACTTTCTTGTAGTATAAAACACAATATTGAAACTTTATAGTAAGGCTAGAGTCGACGTTTGTGTGAGCGAAATATGTCTGAAATTTTGATGGTTTTATGTTAAGTATTATTTTATATTATTGGCTCAGTTTTCGAATGTAATAACAGTGTATGTTTTTTTACTCTTCCTTTCCCACTAACTATCTAAATAATGAGCTTAACTTTTATGCAGTATAAAACACAATATTCAAACTTTATAGTAAGGCTACAGTCGACGTTTGTGTGAGCGAAATATGTCTGAAATGTTGATATTGTTATCCCGTATATAATAATAGTCGAAGTTTTCTGTACATTTGCCCGTCTGTCCACGAATATATGAAGCGGTTGTACCTAGAATGGATACACGCATCCATATTGGATTTTTTATGAGTTAGGGTTAGAAAAATTCATAGCAAGTTCGAAGTCCACCCCATCCACCCTTTTCGAACGTTTAATGCTATTATTTCAATCCTTATTCTCCCTCTTATTCTACACTAAATTCATTGTTGATAGAATGATGAGGGCGGAAAGTAATATTTAAATTTCTTTACTGTTTTTACACGAACCTTATATACTCTAATTAGTTTCTTGACCATGTGTAGGCGTGACATGTTCGGAGGAGTGTCTGTCCATCCGATTGTCGTACTTCTCGGGTTTACGTTCTGTCTCCAACGCAGTCAAATTTTTCTAAATCTCTAATGAATTTAATGTTTTCTGCGTGTTCTTTTAAATTCTTATTCCTAAATATGTTTTATTATTTTTAAAGTAAATTTTTACCATTTTTTCAATTTTTTATATATCTATTATTTTTATTTTATTAAATTCACGTATTGTTGTACGGATGTTCGTGGCACATAATATTTCATGTTTTCTATCCTTAAACTTTCTTCTCGTGATGTAATAATATCCTAATTTATCTGTGCGTCTGTCCTATAATTTATGAAGTGGTTGAACCTGGAATGGATACAGCATTCATATTGGATTTTTGATGAGTTAGGGTTAACAAAATTCAAAGAGAGTAAAGTTTATCTTTTTCTAAACTATAGATCCGATTCTAAAATAAATTCGTATGAATAAGCGTCGAATCACAGCGAAAAATACTGTCATCTTTAAAACTTTCGAAATCCACCTCTTCCCCCTTTTCTAGCGTTTAATGCCATTATATCAAGCCCCATTTTAAAAGCAGGCTGTTAAATTTATCAATTTATCACATAATAAATTGGTAAAAATAACAATGTTTTCTAGCATTATGACGTCTTTCCTTTAACTATCTCATTTAATCATTTATTTTAGATTATTTAAATATCTTCTGCATTATTTCCATACGTTTCATCACTAAACTTAGATATTAAGTAAAAAATTTTCTTTTATATTTGGCTTAAATAATAGATTAGGTACTTATGTGATAATTTTAATCCATTATTTTTGTAGAAAAATAATTCTCAGACAAAAAACAAACCACTTTTTTACCTGCCTCATAGAATACTTTTACAATTCTGGAAAATTAAAAATTTTACTGATCCCGTCATATGACGGGCTATATGCTAGTTAGTGATAAAGAAATACTGCAAATTAATTCCTATTTCGGAAACTGGAATCCCATTTTGTAAATGATAGGAATATAATGATTGACTAAACAAAGACTTACATAAAAAATTTAATTTCAAGGGTATTATTTCACTAAGTCAAGCATAAATTTATGCTTTTAATTTCAAAAATACAGGAAACTACATCTAATCTTTTTAAAATAGATGGTATTAATTAAAAAATAAAGTTAGATAATAACGTTTAAAATTAAATTTTTAATTACTAATTAATTTTGTCCTGAAAGTTTCATAATGTTTTAACTTTAGCTTTGTCTTTAGCTGGAGGGAGAAATTTCAATGCTTTTTAAAGAAAGAGATTTTAATGATATAATATTTTGAGACAGTAGTTTTTTAATTATTGAGTTTTAGTTTAAAATGATAAAGAAACGAAGAAATATCCTTCTTTTAACATTCTCAAATCAGATTAGATCAAAAAGAGTTAATGAAGCACGAAACTACGAAAACCTACATAAATCTGCAAGCATTTTCTTTAGCAATTATGCAGTACATTGTTAAAAAGTATTTCATTTTAAAATTTTGTTTTTAGAAATTTTTTAACTGTTAACATTAAAAGTTTTAAATTAATAAACTTCTAACTAATTTTTTCAATTTATATGGTTAAACGCACGCTTGCAAAATTATGCTAATAACAATAACTAACCAGAAATTGTTCAAAACTTTGCGACATATAATTGTTTATGTATAAAAAATTATTTAGGTGAGTTACTACGTTCAGACAGGAAGTTTAACGTTCTAAATTTTGAAAACTAAAATCTTATTATATTAAAAAATCTTTTTAATAGTTGTATTTTTATTTATTATCATTATTGTTTATTGATAAAGACTGAATTAATTTCTTAACTATTTTATTGCAATCTATTTATTTATCGATTCTCTGCTTTTCCAGTGATTACTAGGTTTTTACTAGTTTATCCTTTATTTTTTTATATTTTATTTAGATTCCATTTTTTCTTTTTTATCTTCTCTAATTAAGTTTTCCGATTCCTTTGTTTGTTAATTTGTTTTTAAGCTTACATTTTATATTTTCTTAACTATTTTATTCTAATCTATTTATTTATTGATTCTCTGCTTTTCCAGTGATTACTAGTTTTTTACTAGTTTATCCTTTATTTTTTCATTCTTTATTTAGATTCCATTTTTCCTTTTTTATCTTCTCTAATTAAGTTTTCCGATTCCTTTGTTTGTTAATTTGTTTTTAAGCTTACATTTTATATTTTCTTAACTATTTTATTCCAGTATATTTATTTATTGATTCTCTGCTTTTCCAGTGATTACCAGCTGTTTACTAGTTTATCCTTTATTTTTCATTCTTTATCTAGATTCCATTTTTCATTTTTTTATCTTCTCTAATTAAGTTTTCCGATTACTTTGTTTGTTAATTTGTTTTTAAGATTACATTTTATATCGATTTATAGAATATATATCGAGTTTATTTAACTTTATCAAGTCCAATATGACATCTTAAAAAGGAATGAAACTATTAGTTTTATAACTAAAAGTTATAAAAGTAATAGTTAATCTAATCTTTTAAAAATAGATGGTATTAACTAAAAAATAAAGTTAGATAATAACGTTTAAAATTAAATTTTTAATTACTAATTAATTTTGCCCTGAAAGTTTCATAATGTTTTAACTTTCGCTTCCTTTTAGCTGGAGGGTGAAATTTCAATGCTTTTTGAAGAAAGAGATTTTAATGATATAATATTTTGAGACAGTAGTTTTTTAATTATTGAGTTTTAGTTTAAAATGATAAAGAAACGAAGAAATATCCTTCTTTTAATATTCTCAAATCAGATTAGATCGAAAAGAGTTAATGAAGCACGTAACTATGAAAGGCTACATAAATCTGCAAGCATTTTCTTTAGGAATTATGCAGTTCATTGTTAAAAAGTATTTCATTTTAAAATTTTGTTTTTAGAAATATTTTAACTGTTAACAGGAAACAATTTAAATTAATAAACTTCTAACTAATTTTTTTCAATTTATATGGTTAAACGTACGCTTGCAAAATTATGCTAATAACAATAACTAACCAGAAATTGTTCAAAACTTTGCGACAGATAATTGTTTATGTATAAAAAATTATTTAGGTGTTATTATTTAATAAACAAAAAATTATAAAACCTAATCTAAATTAATTAAAATTATTTTTAATGTTTAAAAATTATTATTTAGGCCCTTTTTGGATTTTTAGTACAATTTATTTATTTTTAAAACATATATTTTATTTTTTCCAAAAATTTTTAATTTCTTCGATCACTATTATTCTACATTTTCGGCTTTTTTTCGTACGGATGTCGCTGGCCACAAAAATGTTTTATGTTTTTCTATCCCTAACTCTCTACTCTCTATTTTTATGAACTCACGAATTTTCTATCTCTTTGCTCTTTTATGTGTTTATTTTTCGCTCGTTGTCATTTTTGTGCTTACTAATAGAAGCCTCTGGATTGACGGGCTCGGCCCATATGATCCAGTTGCCACACCACCTTTGATGCCTTTGAAATTATTTAAGTGAGTTACTACGTTCAGACAGGAAGTTTAACGTTCTAAATTGTGAGACGTAAAATCTTTTTTTTTTCTATTAAAATAAAAAATCTTTTTAATAGTTATATTTTTATTTATTATCATTATTGTTTATTGATAACCATTGCATTAATTTCTTAACTATTTTAGTGCCATCTATTTATCGATTCTCTGCTTTTCCAGTGACTACCAGTTTTTTACTAGTTTATCGTTAGCCACTACGTTCAGACAGAAAGTTTAACATTCTAAATTGTGATCAGTAAAATCTTTTTTTCTAATATATTAAAATATCTTTTTAATAGTTGTATTTTTATTTATTATCATTATAGTTTATTGATAACCATTGAATTTTTTTTCTTTTACTGTTTTATTGCAATCTACTTATCGATTCTCTGCTTTTAGTGATTACATTTTTTTACTAGTTTTATATTATTTTTCTCATTCATTATTTAGATTCCATTTTTCATTTTTTATCTTATCTAATTAAGTTTTCGAATCTTCGTTTGAAGATTCGTTCGTTTCGTTCTAAGTTTTTCGAATATTTTTAATTGTTAAGAGGGAAAGTTTTAAATTAATATACTTCTAACCAGCATTTTTTTTTCAATTTATATGGTTAAACGGACGCTTGCAAAATTATGCTAATAGCAATAACTAACCAGAAATTGTTCAAAACTTTGCAACAGATAATTGTTTATGTATAAAAAAATATTTAGGTGGGTTACTACGTTCAGAGGAAATTTAAAGTTCTAAATTGTGAACTAAATTTTTTTTTCTATTAAAATAAAAAATCTTTTTAATAGTTATATTTTTATTTATTATCATTATTGTTTATTGATAACCATTGCATTAATTTCTTAACTATTTTAGTGCCATCTATTTATCGATTCTCTGCTTTTCCAGTGATTACCAGTTTTTTACTAGTTTATCGTTAGCCACTACGTTCAGACAGAAAGTTTAACATTCTAAATTGTGAGCAGTAAAATCTTTTTTTCTAATATATTAAAATATCTTTTTAATAGTTGTATTTTTATTTATTATCATTATAGTTTATTGATAACCAATGAATTATTTTCTTTTACTGTTTTATTGCAATCTACTTATCGATTCTCTGCTTTTCCAGTGATTACCAGTTTTTTACTAGTTTATCTTTTATTTTTCTCATTCATTATTTAGATTCCATTTTTCATTTTTTATCTTATCTAATTAAGTTTTCGAATCTTCGTTTGAAGATTCGTTCGTTTCGTTCTAAGTTTTTCGAATATTTTTAATTGTTAAGAGGGAAAGTTTTAAATTAATATACTTCTAACCAGCATTTTTTTTTCAATTTATATGGTTAAACGGACGCTTGCAAAATTATGCTAATAGCAATAACTAACCAGAAATTGTTCAAAACTTTGCAACAGATAATTGTTTATGTATAAAAAAATATTTAGGTGGGTTACTACGTTCAGACAGGAAGTTTAACGTTCTAAATTGTGAGAACTAAGTTTTTTTCTGTTATATTAAAAAATCTTTTTAATAGTTGTATTTTTATTTATTATCATTATTGTTTATTGATAGCCATTGAATTAATTTTTTAACTATTTTATTGTCATCTATTTATCGATTCTCTGCTTTTCCAGCGATTACCACTTTATTACTAGTTTATCGTTAGCCACTACGTTCAGACAGAAAATTTAACATTCTAAATTGTGAGCAGTAAAATCTTTTTTTCTAATATATTAAAATATCTTTTTTAATAGTTGTATTTTTATTTATTATCATTATAGTTTATTGATAACCAATGAATTATTTTCTTTTACTGTTTTATTGCAATCTACTTATCGATTCTCTGCTTTTCCAGTGATTACCAGTTTTTTACTAGTTTATCTTTTATTTTTCTCATTCATTATTTAGATTCCATTTTTCATTTTTTATCTTATCTAATTAAGTTTTCGAATCTTCGTTTGAAGATTCGTTCGTTTCGTTCTAAGTTTTTCGAATATTTTTAATTGTTAAGAGGGAAAGTTTTAAATTAATATACTTCTAACCAGCATTTTTTTTTCAATTTATATGGTTAAACGGACGCTTGCAAAATTATGCTAATAGCAATAACTAACCAGAAATTGTTCAAAACTTTGCAACAGATAATTGTTTATGTATAAAAAAATATTTAGGTGGGTTACTACGTTCAGACAGGAAGTTTAACGTTCTAAATTGTGAGAAGTAGAATCTTTTTTTCTAATATATTAAAAAATCTTTTTAATAGTTGTATTTTTATTTATTATCATTATTGTTTATTGATAACCATTAAATTAATTTCTTAACTATTTTAGTGCCATCTATTTATCGATTCTCTGCTTTTCCAGTGATTACCAGTTTTTTACTAGTTTATCGTTAGCCACTACGTTCAGACAGAAAGTTTAACATTCTTAGTTGTGAGCAGTAAATTTTTTTTTCTAATATATTAAAATATCTTTTTTAATAGTTGTATTTTTATTTATTATCATTATAGTTTATTGATAACCAATGAATTATTTTCTTTTACTGTTTTATTGCAATCTACCTATCAATTCTCTGCTTTTCCAGTGATTACCAGTTTTTTTACTAATATATCTTTTATTTTTCTTATTCATTATTTAGATTCCATTTTTCATTTTTTATCTTATCTAATAAAGTGTTCGAATCTTCGTTTGAAGATTCGTTCGTTTCGTTCTAAGTTTTTTGAATTTTTTTAATTGTTAAGAGGGAAAGTTTTAAATTAATATACTTCTAAACAGCATTTTTCTTCGATTTATATGGTTAAACGAACTCTTGTAAAATTATGTTAATAACAATAACTAACCAGAAATTGTTCAAAACTTTGCGACAGATAATTGTTTATGTATAAAAAATTATTTAGGTGAGTTTCTACGTTCAGACAGGAAATTTAACGTCCTAAATTGTGAAAACTAAAATCTTTCTTTTCTATTATATTAAAAAATCTTTTTAATAGCTGTATTTTTATTTATTATCATTATTGTTTATTGATAACCATTAAATTAATTTCTTAACTATTTTAGTGCCATCTATTTATCGATTCTCTGCTTTTCCAGTGATTACCAGTTTTTTACTAGTTTATCGTTAGCCACTACGTTCAGACAGAAAGTTTAACATTCTAAATTGTGAGCAGTAAAATCTTTTTTTCTAATATATTAAAATATCTTTTTAATAGTTGTATTTTTATTTATTATCATTATAGTTTATTGATAACCAATGAATTATTTTCTTTTACTGTTTTATTGCAATCTACTTATCGATTCTCTGCTTTTCCAGTGATTACCAGTTTTTTACTAGTTTATCTTTTATTTTTCTCATTCATTATTTAGATTCCATTTTTCATTTTTTATCTTAATTAATTAAGTTTTCGAATCTTCGTTTGAAGATTCGTTCGTTTCGTTCTAAGTTTTTCGAATTTTTTTAATTGTTAAGAGGGAAAGTTTTAAATTAATATACTTCTAACCAGCATTTTTTTTCGATCTATATGGTTAAAGGAACTCTTGCAAAATTATGCTAATAACAACAACTAACCAAAAATTGTTCAAAACTTTGCGACAGATAATTGTTTATTTGTAAATTATTTAGGTGAGTTACTACGTTCAGACAGGAAATTTAATATCCTAAATTGTGAGAACTAAAATCTTTTTTTTTCTATTATATTACAAAATCTGTATTTTTATTTATTATCATTATTGTTTATTAATAACCATTAAATTAATTTCTTAACTATTTTATTGCCATCTATTTATCGATTCTCTGCTTTTCTAGGGATTACCAGTTTTTTACTAGTTTATCTTTTCTTTTTTTCATTCTTTATTTAGAGTCCCTTTTTCATTTTTTTTCTTCTCTAATTAAGTTTTCCGATTCCTTTGTTTGTTAATTTGTTTTTAAGCTTACATTTTATATTTCTTAACTATTTTATTCTAATCTATTTATTTATTGATTCTCTGCTTTTCCAATGATAACCAGATTTTACTAGTTTATCTTTTATTTTTTCATTCTTCATTTAGATTCCCCTTTTCATTTTTTTTCTTCTCTAATTAAGTTTTCCGATTCCTTTGTTTGTTAATTTGTTTTTAAGCTTACATTTTATATTTTCTTAACTATTTTATTCTAATCTATTTATTTATTGATTCTCTGCTTTTCCAGTGATTACTAGTTTTTTACTAGTTTATCTTTTATTTTTTCATTCTTTATTTAGATTCCCTTTTTCATTTTTTTTCTTCTCTAATTAAGTTTTCCGATTCCTTTGTTTGTTAATTTGTTTTTAAGCTTACATTTTATATTTTCTTAACTATTTTATTCTAATCTATTTATTTATTGTTTCTCTGCTTTTCCAGTGATTACCAGTTTTTTACTAGTTTATCCTTTATTTTTTTATTCTTTATTTAGATTCCATTTTTCATTTTTTATCTTCTCTAATTAAGTTTTCCGATTTATTTGTTTGTTAATTTGATTTTAAGCTTACATTTTATATCGATTTAAAGAATGTATATTGAGTTTATTTAACTTTATCAAGTCCAATAAAATGACATCTTAAAAAGGAAGGAAACTATTACTTTTATAACTAAAAGTAAAAAGTTACGCGTATCTAAACTTGGCCTAGGGAATTTATAAAGCTTTCACTGCCGTATTTGGGTATTTGTTCACTATAAAATAATAATCAATCTACAGAGATTGAAATTTCATTTTAAGATTGATTTTTATTTCCAGTTAAAAATAGATTAATCATTAATCGCTTCCCTCACAAATATTTTGGAAAAAAAAATGATAACATTTTTTTTATTTTATTATTAAATACAAGGAAGTGAAACAAAACAAAACGTGTAGGTTTTAAGTTGAATTGTTAATTTTTTACAGGTGGAAAAGCATTTAATTTTAACTCTGCGAGTGGAACACATCTAGGAAAAAATTCTCCAAAATACGTTAATGTCAGTGGCCAAAGAGTTCTGTCATTTTTACCTGCACCCTTTGTCGACTAGAATGGAATATGGAAAACCCACTGTTATTGTCCCTTTACACCCAGTTATATATAGATATATAAATAGATATTATAGATTGTTAATTTTTAATACACATAAAGCTCGTCAAGTCTGGAGTATTATCCCATAAGGAATAATAGATTCTAAAAGTACAAATAGAAATATTCTTTGGGAGACTTATTTATACTTTTTTAAGAAAGTCATCCAAGATATTTAAGGGGTGCAATTAGAGATACATCTGTTACCGAAAACGAAATACTTCGAAATAGAGATTTACAAAGCCATGAAAACCTATCAGCGTATTTGTGCCTCAGGGTGTAGGGTTGTATCCCCCAAGAAATGTCAGTGAAAGAAGGGTGCAGTTCTTAAACAATAGACCTGATCCTCCTACCTCAAAACTCCAGGGGAGAAAGCACTGGTAAAATTGTACATTACATCCATTATTACATTACATCATCGGTCTGGCCGAGTTGTACGCGCGAACCGCTTAGAGGGTTAATATTAATTTACTATCCCGAGTTATCTCGGGCAAATGGGAAAAAAGTTAAATATTAGTCTTTATATGATAGTTTTTGGAACAAATGGCAACCCAAAGGGATACCTGAAGTTCTGTACACTACTGTCGGCGCTCTTTTCTTATTGGCTTACCTCTGAAATCTGTTTTACAGTAACACAGAGTACACTGTCTCGTTGGATTTATTTTTTTTTTTTCGTAGCAGAAATAACATCTGGAAAATGCCTTGAGGTTAACCTGAGCAGTAAAGGTTTAATGCTATGTGTTCTAGATGTGGCAGAAAACTCGTTACGATGATTTTCTGAAATTAACGTTTTTAATCAGTGAAAAACACGTGACCAGTCCGGCCAAAAGAACCGATAAACCAATAAAAGTTGGCAAACTACTAATCAAAGCTGAATATTTCCTATCATTTCCTCCAGGGGAGTAAAACCGTGATAAAACAAATCATATTGTCAAATTCTGTTTTGCCCGAATTTCTTTGGGATAATAATTAACTGCAATATATACGAACCCGAGATAACTCGGGATAATCAGGCAAGCAGTTAATATCTAAGAAGTGGATTTCAAACTTCGTTTAGTGAAAATTATTTTTCAATGCTAAACATGTCCACATAGAGTAGATTTATACTACTGGATATTAGTTTGTAATAAAGTGTACTTAGTCTTTATATACACTTCATTATCATTTCCCCCTTTACTGATTAATTTTAGTGCTACGTTTCTTTGTTAATTTATTTAGACCTTTAGCTTTCACAAAGTTCCGAAGCAGATTTGTGGTATATGCTAAAAATGTTTAAATCCAATAAAATAGCATCATATCATATTATTGGTAACGCTGTTACATTTATTGCAGATAAAAGTGACAAGAATTTCATTTCTAAATTCGCCAGAAGGAATTTAAAATGCGCCTGAGTGCTCAAATGTCGAAGTTTTCTCGATATGCAAAAGTACTCTGATAAGCAAATTTCCTTACATCAGATTCTATATGATCTGCAGCTATCTAATATTGACATTTTTCTCGACTTTCAGTTGTAATTGATTTCCGAAAGATTCAATAGATTCGTGGGTATAATCGAAATGAAGTAAGGTAACGAAAGACAAGCCCCATATCTTAGAATTTTACATTTCTAATTGGAAAATTAATATTCTCCAGTTTTCGAAACAGTTAACGACGCATTTTTATGTCACCAACTGTTGCTAAAATTTGACATTTTGATATCGTACTGTTTGCATCTTATTAAAATTAAAACTGAGTAATTTGAGAAACTAGTATTTGATGTGCTTGGAAGATCAGTATAAAATATAGAAAATGAATCATTCTAAAAGATTTCTTAAAATTCTCAAACCCTAATAACTTTTTTTAATACAGGGAATATTGTAATGCAGTAAACCGAATGAGACAGAAAATTAGTTTAAAACTGACTTTTTATTATATATTTTTCAACAACGTATTATAACTGAGTTATGTAGCCGCATATATTTTCAAATAGTTTTGACTGACAGGTAAGCATTAGTTTCATAAAAGTTATAATGATTACAAATTACCTATGTATTTCATATACTTCCAAAATAAAGCTATCTAGTAAATTTGAAATGTATTTCTATCATTCAGTTGAATATACTCAAAAATAGCAAATTTAAAATTGGCGACTGAGACACAATGTGCAGTGCGTGCTGTGTTTAACCGAATAGAAACATTTTGACTTAAGTCTTTAAGATCCTCAGTCCTTACTCTTTACGACTAATGGTTATTAGACCATATTAAGACACTATTTTACTGTAATAAATTTGGAGATTGACGACTTTAATAGCAATATCTGTAATAAAAAACAAAACTTTTCAATGAACAATGTTTGAAAGCCATTTTTGACTTTCCGAAAAGAAAGAAAAAGGCTTAATCGTTCATGGTGCATAACTGGCAGTATGGTGGTAAAAGAAAAAGGTTGTACAGTAAAGTTCATGTTTATTTTGACACACAAAAGTTTCTGCAATAAAATAATCTTATAATAAAATTATTCACTCTAATACCCTATTTTTGATTCACTTTAAAATTTACTTTAGGAAACATTAATCATCATCATGCTTTCATTTCATCACCAGATGCATAAAGACCTTTAATTTAGCTCTCTATCCCACTTCTATCTCCTGCAGCTCTGTTTGCCTCAGTCCATATGGACTATTTTCCTCGTCTCTCTCTTTCTCCATCATTCGTCGCTATGTTAGTCCAGGACCACCACTTCGTCGACTATCTTCAGGGGCCTAGTTTAATACAGCACTGGGTATTTCTCCAAAGTCCATTCGTAGGACCATCTTTTTAATTTGATGTCTTGTTCTAGGTTTTTTGGTGGTGGTGTCTTATGCCACTTGGTCAAAGCAAGACAAAGAGGTGTGCCTTTCGTTTTATGTTACTTATGCTCAAATTTTTCTTAATTTTAAAGCAGGACCAAGCAGAAGACCCATACGCTTTGACCTGCCAAGAGTTATTGATTGAGAACTTGGAGGACATTGCGACCACGAACATATTTTACGTGTCTCAGTCATCTTTAACGAACACGGCAGATCTTCGGCTGGCTGGGGCTCCGAACCCGTAACCCTCCACTTACGAGAACGTTACCTTTATATTACACCATATTATATTATATTCCTTATTATTACATTATATTATTTAATATAACATTGCATCGTATCATATTCTATGATAATATTTAATATAACATTTTATCATACTATATTCTATTATATTCCTTAATATTACATTATATTCTTTAATATAACATTGTATCGTATCATATTCTATTATAATCTTTAATATAACATTGAATTATACCATATTGTATTATATTCCTTAATATTACATTATATTCTTTAATATGACAGTGTATCATACCATATTCTATTATATTCTTTAATATAACAGTGTATCATACCATATTCTATTATATTCTTTAATATAACAGTGTATCATTATTCTATTATATTCTTTAATATAACAGTATATCATACCATATCCCCTCTATAATAATAGTCTAAGTTGTCTGTCCGCGAATTTATGAAGCGGTTGTACCTGGAATGGATACAGGCATCCATATTGGATTTTTCATGAGTTAGGGTTAGCAAAATTCAAAGCGAGTTCGAAATCCACCCCATCTCCCTTTTTCGAGTGTTTAATGCTATTATTTCAAGTCTTATGGAATAAGAGGGAACAGCGGGGGCGGAGCGTAATATTTAATTGGACTGTGTTTACTCAACCCTCATATACTCTAATTAGTTTCTTCATCGGGTGTAGGCCTAGCACGTTCGGTAGAGGGTCTGCCCATTTAATCAGCGTACTTCTCGGTTGACCGTTCTGTCCCCGACTCAGCCAAATTTTTCTAAATTAATTTAATATTTTTCTGTTTTTTCTTTTAGATTCGTCGTTTTATTATTTTTAAAATAAATGTTTATTATTTTTTCAACTTTTTTTTCCTAAACTATAGATCCGATTCTAAAATAAATTGGTATGAATAAGCGTCGTATCACAGCGAAAAATACTGTCATATTTAAAACGTTCGAAATTCACCTCGTCCCCCTTTTCGAGCATTTAATGCCATTATATCAAGCCCCATTTTAGGAGCAGGCTATTAAATTTATCAATTTATCACATAATAAATAGGTAAAAATAACAATTTTTTCTAGCATTATGACGTCATTCCTTTAACTATCTCATTTAATCATTTATTTTAGATTATTTAAATATCTTCTGTATTATTCTCATACGTTTTATCATTAAACTTAGATATTACCTAAATAATTTTCTTTTATATTTGGCTTAAATAATAGATTAGGTACATATGTGATAATTTTAATCGATTATTTTTGTAGAACGATAATTCTCAGCCAAAAAACAAACCATTTTTTTTACCTGCCTCATAGGGTACCTTTACAATTCTGAAAAATTAAAAATTTTATTGATCCCGTCATATAACGGGCTATATGCTAGTTCTAATATATTCTTTAACATAACATTGTATCATACCATATTCTATTATATTCCTTAATATAACATTGTATCATACCATATTCTATTATATTCCTTAATATAAAATTGTATCATACCATATTCTATTATATTCCTTAATATAACAGTGTATCATACCATATTCTATTATATTCCTTAATATAACATTGTATCATACCATATTCTATTATATTCTTTAATATAACAGTGTATCATACCATATTCTATTATATTCCTTAATATAACATTGTATCATACCATATTCTATTATATTCTTTAATATAACAGTGTATCATACCATATTCTATTATATTCCTTAATATAACAATGTATTATACCATATTCTATTATATTCCTTAATATAACAGTGTATCATACCATATTCTATTATATTCTTTCATATAACTTTCCTTCATATTGAGCTCCCGCTGCTCATTTCTTCTATGTTTTTACGAAATATAGTCCTTTGTAGCAGTTTTTCATTGGTTATAATATGTGACCAAAAAGCTTTTATGATTATTCTTAAACACTTATCTTGAAAGGTATTTAATTTTCTTGTTTCGGCTACGGTTAACTCCCAGTTTATAGACCAATATAAAAAGACTGATTTAACTAATGGTTTAAAAAATTTCAATTTCACTCTTAGTTCTATATTGCCAAATTCAACCCTTAGTTCTAAATTGTTCTATATTGCTATATTTTCCGAATTTTACTCAAACCTCTGAAATAATTACAAGCTTTTGAGATTATGTCATAAATGTCATTGCTTGTACCACCCTAGATACTTAAATTTGACCCAAGATAGGAAAAAGAAATTGCGTTAAATTATCCGTCTACGTTCGGAGAACTTTTTTCTTTAAACATAGAAACTAGTTCATGTTTTTACATTTTTAGATTTATTTTTTATATTATCATAGAGAATTGCACTTAAAAAATTATTCCTGGAGAAGTTTTTATAAAATTTCTAATAAATAAAGAAAATTTAGTAAAAAATCGGGTTTTTTTCAAAAGGTCTAATTTTTTAATAAATTAAATTATTTTAATATTTTTTGATGCAACACATTTCTTATACACTGGACTAGTGAATCACCTAAAATCTTTGCTTAATTTACATTTGGTAAAAACTTTTGGTTCTTCATACACATTGAATTTTTAACGAATTTTCATTACCTGTATAGCTTACTATGAGTGTAACATCATTAAAAATTATCCAAATTTAAAGTTTTTAGGTCATTCACTGGTAAATACTATCAAAAGCATTCGTAATCATTTTCAACAAAATATTTTAAGAACTTTTTGAGAAATCACATTTTAAGTTTCAACATTTTATTAAAACTACCGTCCTGAGAAAAAATCATTTGAAGTTTATGAAAGCAACTTTAACAATTAAAAAATTAAAATACATGTTTAAAATTCCCCACAATTTCTTGATTCAAAATTTTTTAATTTCCAAATTGCTAATTTTTAAAAATATTAGAAAAATGTTTAAACTAATCTTCATGAAAATTTAAAAAGTTTTGTCCAAAAAATGCTCTTTAAAAGGCTTTAAATTCACAACTTCCAGTTCCAAAGTCGCTACTTCCGTTTTGTTTTGATAGATGTCACTGATGTTTAAAAGCTGTAACTTTTTTTTTTAAATACCATAAATACAAAATTAAAAACAGATTTAGAAGCCTAAAAGTTGAAATTTTACAATAGAGAAATAAAAAATTATGCTTTTTCGCAAAAAAAATGACATTTTCAAAGTAGACTGATACCTTAATATACCATATTCCAGCTGTAGTTGTTCTTGGATTTCTTTTTAGGGTTTTTCCCATAGCCTTAATGTCGTTTAATTAAAATATTTTTTTTAGTTTTGTTTTACCAAGTAATACAATTCAGAAACGTAAAATATATACACTAAATTAATAAAATAGAAATCTACATACCCACAAAATATCATTTAAATAAGTTATAACAAAATAAGTTATAATTTATTTTTTATGTCAAATAGAACCTAAATATCTCTTTTAAGTGAACTAAATTTATATTAATGTAATCAATAAATAACATTTAATACCATATAAAATATACATTTTTAAAGTTTCACATATTTAGAGTTTTGATTGTTTTTAAATGCTTTAAATACCACAATACTTTATAGATTTAGTTTACTGAATAAAACACAAATGTTACTTCAATTTGTTATAAAAATTTAGCTTCTAACGCACGTCTTTAAAAATCATCTTGCAAGTAAAAATAAATTTCACATTTTTTTCCTTTTTTATGTATTTTTAGGTTATTATAAATATATGATTTAATAAAATGTTTACATTAAAAATATATCACTTTATTGAAACGACAAACTAAGTAATTCTTTCTTTATAGTATATTAAAAATTCATTCTATATAGAGAGGAAATTTTTATTTTTTAATAAATAGAATAAAGGCTGTTAGAATACAAATGATTTAATATTGAAAGGTTCCCTTAAGTCCCTTAAGGTACTTGAGAAAACCCAAAATTAATTCATTTTATTTTTTTTCCATTTGCTGGAAAACATAATATGTTATTAACTTTTAAATGCGCATATCTTTAATATATAGTAAGAATATTTTTTATTATAGGAAATATTTAGACTTTACAACAAAACTTAACAGTTATCGTGGGCAGTTGCTGGAAATGTAATAATAGAAAATATAAATTGTTATATCCAGTGTATATTAATCTTTTAATGTCATAAAAGATATATATTCATTATTCAAAAATGTTAATATCATATAACATATATTTTATATTCCACTAGGTAAATTGTCTCCAAACTTATTATGTATCTTTTTAAGTCGCAGGATAATTCAAAATTATTATTATTATTATTTTAATTTTCGAGAAAATACAGCACGTTGTTAACTCTTACTTTGGCTAAGTCCGCTACAACGAACAATCAAATAAATAAAATCTTTATAACAAATATATATTTCTATCGATAATATATAATATATTAAACGTATCATATATTATTATTAATTATTATTATTATTATTTAAATTATTATTATTATTGTTATTATTATTTATTTAAATATATTTTTAATCGATATTTGAATAAAATCTTGTCAAATTAAGGGTTAACAATGTATTAATGTGAGAATGTTTACAATTTTAAGGCTACATCTGATTAATTTTAAAAGCTATTAATTATTAAATGTTGAAAGGTTCATTCAGAAAAATATTCCATGCACATCTCTGTTACGTGTAATTGGATTATCTTTGATTGTGGAATATCTTTCAGTCTGTATCATAAAACCTAATTGTTATTACAGCATTTACTTGAAATACAGTAAGAGAAAATAATATTAGTTACTGTATCCATCTCTTTTTGAAGAATACATATAAAATAGTTCTTTTAATTTACAAAAATATTTGCATTTATAAGTCTAAAATATTAATAACTTTTTTCTACTCTACAATGTAAATTGTCCAAATTTCATAGGTGTAGGAAGGTGAGAAATGCAGCTGAATTGCTTTAAATACATATAAAATTCAAAACTTTTATTTAAAAAAAAGGTTCAAAATGTGTATGTTATGTAGTAAGGTAATATACATTAAACTGATTAAGAAATTATTACTTTCAAAACTAAATTCCTAAAAAAATTAATAAATTATACTGGTATACTGAAGAGTCGGGGCTCCATGTAGAGGAAGGGAGCTGTATGTGTGGTGATTGATGAAAAGTCGGAGGTTTTGTTTTAAGAGTCACCTCAGGTAGAAAAAAATCAGACGCTGACTTCATAGACAGACATCCTTTTATTTAGTATTTGATTAAATAATTTTTAATTTTATAATCTAAAACTACCATAGTTCACTTCTGCCTTGATCTAATAGTGGGTAACTGAGAATCATTCCATTGCGTTGTTTAAAAGTATTATGGAGATTAAATTCTTGCTTTGAGTAAAAATATGATGGAGACGAATTTGTTGCGTTATATAAAATATAATGGATATTAATTCGTTGCTTCAAATAAAAATAACGCCAGGAACGTCGCAGTAAAACCAAGCAAGGATAGAGTGCTTAGGCTGGCTAAAGATCGAGGTGGCTCCAATGGAAACATTTTTCCGATCAAAAAAAAAAAAAAAAAAACGCGTCATCAAGGGTGTTAAAACTTCATCTCAGTGTCACACCGTCTCTCAAAAATTATCAGAACTTCTAGGCTGCGCTCATGCCAAAAGCGCCGAAACACAGCCAGCAAGAGGGTTGTCAGGCGCCAAGAAAACCCCGCACTCTGAGGGAGAGCGAAGGATTCTGACCAATGAAACGTCGAGACAAGGCGAGCGGAGAACAAAAACCCAATCGCAGTGAGGCACAACTCCGGTGGTGAACATTCGCCAAAATCGATGCTGAGCGGAGCTTGGTAACACACCACAACGCGGCACCTTTCAAAGGAGCGGCTGTTTAACGCAAACCGAAAGAGATGGCTGCAGAACTGTCAGAATATGAGCCGATGGGCGCAAATTATGGTCGAAAGGTTTAAGGGCTGCGGATGCAGATGGCCAAAATTGGACGCTCGGTCCGAAACTTAATCCCAGATCGGGGGCGGCTCTGTTTGAAAAGACAGGCTGCACTCGTGAGAAAAAAAAACAAGAGCTGCACCAGCAAGGGGCCGTATGATAAAAAAAGAGCAAAATGTAGGTTAAAATATATCTACCCCACAAGGGAAATAATAATGAAGGGACATGAAAAATCTTCATTACATCTAGCCAAACAAAATTTTCGATTCTGATCTATATATCCGCACCAGTAGCACTATAATAATAGGTAGGTAGGTTGGTTGGTTGGTTCGTTGAAGTTTAATGGTGCTAAATCCTCTAGGGACAAACTGCGCCAAACAAGATGTGGCAATAAACTAAAGACGAAATTTAGATAAAAAAAATTTGACAAAAAAATGACAAGTTCTAAAACAGATTAAAGTAACGATAAAAACACAACACTCAACAGAAAAAACGAAAAAAGATTGAGTTATATACAAATTAACAAAAATTGGAAATTGGAAATTGAGTGAAGAATTAAGAATTTAAGTTATAAAATAATTAAAAAAATTAAGAAAAAAATTGAAAATTGAATGATTAAAAATTGAAGAATTGAATAACAATCAAAAATCATATTTCGGTATAAAAGCCAGTTTGACGAAGAAAGGAGATCAAGTTTGGATGTGGAGTTTGTCAAATGATTAAATTAAGATTAGGAGATAGATTACCAAAAAAATTTTATATATATTATCTATTTATATAGGAACTTCAATATTAGAAAAACTCTATAACTCTATAACTCTAATAATAGAAAAGCTATGATAATCATGGATTGGGCATATTCTGAGAATGTCATTAGGTGACCAAACTAGAATACACCTTATGTGGTCTCGTGGTGGGAAAAGGAGTGCACCCAAAGCTGCCTGGCTTCAGATAGCCATCCAGGAAAGAAATGCCTTTGTCTGTCCAAGCTGGGGGAGTGCCAGGGAGGCGGCATTGAACCGAAAGGGATGAAACGCAGTACTGGTGGCCTCATGTGCCATTGGGAAACCTAAGTGGAAGATGAAGAAGAATGATGCCATTTATCTGTTATGTAATAATTTGTTGTCAATTTAACGTGGTACGCTACCATTTTAAGCAGTTAGAAAGAAGAAGTTAAAATTATAATTTCATAATGGTAATATATTGGTCATCGATATAGTTTCCTCCTAAAATTAGATTGGGTCAGTTTGGAGCATTACAGTCAACATTTCTCCTTACGAGGACTTATAAGACCAGGACCTACTGCTTAAAGCCAATTCCTATTGACTACGAACATCCATCCCAATAGTGTTATTCGAACCCACTAACTGGTACCAAAGAACAGCGTTCAACAATTCGGCCATCATTTAGCCATAAAGGTGGAAGACATGTAAGCGACTGAATAAATTAATTTTGAATAACAATCATCTTTTTTGAAAGAAACATGTACTCAATAATTTAATAAAACAGTAAATATATCAAAGATCCGGAGATAAGAGACTGCCAAAAATACAAGCGGCTTAAAATTTTAGAAAAAAAAAAGTTAATAGATCAGTGCAGATTGGGTGAAAATTAATGTTTTTAATTTGATTCCATTTGATTTTATCTTCAATCATAATTTATGTCGATAAAAATAAAAATTATTACATTTCCCAGCGAGAATTGGCAAGAGAAATTTCAATTTACGTTTTCTCTGCAGTTCATCTTTCCTCTAAAAACGAATTACAGATGTGTAAATAAATTTCTCTAATTGAATTAAGCAAAGGCTAGAAAGCGTTGTTTGCCATAGGGAGAATTATTTGTTTACCTAATTCAAAAATAATTCAAATTATGCAAAAAAGATCGAAATTTACCGAAAAAGGGATATATATTTAAATTATGGAAATCATAATGTTTACTCAAACCAGTGAAAACGTGTAGTTTAAGTAAATTGGGATGATAAAATTGATAAAAAAACTATCAACGGAAATATTTTCAAGAGCTTAATATTAAATTAAAATAAAGCGATGTTTAGGAAAGACATTTGTTTTTTTAACTAAAAAGGGTTTAATTTAGTTTTAAATTAAAAGTGTTATTTCTCAGTAGTTAAATCGAAATATACCTTAAGGGACTAAATCCTAAGAGAAAATTTTAGGATATAAATATAAGTTAGATGTTATATTAAATTTGAAAATATATTCTTCAATTTTTTAACTTCAATGTCGATGAAAACCGAAACATTTGTATTTAGTACAAGATTGAGACTTTGAGTAAGTATTTTTACTCCAAAGTAAAGCGCATAAATGAGCTATTCTAGAGAATTCCCCATTTTCAGTTTATTACAATGCGTATTTACTGAGTTTTTATGAATAAATTTAAAAAAATAAGCCATTGATTCGTTTGTTCAACACTGAACAGTTACATATTTCCTATAATTTGAAAAAAAAGCAAAATTTAAAAAAAAAAATTTTAATAAATGAAATAACTTTTTCAATATCTATGTAACCATACCAATTGTAAATTACGCAATAACCTTACATTTACATATTTGTGAAGGATGTTTGTTCCATATTCAATTAGGATAAAGACTTTGAGCAAGTATTTTTAATCCGAATTAAAGCGCATAAAGAACTACTCTAGAGAATTCCCCTTTTAAAGTTTATTATAATGAGTTTTCGGTGAGGTTTTTATTAATAAATATAGAAAATAAGCCTTCTATTATTTTGTTCCACTCTAAACAGTTATATATTTCCTATAATTTGGAAAAAAGCAAAATTTTAATAGTCGAAATTACTCTTTTAATATCTATATAAGCATACCAATTATAAATAACGCATTAACCTTAAATTTACTTATTTATGGAGGATGTTTGCTCCATATTTAATTAAGATAAATATTTTGAGCAATTATTTTTATTCTGAATAAATCGCTTAAATGAGCAATTCTGGAGAATTAGCCATTTAAAGTTTATTATAATGTATATTCGGCGAGTTTTTTTTTTTTTTTTTCGAATAAATATGTAAAGAAAATAACATTTTTATTCTTTTTTCAACACTGAAGAGTTACATATTTCCTCTAATTTGGAAAAAAGCAAAATTTTAATAGTTCAAATGATTCTTTCAAAATTTATATAAATATACCACTTGTAAATAACACAATAACCGTATATTTATATATTTGTTGAGGGAGTTCCATATTCAATTAAGTTAAAGACTTTTAGCAAGTATTTTTAATCCGAAGCAAAGGGCATAAATGAGATTCTCTAAAGAATTACCCATTAAAAATTTATTATAAGGCTTATTCGGTGTTTTTTATCGATAAATATACAAAATAAGCCATTTATTCTTTTGTTCAACACTGAACAGTTATATAATTCCTATAATTTAGAAAAAAGCAATGTTTAAAAAAAATCAAAGTTTTAATAGTCGAAAGGATTCATTCAATATCTATATAAATATATCAATACTAAATAACGTAATAACCTTAAATTTCCACATTTGTGAAGGGGTTCCCCATATTAAATTAAGATAAAGACTTTAATCAGGAATTTTTAATCTGAATTAAAAAGAATAAATGAGCTATGCTAGATAATTCCCCATTTTAATTTTATCATAATGCACATTCGGTGAGTTTTTTATTAATAAATATAGAAAATAAGCCATTTATTCCTTTGTTCAAGACTGAACAGTTGCAAATTTCCTACAATTTGGAAAAGAGCAAAATGTTTTTTAAAAAAGCAAAATTTTAATAATCAAAATAATTTTTCACTATCTATATTAGCATACCAATTATAAATAATGCAATACCCTTA
>CM063509.1:103961866-103981866 GCA_032207245.1 Pardosa pseudoannulata
AAATTCCCTAGCTCGACAGATAATACAATATACAAGTATCAGGTTGGTTCTATTTACAGTCTGTTCCATAAGATTGTGTCGTCTATTTCTCTTAAAATATAAACAAATTAGTTAAAAATACATTTGTACCGTGTAGTATACATATTAAACTGAAATGCTGTTAACCTAATAAGTTGTCCAGTCCCGAATTATTATCGTTTATTCAAGAATCACTTTATCGTTCGGTTTTGACGTTGAGCGGCATTTACCCCGTTCAGGTATGTCGTCAACATTTTGTACCGCTTTATAACGGGCTACCCACTTCTTGACGAACGACTCCGACTTTCGCGTGCACCAGACTGCAGCTGCACAAGATATTTTTGGTCCTTTTGGATGGTTACACAGAAACATTTCCTCAAAACGGCTTGCATACGCGGCACTCATTTTGGAATTGTTGATTTAAACACAGCAAAACAAATCGAATAAAGAATATAACCATAAAGGGTTCTTCTTTAATGTTTGAAGAACACGTGCAATTAAACTGGTATCTGCGCGCTATCTATTGACAATGTTTTGAGCGACACTCTCTGATGGAACAGACTGTATGTGGTTCATTCTTACCATATTCAATAATTATCTCTCAGTTAGCGACAAATTTGATGGCTTTGACTACAAAATGTTTACTGCTAAAGAACATTTGAAAAGGTTTAAGAACCAGTATTTTCGAGAATGTTCTACGGCTATTTCAAAAGGTGCTAAGATTGTTTGAGAGGATCAAGAGAGAGTCCTCTTTGTTCGTTTAGGGTAGTGCTTTGGTAGATGACACAGTATACAAGTACTGGGTTGTCTTGGTTTATACGGTTCATTGTTGTCATATTGAAAAATTGTCACAAATTTGGTAACACATTTATTGGTTATAGCAAGAAAATATTTACAGCTAAAGAATATTTGAAATGGTTAAAAAACCAGTATTTTCAAAATGTTATACCACTATCCAAAACGGACTCTCATTTCAACTTCGACTTGCAGGTGTATTAAGCGTGTTAAGGAGTATCTCAAGAGATAATCCTCTTTGGTCGGATTGAGTGGTCAGTCGGCAGAAAACAAAACGTGCAAGTAATTGAAGACTGGGTTTGGGAAGTTCATTGTTCTTATGTTTGTAAAATTAGCTTCTATTTGATAAGAAATTTGTCGATTTAGGCAACAAAACAATTCTATGTAAAGAACCTTCTATACCAAAGACTGTACAAACAGTATTTTCCAGAATGAACTACACCTGCCTCAAATGCTGCTGAAGTTGAAATCGGAGCAGAAACCAAAAATCCTGTTAGAGAAAATCTCATTTCTATTAATAATATGGAAGTTACTGGTTATTTCGTGTATCCTAATAGCTTATAATAGTGGGATATAAGCAGAAAAAAATAGTGGATATTTTTGTTTGAAAATTAGTACTTCAAAATTTTCTACTGCTGTAGAGAGTTTAAAAAAGTTTATATTTTTAAATAAAGTTACGTTTCTACTAATAAGACTGATTACTTAAAATAGGGATCTCACAATGTTATATCTGTATTTGAGAATTAATAAAGAAATGTTTAGTTCATTAATATTTTTAGAAAATCATTACAATAATGGTGTTAATTTAGGAATGCTGTTGAGCTCCTTATATTTTTCAACTTTTTCCTATATTACATTATAAATGCACATTATTTATAATTTTCCTTTTAATCATTGTTGTGCATACAGAATTGTATTAAGACTTTATTTACTTTCATGTTTATATCTATAGTAATAAAAATGTATAAATGTGCAAAACGATAATAATAATTTTTGAATAAAAGAATTAAACTTACAATTTATATGATTTTAATATTTTTTTTCATTTTTTATGAATTTCCCTTTAAATTAATATAACTCATAACTTCTATAGTCTCAGATTATTAAACGTATCTGTTATCGTGCTTCACACAAATTTATTGTTTTCAATAAATAATAATGGGTTTTTTTAAATTTTTTTTTTTATTTTTTACATATAACTTTTACTTACTAAATTTCCAAAAACTTAAATAAAATAATTTTATACATATCTTTTTCTGATTCCTGTTTTCAAAATCCCAAATAATAAAATCAAAATTAATATTTCAATTAATATTTTCCCTCAAAATTATTTCTTAAATGACTCATACAGTAAATATATTTTGCTAAAAATATATCTCTAATTCATTGGAAGAAAATTACGTCATAGAGATATAAAATAACAAATATTTTTCTAAACTGAAACATTTTTTATACTCACCTAATCTGTTGAACTTACATTTCTATAGTTTTAAACTTTAAAATGTTATGTTGTTGTCATTTCTACAATTAGTTTTCGAGTTCTGAAAAGTTTTAGTGTAATCGCCTTAGGATGTTTAACAGCTGCAAAAAAATTTTTGTATTGAATCAAAAACAGTTTGCCATGTATTTGACAAATCTAATCAAATCTTTCTAAAGGCTCTTTAACCTTCAGGTATTTTTGTTAATAGCTTAACAGTTTTAAGTTTCTGAAAAGTTTCTAATTTGTAAGTATTTATATACATGTATAACTGAATCAAAGTAAACTCCTCGACGCAACATAACTATGGAATATATATATATATATATATATATATATATAGGTATAGATAATTATATGTATATACAGGGTGTCCCCGAAGTCCGTGTACAAACTTGGAGGGGAGGTAGAGCATTGTGAGGAGCCAAAATGACATAGGAAAGTATAGGCGGAAAGCAATAGGTGGCTCAAAGATCGGCACGTTGTGGTTTCTGAGTTCAGACACAAACAGTACGATGAACGTGAATAATTTTACGAACTCCGAGTTGGCAGATATCCATTTCATGTTACGGTCTAGCCAACGGAAATGGACGTGCTGCTGTTCAGTTGTATCGGGAAAGGTATCCAACGAGGTGGCAACCGAATCATCAAATGTTCTGCATCAGAACCTCGACATGGATCATTCAGAGCCACGATTGAACGTTCTGGACGAAACATCACGAACATTATTCGAAGAGGGTGTGTTCGTGAGCATTTGGACAGGAAATTTCCAAACAGGTGATTGGCGTGGTGCCCCGTCGCTTGGCCTCCCAGATCCCCTGATGTATCTGTTCTGGATTTTTTTTCTCTGGGGTAACATGAAGAGCTTTGTGTATGACACGTATCAATTCTGCAATGATCTGGTGGCATATATAATTGCTGCTTCTATAAATCCGTGAAACGGCATTTTCGAAAATGTATCCAACCATGTCGCGTCGGTGTCGTGCTTGCATTATGCCAATAAGCAATTTAAATCTATCTTTATATTTATTATTGTTGTTGTTAAAAATATTTTTTATATAAATTTCAAATAAGAATATTTACAGAAAACAGTATAACATGGTTAGTATGATGGTTAATACGGAGTATGTCTCCCGGACGATGCAATACAAGCGTTACAACGCCTACGCATGCTGAGTATCAGATTATCAATCTGATCTTGGGGAAAATTACACCACTCATCAAGCAATGCCCTCCGAAGTTCCGATAGACAGTTGCTCCGATTGAAGGCATTCGTCTACAATGTTTGCACGGTGACGTCGGGCGTTGTCATCCATATACAGAAATTCAGGACCCATGGCGCCCCGAAACAAACGTACATGTTGTTCCAGAATGACATCCCGATAGATGTGGCCTGTCATCGTTACACTCTGAACATGCAGGTCAGTTCTGGAACCAAGAATAATTCCTCCCCAAACGAGCCATCCTGCACCACCGTAACGGTGTCGTTCAATGGTGTTCTCTTGGTGGTAACGGGTACCTGGCGCTCTCCATATGAAAGTCCGGCGAGAATCAGAATGTAAACTGAACCTGGACTCGTCGGAAAACATCACACAAGACCACTGTTGCGGTGTCCACAATGCATGCTCTCTAGCCCAGCATAATCGCAGGCGACAGTGAGTTGCGGTAAGGGAACACATCTGACAGGCCTACGAGCATATAGACCAATGTTCCCTAAGCGTCTGTACACGGTCTGCCTTGAAACTGTCGTACCGGTAGCTGAAGAGAGCTGACGAGACAGGTCTGATGCTGTGCTCCGTCTGTTTCTTTTGGCAGTAACTGCCAAATACCGGTCATCATTCGGCGTAGTAACTCGGGGGCGACCTGTGCTGTAACATCTACTCACATTACCATCATGTTTGAATCGTTGCCAAAGCCTGGAGATGACACTCTGGGCGATTCCAAGTTCCTCGGATACTTCCAGCTGGGTACGTCCACATTCCAGTCGTTCGATAATTCTACCACGTAAAAAATCATCCAAATGCTTCCTTTGTGCCATAACTATGCGGTTATTGCACTGAAAGGCTTTTAAAGCGCTTGTGAACAATTTTACTTCTTTGCTACCATTCCTTATATACCCCTTTCATACACTCTCGTCATTGTGACGTACTATCCGCGCCATCTGGTAGTTTCCTGCAATTTGCATATTCTTCTTCAAGATGTGTGTGATAATTCTACAGGTGAAATTTTTATTTTAGAGCTCAATTTCTGTGTGATTCTGAATTATCCTTAATTTATGGACATGAAGTATGTAAATATATACATATACATATATATATATTTTATATATATATATATTTATATATATATATATATATTTATATTATATATATATATATATATACATATATATGTGTGTATGTATATATACTGTATATATATATATATTATATATATATATATGTACAATATATATTATATACATATAATACATATATTTATAACATATATACATAAATATATATTATATAATATTTATATATATTTTATATATATATATATATATATAGTATAATATATATATATATATATATATATATATATATATTTATATATATATATATATATATATATATATATATATATATATATATATATATATATTATATATATATATATATATATATATATAATTCTACTTGAGATATCAGCACACTCTTGAAATTAATAAAATTTTATAACAATTATCGTTTTAGCTGTAACGCTTGATTAAAGTACATATCGATTATGCAATAAATTTTCGTGAGTGTATAACGATAATTAGTTTTTTTAAAGGTGAGATATTAAATAGTTACTTGCATTAAAAATTTAATTAATGAAAAATTCATTAGTATAATATCATAGTAGCTTAACAAGTGAGTTTGAATTTACACGTAAAATAGAAAGTATTTTCACTTTATATAAAATAATTAAATGTTTGAAATAAAATAGATAATTGTAGAGCCTACACAATGTGTTTTTTAAAGTATGTTAATATAAGGAATATAATAACATATTTTATTCAATACCAGAAGCCACAATATATGTAAACACATAAAGCTAACTTTTAAAATTCAACATTGAATGAAGAAAGTAAGCAGGTGGCTGTTTTAGAGTTGATGAATACCTTCTAATAAAACAAAGCTGAAACAAGGTAAGCTATATAGTTTATCAGCATTTGTATCTTTGTATGTGAACATATTCCTTTTACCCCTTCTGAAAGAAACACTACGACTCCAGAGTAGCAGAATCCATAGCCATGTCATCATTTCAACTTTGGGATTTGGCACAGTTGTTTTGGAAAGAATGTTTTATAGTTCCGAGTTCTGATATAAGAGAAAGGAATAATATGATTAATCGAGCCATAATTAACCAAGTTCATCCCTAGACCCCTCTGTATATAATTCCCCTTTAATGTTTATTAAAGTAGTGTTAGTATTAAGAGTTATTCTTCAGTGTGCTGTTTCATCTTTACATATATTAACATTTTTATCAGAAAAATGATCAGTAAATAACCGCTTATCAAATCTACAGCAACAAAATATAAATGCCTATTTCATAAATACGCAATTATACGAAACATTTTTATTACCATAGAAATTACAACTGAATTTATAAAAAGATTTTCACAATTTCAAAACTTTATAATTTTTATCTGATTATTTTCAGGGAAGGGGAAAAATAATCTTTTACATAGTTCATTAAAAATAATTGACATATATTCATCATAATTCCAAGACTGCAAGTTAAAATTATACCATACTTTTACAACATTTAAAATCTCTTTAGATGTTAGAAAAAATTCTATTTAAAAAATTTTCTTAATCCAAAGCTCAATATTTTTTATTTATTTGCTAATATTGGGAGTGGTAAATTGTTATTATTATAATTTATACAATTAAGAAATATATATTAATAGAAAACAACATTAATATTTAAGAATATTAAAAATTAATTTGAATTTTATTGTTTAGTATTTCATTTTAAAAATTACTTGTTTACTTCTATTTATTGGTGAAAATCGATATAAAATGGTGGAACTGAAAAATATTTATTTTCAAAAACCATTTTTCAGGAATTCTTAACTACATTACCTTTGTTAATTCCCTTATATAAAAAGCTGCAACTAAATAACTTTCATATAAATTGATAAAATTCCAGAAGTTATTTATAATTTTATATAGAAAATTTAATTAAATGTTTACATTAAATTATAAACGATTCTATATTCTATTAAATAAAGTATGAAAGATTCATTTTAATATTTATTTTATAAAAATGCTATCTGTTTCTAAATTTCATTAGTTTAATACATAAAATTCTAATTGCGAAATTAATCTTTTCTAAATTCTGCTTTAAATTTACCTTTGATTTACATATAGAGTAAAAGTAATTCTTAAAATTATACTTTATTTATGGGGCCTGACTTCTTAAATCTATGTAGTTTAATTTTATAATAATATTACTAGTTCCTATTTTTTGGAAAAGAATTATCCTGTAAAATTACAAAAAAGGGTATTAACCTTTTAATGGCAGATGAAAGGTTTCTTTCCTGTATCAATATTTTAGGAACAGATATTTTATGACGTGGTGTGTTTAGAAAGAAGCAAAAGCATAGTGTTAAGTAACAACTTCTTAAAGTTAATATGAAAATTTTACTAAAAGAGATTTCTTCAAATCGTGTAATCTTTTTGACGAATTACTTAGGATCAGATATTTTATGACGTGATGTGTTTAGAAAGAAGCAAAAACATAGTGTTAAGTAAGAACTTCTTAATGTTAAAATGAAAATTTTACTAAAAGAGATTTCTTCAAATCGTGTAAATCTTTTAGAACAATTACTAAGGAGCATATTTTTGACAGCGTGTATATACACCAGTCGCAGTTTAACACACGTACTTCTCAAAGCTTATACATACGTCAATTGTAGTTAAAGAGTTAACTACAAAATGTATTTAATATAATTTTTAATTGTGTTTCTACGTATACAGTCATTGAGATTAGGAATGATGACCGTTCATTAGAAGAATCGTTTATAAAACATGAAAGTTATTTAATTAATAAAAAAGATTCCTGTTTTTTACAATGGGATTTAAGCTAATAATATCAGAAACATTACAAATAGTTATATTTAATAATTATAAACTGTTTGTTTTTTAATTTTCTTAAATATCAATAAAATGTAATAATTGTCATTCTCAAATGAAACATTTTGAACTTTTTCTGGTTTTCACATACTGTTGTGAATTACATAATATATATATAAAATATAATAATTATCTAAAAAAATGAATTATTGTAAAAATATTTATATATATATATAAATATATATGTAAATATTAATAAGATTTTTTACATATGAATTTTTTATTTAAAAAATATATTTATTAAACGGTAAGTGGAAGTACAATTTCTATCTGGGAAAGTTATTTAATTAACAAGTTCAAATGATTCCTGTTTTGTAACACTGTGATTTAAGCTAATAATCTCAGAACATATTCTTACAAATTAAAATGACAGTGAACTTTCATAATAATATCTTTTGCTTTTAATTCATTTCTATGAAAACAGATCAATAAAAGTATATTAATGTTTAAGTTTTAAAATCTAAAATAGCAATTTTTCAATACCTATAAATTATGATGAGCTGTTTGAAAATAATCTTTAGTAAAAATGCCCCGTGATCACATAAATGGAAGACATTACCACTATCTGTAATACTTGTGGAAAATATGCCCGGAGGGTTCACGCTGTAATTGCCTGTAGTGGAGGCTCTACCAACTATTGATTTTGAATAAAGTTAGTTTTTCTTTTCTATCGCAGATGTCCAAAGATTATTGGTAGACAGTGTATATATACTTCATCTATGGTTGTAATGATGGTGTTAGGTTTTAGAATAAAGATGTTTGCATGAAGGTGTTTCACCTTAATATTATGAGTTACTCTTGTCTCTTTAAAATACATGCAATTGTGGTTGTACAGTAGTATTTTGAGATAAAATAATGTAAACTAATTTAAAATAAATATTTAAAGGAAACAATAAATACAATAATTTGATGATTATAAATCTTTAACTTAAACGTTTTTTAGCTGTTAGTAAAAATAATTCTTATAAAACAAATTTCTCAGTTGAATCATATTTCTAAAAATTTCGAAAGACATCTTATCTTTTCTAAATATTTCATCAGATTCAATAGATCATTAAAAGAATGTTAATGTAAAAGGGAGATAAAATCTTAAAAGTAAATTAGTAAATATTTTCATACCTAAAAATTATGAGCTGTACAAAAATAAGCTTTAGAAATATTGCAGTGTGCGCATACATAATACAGTCAAATTTTAAAAGATATCTATTAAGCTGTAATATAAAATTTGCTTCTTATATGAAGTACTGAAAAATATAAATAGGAAAGAAATATTAATAAATAAAATATGGATTTGTTCCTTACAAAATATTGATAACGGTTGTTTTTAATTCTGAACTCCGATATTAAGTGTTTCAAAATGCATGATTTTTAACTAACTCTTATTTTATTTGCTATGCGGTAAATAATTTATTAAACTTCAAAGGGATAGGTTAGTTATAAATAGAGTGTTTCAAGTATTCGAAATTTAAAAAAAAAATATTTATTTCGTAGAAAACATTAAAACCATAATTACCATTAATTTCATTATACTTTTGGCAATAAATATATTTTATAAAGAATGATAGATGCTGTACACTCTGTTTTTCTTTTATTTTCTACATATTTTTCAAGCTTTTATACCACAAAATTATGCAGACTTCATCCATTTTTCTTCCATCTGAAAGTCTATTGGCAACTTATACATATTTTTAAAAATTATTTCTATATATTTCCCAGACATAATGAAGTACAAAAAAGACTAATGATCAGCATTAAACACTCTTTTTGTTTCTAATTTCCATTTATATTTCCCAATTCAGTTTTACTGAACTAGGAAACTTTTAGGCACGTTTCATCCATCTAAAATCTTAATGTCTAATTAAAATTATTTTAAATCAATTTTATCTTTTTCCCTGACATAATGTAAACTAATTTAAAATAAACATTTAAAAAAAGTATTAATACTTTAAATTTAGGATTATAAATCTTGAACTTAAACGTTTTTAGCAATTAGTAAAACAGTTCTTTCAGTTGAGAGAAATTTCTAAAAACTTCGAAAGATATCTTATCTTTTCTAAATATTTCATCAGATGTATTAACCTTAACTAAGTTATGCTCCTGTAATTTGATAAAAATTATACTTTGAAAGAATTTCAGTTTTAACATATCAGGAAATGTTTACGCATTCAATTAAACATATTATTTTTACAACCAAGAATGATTAATGCCTTTCCGTTTGAAGTACATTTCGTTTCTAAGTACATACAGAAGTTATTAAATTAAAAAGTTCACTTGTTTCTTTTTCTGTTAAATCAAATATAAAGAAAATTATTTCTGGGTACTGATTTATCACGAAATTACATTTATTTATCAATTATAAAATGATGATATTAAAGTGTGCTATTTATTTTATTTCAATCTCTCTTTAAATTATTTATGAATTCATGTTGATTACATATGACGCAGGAAAAATTTTAATAAATAACTAATTATAAAAATTTCTTACTTTTATGTTGCATTTATTATAAACAATGGATAAAACAATTTTATAATATCTTAAGTACTTATTTTTTAATATAAACAATATTTATGCACCAAAATTATGTAAAATGCTATGGAATATAAAAATATATAAAACCTAAGTTACTCAAATTTATTTTCATTAATACATACTGTTAAATCATAATTAATTTTTCCTATGATTAATATTTTTTTATTAGATTTTCCTTAAGGCATCTGTACACCTTCAGAGGTGATTTTTTGAAATATTTGAAATTTTTATTTTTAATGTTAGTTTTATAATGAAACATAACTTAAAACTATGAAAAATGCAGGTTATATAGTTTTTGAATAATATTTTCATATTTTATAGAGAAAAATATGTCGAAATTTGCCTTAAAATTACGCATTACTCAAAACACGATAACTCCAAATTAATTCATGTTATCACTGCTTTGTAAATTTGATAATGTTTCTAATTATATATTTGAGGGAATAGACTACAATCATGGTAATCACAATTACATTTATGAAGTTATAAGAACTTGAGTACAATAACATTGAAAATTTCTCAAAATTTTCATGCAAGTCAAGAATTAAACGGCTTTAAATATTAAAGTAATTATTGTGGAACTACAATTGTAGTTTATTCCATGAATATATAATTATATAACACACACGAAAAATATCTAAGCATTCGGGTTAAATATTTTTGATTTATCATGTTTTGCGGTAAGCAAAATCCCGAAAAAATCGTTTTGAGAAAATGGAAAAAACAACTTAAGATATTAGAAAAACTGTATGTAAACACTTATAATGCTTAAAATACACCTATTTTGTAAAGCCAACGATTTTTTTCTTTGTAAGATACTGGTTGTTTTCTTTATGAAAGTTCGTAATATATTCTTAGGCTTTATTTTGCAAAGAGTGACTGCTTTTTTTAAGTAGGTAATATATGTTAGGCCCTATGAAATTCACTATAATTCCAAAAAGAAAAATTATCATTATTTTATAACTTACTTAATGTTTCAAAGTATATTTTTTATGTAATGGACTTTTATTATCATGGCCATAAACATATCTGCGAATCTATAGGAATTTGAGTTCAACACCTTGCGAAAGTTCCCAAGCATTTCATGCGTTCTATGAATTCTACGGCTGAAAATCACAATTAGTCTGTAATAATTTTAGTTAATTCTTTTTCTGTAAGTCAAGTATAAAAAACTTTGTTTCTAGGTAATGATATATAACTGTAAAATATATTTTTTCGCAGAATAACATTTATTTATCAATTAAAAAGAGCAATATAAAAATATTAATCATAATATTTATTCAATTTAAATTATATTAAATAATTATTTATAATATTTATTTATCAATTATTAATTAAAATATGCTCTTTATTTTATTTAAGTCTAACTTTCCATTATTTATGAATTTACGTTGAATACATATCACGCAAAAAAATTTAAATATAACTAATAGAAATTTCTTACTTTTATGTTGAATTTATTATAAACAGTAGGTAAAACAATTTTATAATATCTTAAGTATTTATTCTTTGCTATAAGCAGTATTTATGCACCAAAATTATATAAAACTAGCATATAGCCCGTCATATGACGGGATCAGTAAAATTTTTAATTTTCCAGAATTGTAAAATACCCTATGAGGCAGATAAAAAAATGATTTGATTTTTGGCTGAGCATTATTTGGTACACACTCAATAATTTGTTTACCCTCATATTCCTAAAAAGTCTCCTATTACTATGAATGTAGTTTAGAATCCTTTTGAATTCATTTAGTCAAACCGTGCGGATATGTATGAAAAACAAACACACAAACGGACAAATTTCTTAATTTTCAAAGATATAGCCTAAACGCTAGATATTTATTAGTCTGTGAAATAGGCTCCTAGACTTTTATTAAACGTATTTGTTGTTAATACCGGTGATAAAATTTTCATTGCAGCAAAAATAATCGATGTTTAAATTTAAAATTAACACATATGTACCTAATATATTATTTAATACAAATATAAAGGAAAATTATTTACGTGATACCTAAATTCAGTGATAAAAATATGAAAATACTGCTGACGATATTTAAATAATTTAAAATAAGAAATGATTAAATGAGATGGTTAAAGGAATGACGTCATAATGATGGAAAAAATGTTATTTTTACCTATTTATTATGTGATCAATTGATAAATTTAATACCCTGCTCTTAACCGGGGAAAATAGGGCTTAAAATAATGGCATTAAACGCTTGAAAACTGGGGAAGGGGTGGATTTTGAATGTTTTAAAGATGACAGTATTTTTTGCTGTGATATGAAGCCTATTTATACCAATTTATTTTAGAATCGAATCGATAGTTTAGTAGAAGATAAACTTTACTCGATTTGAATTTTGCTAACCCTAACTCATCAAGAATCCAATATGGATGCCTGTATCCATTCCAGGTCCAACCGCTTCATAAATTTGAGGACAGACGGACAGATAACTTAGGCTATTATTATGTAGGGGATGCTATGGAATATAAAAATATATATAACCTAAGTTACTCAAATTTTTGTCATTAACACATACAGTTAAATCATAATTAATTTTTCACATGATTAATATTTTTTTTATTCGATGTTCCTTAAAGATATTTTACTTGATTGTTATGAATTAAACTTCTAGTGATATCAATATTTAAAATCTATTCAGAAAATGAAATTTTCTAATTATTTTCTATTCGATAACAGTGACATCCTAGCAAGTAATATTAAATCATAAAGTCACAAAATTTCAACGAGTTTAGACATCAAACTGTTATAATATATTTCAATCTAGTAAATTTGAAACTTACACTAATTTAGGGATAATTTTAATGTTTATTTATTAACATACAACTCAAATGATAACTGTAATTAATAAAAAAAATGAAAAGCAATGTATGAGCCTTAACTACGTTATGCTTGTGTAATTTCATAAAAATTATAGTTTGATATAATTATACATATCTGGAAATGTTTAAGCATTCAATTAAATATATTATTTTTACAACCAAGAATGTTTAATGCCTTTCCGTTTGAAGTACATTTCATTTTTAAGTTCGTACACAAGTTATTCAATTAATAAGTTCAGTTCATTCTTTTCCTGTAAGTGAAGTTAAAAAAAATATGTTTTTGGTAATGATATATAACTGTAAAATATATTTTTTTTACAGAATAACATTTATTTATCAATTAAAAAAAGCAATATAATAATATTAGTTATGAAATATATTCGATATAAATGATATTATATAATTATTCATAACATTTATTTATCAATTATTAATTAAAATATGCTCTTTATTTTATTTAAGTCTAACTTTCCATTATTTATGAATTTACATTAAATACATATCACGCAAAAGTTTAAATATAACTAATAGAAATTTCTTACTTTTATGTTGAATTTATTATAAACAGTGGGTAAAATAATTTTATAATATTTTAAGTATTTATTCGTTTTTATAAAAAATATTCATGCAACAAAATTTTTAAAAAATGTTATTTGAATATAAAATTATATATAACCTGAGTTACCCAAATCTATTTTCATTAACAAATACTGTGAAATCATAATTAATTTTTCCCATGATTAATATTTTTTTTATTCGATTTTCTTTAAAGATATTTTACTTGATTGTTATGAATTAAAATTGTACTGCAACAAACATTTGAAATTTATTCATAAAATGAAATTTTCTGATTAATTTTTAGTTGATAGAAGTGACATCCTAGCAAGTAATTTTAAATCATAACGTCTCAAAATTTTAAAGAGTTTAGACATCAAACTATTATAATATACTTCAATCTTGTAAATTTGAAACTTACACTAATTTAGGGATATCTTTAATGTTTATTTATACAACTGAAATGATAACTGTAATTAATAAAATCTTAAATGCAATGTATAAACCTTAACTAAGTTATGCTCGTGTAATTTCATAAAAATTATAGTTTGATGTAATTATATATATCCGGAAATGTTTAAGCTTTCAATTAAATATATTATTTTTACAACCAAGAATGTTTAATGCCTTTCCGTTTGAAGTACATTTCATTTTTAAGTTCGTACACAAGTTATTCAATTAATAAGTTCAGTTCATTCTTTTCCTGTAAGTGAAGTTAAAAAAAATATGTTTCTAGGTAATGATATATAACTGTAAAATATATTTTTTTTACAGAATAACATTTATTTATCAATTAAAAAAAGCAATATAATAATATTAGTTATGAAATATATTCGATATAAATGATATTAAATAATTATTCATAACATTTATATATCAATTATTAATTAAAATATGCTCTTTATTTTATTTAAGTCTAACTTTCCATTATTTATGAATTTACATTAAATACATATCACGCAAAAAAAAATTTAAATATAACTAATAGAAATTTCTTACTTTTATTTTACATTTATTATAAACAGTGGTTAAAACAATTTTATAATATTTTAAATATTTATTCGTTGTTATAAAAAATGTTTCTTGCAGCAAAATTTTTTAAAAATGTTATTTGAATATAAAATTATATATAACCCAGTTACCTAAATTTATTTTCATTAATACATACTGTTAAATCCTAATAAAATTTTCATATGATTAATATTTTTTTCATTCGATTTTCTTGAAAGGTATTTTAGTTGATTGTTATGAATTAAAATTGTAGTGCAACAAACATTTGAAATTTATTCATAAAATGAAATTTTCTGATTAATTTTTATTCGATAGCAGTGACATCCTAGCAAGTAATATTAAGTCATAAAGTCTCAAAATTTCAACGAGTTTAGGCATCAAACTGTTATAATATATTTCAATCTAGTAAATTTGAAACTTACACTAATTTAGGGATATCTTTAATGTTTATTTATACAACTGAAATGATAACTGTAATTAATAAAATCTTAAATGCAATGTATAAACCTTAACTAAGTTATGCTCGTGTAATTTCATAAAAATTATAGTTTGATGTAATTATATATATCCGGAAATGTTTAAGCTTTCAATAAAACATATTATTTTTACCACCAAGAATGATTAGTGATTTACCATTTGAAATACATTTCATTTCTAATTTCGTACACAAGTTATTCAATAAATAAGTTCAGTTAATTCTTTTTCTGTAAGTCAAGTATAAAAAAAAATGTTTCTAAGTAGTGATATATAACTGTAAAATATATTTTTCACAAAAAAAATTTATTTATCAATTGTTAATTAAAACATGCTATTTATTTCATTTAAGTCTATCTTTCCATTATTTATGAATTTATTTTGTTTACATACAACGCATGAAAAATTTTAATAAATAACTAATCATAAAATTTTCTTTCTTTTATGTTGCATAAAGTATTTTAAATATTTATTCGTTGTTATAAAAACATTTATGCACCAATTTTTTTTTTTTAAAAATGTTATTTGAATATAAAATTATATATAACCTGAGTTACCTAAATTTATTTTCATAAACACATACTGTGAAATCATAATTAATTATTCCCATGATTAATATTTTTTTTATTCGATTTTCTTTAAAGATATTTTACTTGATTGTTATTAATTAAAATTGTACTGCAACAAGCATTTGAAATTTATTCATAAAATGAAATTTTCTGATTAATTTTTACTTGATAGAAGTGACATCCTAGCAAGTAATTTTAAATCATAAAGTCTCAAAATTTTAAAGAGTTTAGACATCAAATTGTTATAATATATTTCAATCTATTAAATTTGAAATTTACACTAAGTTAAGGATAATTTTAATGTTTATTTATTAACATACAACTCAAATGTAACTGTAATTAATAAAAAATTAAAAGCAATGTATAAGCCTTAACTAAGTTATGCTCGTGTAATTTCATAAAAATTATAGTTTGATATAATTATACATATCCGGAAATGTTTAAGCATTCAATTAAACATATTATTGTTACAACCAAGAATGATTAATGCCTTTCCGTTTGAAGTACATTTCATTTCTAAGATTTTACAAGTTATTCAATTAATACGTTCAGTTAATTCTACCTGTAAGTCAAGTATAAACAAATTTGTTTCTAGGTAATGATATATAAATGTAAAATATAATTTTAATAACATTTATTTATCAATAATATTTATTTATCAATTAAAGAGGGCAATATAAAACTATTAATTATAACATTTATTCAATTTAAATTATATTAAATAATTATGTATAATATTTATTTATCAATTATTAATTAAATATGCTATTTATTTCCTTTAAGTCTATCTTTCCATTATTTTTGAATTTACGTTTTTTACATATGACGCAAGAAAAATTTTAATAAATAAACTAATTATAAAATTTCTTACTTTCATTTTGCATTTATTATAAACAGTGGATGAAACAATTTTATAATAGCTTAAGTATTTATTCTTTGCTATAAAACAATATTTATAAACCAAAAATTATATTAAAATGCTATGGATATAAAAATATATATAACCTAGTAATAAATTTATTTTCATTAACACATACTGTTAAATCATAATAAATTTTTACATGATTAACTTTTTTTATTCCATTTTCTTTAAAGCTATTTTACTTGACTGTTATGAATTAAATTTCTACTGCTATAAAGATTTGAAAATTTGTTTCGAGGCAATGATATATAACTGTAAAATATAGTTTTTCACAAAAAATAACATTTATTTATCAATTAAAAAGGCAATATAATAATATTAATTAACATTATTGGATTAAAATGATATTAAAAAATTATTTATAACATTTATTTATCAATTATAAATTAAAATATGCTATTTATTTCATTTAAGTCTATCTTTCCATTATTTATGATTTTATGTTGATTACATATAAAGCATGAAAAAAAATTTTAATAAATAACTATTCATAAAAATTTCTTTATTTATGTTGCTTTTATTATAAACAGTAGGTAAAAACAATTTTATAATATTTCAAATATTTATTCGTTGTTATAAAAATATTTATGTAACAAATTTAAAAAAAAAATATTATTTGAATATAAAATGATATATAACCTAAGTTACTTAAATCTATTTTCATAAACACATACTGTAAAATCATACTTAATTTTCCGCATAATTAATAGTTCTTTTATTCATTTTTCCATTAAGTATTTTAGTTGATTGTTATGAATTAAATTTCTAGTGATATCAATATTTGAAATCTATTCAGAAAATGAAATTTTCTAATTAATTTCTATTCGATAGCAGTGACATCCTAGCAAGTAATATTAAGTCATAAAGTCTCAAAATTTCAACGAGTTTAGGCATCAAACTGTTATAATATATTTCAATCTATTAAATTTGAAATTTACACTAAATTATGGATAATTTTAATGTTTATTTATTAACATACAACTCAAATGTAACTGTAATTAATAAAAAATGTAAAAGCAATGTATAAGCATGAATTAAGTTATGCTCGTGTAATTTCATAAAAATTATAGTTTGATATAATTATACATATCCGGAAATGTTTAAGCATTCAATTAAACATATTATTTTTACAACCAAGAATGATTAATGCCTTTCCGTTTGAAGTACATTTCATTTCTAAGATTTTACACAAGTTATTCAATTAATAAGTTCAGTTAATTCTTTACCTGTAAGTCAAGTATAAACAAATTTGTTTCTAGGTTATGATATATAACTGTAAAAAATATTTTTTCATAAAATAAGGTTTATTTTTCAATTACAAAAAGGGAATATATTAATATTAATTATAACAATTATTCGATTAAAATGATATTAAATAATTATTTATAACATTTATTTATCTATTATAATTAAAATATGCTGTTTATTTTATTTCTGTCTATCTTTCCATTATTTATGAATTTACGTTGATTATATATGACGCAAGAAAAATTATATTAAATAAATAATAAAAATTTCTTACTTTTAAGTTGTATCTATAATGAACAGTGGGTAAAACAATTTAATAATATTTTAATTATTTATTCGCTGTTATATAAAATATTTATTCAACAAAATTTTTTTAAAATGTTATTTGAATATAAAATTATATATAACCTAAGTTTCTAAAATCTATTTTCATAAACACATACTGTAAAAACATAACTAATTTTCTCAAGATTAATATTTTTTATTTGATTTTCCTTAAAGATATTTTCCTTGATTGTTATGATTTAAAATTCTTCTGCCACAAACATTTGAAATCTATTCAGAAAATGAAATTTTATAATCAATTTTCATCAACTTCATTTTCATAGCAGTGACATCCTAGCAAGTAATTTTAAATCACAATTTCTCAAAATTTTAACGAGTTTAGACATTAAACTGTTATAATATATTTCACTCTAGCAAATTTAAAACTTACACTGAGTTACGGCTAATTTTACGGTTTATTTATTAACATACAACTCAAATGATAAATGTAATTAATAAAATTTTAAAAGCAATATTTTAATCCTACACTGCACAGCGATGCATATATGAATTAATTACAGTTTTGCTCTGTACTACATTTACGAAAAAATAATTTACATAATAAATTAAAATTGCATACAAATTTAAATTATACCAACTAACCAAAATTCTGAATAACTCAAAGGTTAATTAAATAAATTCAGTTAAATATTTTGTTTCTATATTAAATTATAATTTTGAAGTTTAATCCGAGCAAAATTTGACTTTCCTACACAATTATACATATATTTATCGACAGAAAAAAATTTATTATCAAACTCACTATTTGTTTAATTGCGACATTTCTTTCCGCTATTTTTAAGTTATCATTTATGTACAAATAAATTATGAAATGTTACGAGTAATATATATTTAAGAAAATTTATAATTTTAATAATGCATGAATTTTTATTGCAGTATAGAATAGTTTTATAAATATTTAACTATTTCCTATTCGTTATTTATAAAGTTTATTCCCCAAAGTTAATATAAAATGTGTAAAATAGAAAACCATATTTAACATATCTTTGGTTGTATTTTTCACAAACCGAATCAGTATAATTTTTTAATGTTGCAGCTAATCAACGTTTTCGATTCCAAATTATAAATTATTGATATAAACATATGGGTTTGGTTAGATTTGGAGTTCTAAGGTCTACTTTCTTTCAACACAAGGGCTAATGAGACCGGAACCTTTAGCTTAACCCTCTAAGTGGTTCTCACGTACAATTCCGCCAAACCAATGATATCTTCTAAGCGGTTGTCACGTACAATTTTCGACCTCCAAAATCACTCCGAAAATGGATGTAGTGTTTATTTCTGCCAGTACTTTCCCCCCATGGAATTTGCGATAGGAGGGTCAGATCGATTGTTTAGGAACTGTACCTCTCTTTCACTAACATTTCTTGGGGGATGCACCTCTACCCCCTGAAGCACAAAGACGCTGATAGCTTTTCATGGATTTGTCAATCTCTATTTCGAAGTATTTCGTTTGCAGTAACAGATTTATCTCTAATTCTACCACTTAAATATCTTAGATGACTTTAGTAAAAAAATATAAATAAGTCTCTCAAAGAATATTTTCATTTGTACTTTTAGAATCCATTATTTCTTATGGGATGATCTTCGAGATTTGACGATCTTTATGTGTATTAAAATTAACATTCTACAATATCTATTTATATATCTATTTATAACCGGAAGTAAAGGGACAATAATGAGGGTGGGTTTCTCATATTCCATTCTAGTCGACTAAGGGTCAAGTAAAAAATCATAGAATGCTTTGGCCACTGACGCAGTAAACCATTATCGTATTTTTGGAGACTTTTTTTTCTCTATGTGTTTGTTCCTCTTGGAGGGTTAAAGCCGATTCCTAACGGCTACGAACACCCATGGCACAGTATTATTCGAACCCACGAACTCCGGTACCGGATTTCAGAAGCCTATTCAATCGGCCATCGTTCGGCATAGACATATGGGAAAATTCCAGATGATGAAACACATATTTTTATAGTAATGACATGCAATCTAATATATTTTGAGCCTATGAAAAGATGCATCGCAATAATAATCTTATATTTAATTTTTC
>CM063509.1:103986866-104001866 GCA_032207245.1 Pardosa pseudoannulata
TTAAACTGCAAAATTCACATACAAAATTTCATTTTGAAGATAAATGCAATCTTCAAATATTTTTTTTATTAAACCAAGTAAAATAATTTCTTTTTAGTTTTACATCTTTAATAAAATGTAATCCGATACAAAATTACATTTATCTAACAAATAGAAAAAGCAATTTTCAAGTACAGTTTTTAATTAATATCAATATATTTTTTCATTATAAGTAGATTGAATTTAAATACGCATAGAAAACTTCAAGTAGAATGTAATTCTGAAAAACTATCATTTTTATCATTCAAGATTTATGAGTACTGTTTATGTTTTTACCAATTTAATTAATTCCATTTTTTTAGATGTTTCATTTAAATATAAACCACAGATTCAAAAAATAAATTTCATATAAACTTTAATTGTAAACAATATTTGGCATTTAATTTATTTTCTATTTCTACTTTTTACACTCCAATAGACTTTAAAGAGAAAAACAATTTCCATTTTTGGCAATTTTTTTCAAATATATTGCACAGGCAACGGGTTAAATTTACAGATTTGAAACTAAAATTTTGTAAAAATTTTCTTTTTATTAAGTATAAATTTTATCTTATGAATACAGTCAGTAGAATAAGTATGATTCTTTCTTTCTTAACAAGCTGTACAGCCAATTATCAACCAAGAATATCTCAGCTTAGACTTGAAAATCTTTCCAATTCAATGTTCTCTAGCGATTAGTACTAATTCAATTCAGCTATCTTCCCACACATTCAATTAATTTTGGTTTGGAGTTTAACTTTTTTTTCCTTCCGGTTTATGGAACTTTCATTTTTTACAGAACTTTATTGTTTTTATGTAGGTGTCTAAGCCCAAGAAATTTGAGAAATTTTAATATTAGACTCTCTCTATAGTTCTTGTATTTCTATGTTATTTTGACACTCTATATTCCGTTTTCTTTGACTACTCCAAAAATTCCTTGATGTATTTTACTTTCAAAAATCAACAATTTTCATCTGCTTCATTTTTTGTAAAGCGCTCACTAACCGTATAAAGCTATTGGATAATCTGTATTTTGTAAAGCTGAATGTTAGTACCTTTACACAAAAATTTAGAGTTTAAATACTAGGTACAATTTTAAATAATAATAATTATAATACACTAATAATGATATATATGAATAAATAGAAATTTATTAAAATACTAATAAAAATTTGGCATAGACATTTTTATTCATTACATTATTTCTGAAGGCTTCTAATTTATTAGATTGTAATGCGATTGGTATTTCATTCTTTATTACTATAACTGACGAAAAGTCAATCTAATACATCAAATACTGGGTAAATTATTTTAATATCATCACATTAAATACTCCTCTTTTAAAATTCATATTTTCTTCCTTTATTACAAGGATTTTATTTTTATAAAATCTAATTTTTAGAAAAAACATATGTCTAAAAACTCGAAAGATTTATACGTTAAAATTAACAAACCTTAACTTAATTACATTCTTGTATTATGATAAAAATCATCGCTTTAAAGCCTTCAGATCCTAAATATGTTCATGAAGAAAATTCAATTAACCATATCGTTTTTGCATTAAATTATAATATTAAACATTTCCTCTTACTTTTAAATGAAATAAAAAAAAATTAAGGATATTTTCAACTGCAAAATTAAAATACATTTATGCATTTGCTTATTAAATAGATATGAATCTAAATTTGAAATGTGTTATTTAATTTAAAAATTTCTTTTTTTAACTTATGGATTCAAGTTTGATTATACAAAAAGAAGAAAAATTGAGGGATTCCTAATTATGAAAGTTTATTTTTTTCATTTTATACCACTTAAAAATATTATGTGAAATATTTTTTTAATAATCTGATTAAGTTATGTCATGAATACAATCAGTAGAATAAGTATGCTTCTTTCTTTCTTAACAAGCTCTACAGCCGATTATCAGACAAGGATATCTCAGTTAGCTTAAACCTTAAGATCTTTCCAATTCCGTTGTCATCCAGCAATTGATGACGTCATTTTGTTTAGGGTCTTTAATCCTTTCTTCTCCCTTCAGGTTTATGAAACTTCCTTTTTTACAGAACATTTTTGTTTTTATGTACGTGTCGAAGTCCTCATATTTGAGAAATTTTAATAATCTTTATATTAGACTCTCTCTATAGTTCTTGAATTTCTATGTTATTTTGACACTCTATATTCCATTTTCTTTGACTACTCCGAAAATTCCTTGATGTATTTTACTTTCAAAAATCAACAATTTCCGTCTGCTTCCTTATTTGTAAAGCACTCACTAACCATATAAAACTATTGGTCTAATCTGTATTTTGTAAAGCTGAATGTTAGTATCTTTACTCAGAAATTTAAATACTATTTACTATTTTAAATATTAATAATTATAATATATTAATAATGATAAATTTTTAAAATTTAAAAAAATATATAAATGAATAAAAATTTCTTAAAATACTAATATAAATATGACATAAACCTTTATTTTCATTACATTATTTCTAAAAGTTTCTAATTCTTTGACTGCTCCAAAATTTCTTTTCAGTATTTTGCTTTTATAAATCAACAATTTTCATCTGTTTCAATTTTTGGAAAGCACTTACTAACAGTATAAAACTATTGGTCTAAGCTATATTTTGTAAAGCTGAACGTTAGTATCTTTACTCAGAAATTTAGAGTTTAAATACTAGGTACAATTTTAAATATTAATAATTATAATACATTAATGATGATAAATTTTTACAATATAAAGTATGCATAAATTTCTTAAAATGCTAACAAAATATGATATAAATCTTTTTATTCACTACATTATTTCTAAAGGTTTCTAATTTATTAGACTATAACGGAATTGCTATTTAATTCTTCATTGCTATAATTGACGAAAAGTAAAACTAATACATCAAATACTGTGAAAATTATTTTAATATCATCACAATAAATTTTCCTTTTTTTAAATTTGTATTTTTTTTCCTTTATTACAAGGGCAAAAATTTATTTTTATAAAATCTAATTTTTAGATAAATCATATGTCTAAAAAAACACGAAAGATTTATTCGTTAAAATTAAAAACCTTAATTTAATTACGCTCTTGTAATATGATAAAAATCATCGCTTTAAAGCCTTCAAATCATAAATATGTCCATGTAGTGAATTCAATTAGGCATATCGTTTTTGCATTAAATTATAACATTAAATATTTCCTCTTACTTTTAAATCAAATAAAAAAATATTAAGGATATTTTCATCTACAAAATTAAAATACATTTATGCATTTGCTTATTAAATAGATATGAATCTAAATTTGAAATGTGATATTTGTTTCATTTAAAAATTTCTTTTTGTAACTTATGAATTCACTTCTGATTATACAAAAAGCAGAAAAATTGAGTTACTGCTAATTATGAAAGTTTATTTTTTCCTTTTATAAAACTTAAAAATACGATGTGGAATATATTTATAATAATCTTATAATAATCTGATAATGTTATGTCCCGAATACAGTCAGTAGAATAAGTATGCTTTCTTTCTTAACAAGCTCTACAGCCGATTATCAGCCAAGGATGTGCAGATTAAACCTTTTGAGTCTATCCAATTCCATTGTCCGCCAATGATTGGTACCAATCCTATTCAGCCGTCTTTCACACAGTCACGTCATTTTGTTTCGGGTATACTAATCTTTCTTTTCCCGTCAGGCATATGGAAAGTTCATTTTTTACAGAATATCTTTGTTTTTATGTAGGTGTACAAACACTCTTATTTGTGAAATTTTAATAATATTTTTATTAAAATATATACTTCTTGTATTTCTATATTATTTTGACACTCTACTCCAAAAATTCCTTGAAGTAATTTACTTTCAAAAATCAACAGTTTAATTTCATCTGCTTTATTTTTAGTAACGCACTGATTAATCGTATAAAACTATTGGTCCAATCTGTATTTTGTAAAGCTGAATGTTAGTATCTTTACTCAGAAATTTATAGTTTAAATACTAGGTATAATTTTAGATACTAATAATGATAATACATTAATAATTATAAATTGTTACAATAAAAAATATACATGAATAAATACAAATTTCTTAAAGTGCTCATAAAGAGGTGACAGAAACTTTTTTATTCATTACATTATGTCTAAAGGTTTCTAAATTATTAGACTATAATGGAATTGGTATTTAATTCTTTATTGCTATTATAATTGACGAAAAGTAAATCTAACACGTCAAATACTGCTAAAATTATTTTAATATCATCACATTAAATTCTCCTCTTTTAAAATTCGTATTTTCTTCCTTTATTACAAGGATAAAAAATATTTTTATATATTCTAATTTTTAGATAAAACATACGTCTAATAAACACGAAAAGATTTATTCGTTAAATTTGAAAACCTTAACTTAATTACACTCTTTTAATATGATAAAAATCATAGCTTTGAAGCCTTCAAATCCTAAATATGTTCATGTAGTAAATTCATTTTAGCATACCGCTTTTGCATTAAATTATAACATTAAACATTTCCTCTTACTTTTAAATCAAATAAAAAAATATTGATGATATTTTCATCTACACAATTAAAATACATTTATGGATTTGCTTATTAAATAGATATAAATCTCAATTTGTAATGCAATATTTATTTAATTTAAAAATTTCTTTTTTTTAACTTATGGATTCATGTCTGATTATACAAAAAAGGAAAAAAATTGAGTTATTGCTAATTATGAATTTTTATTATTTTCATTTTATACCACTTAAAAATACGATGTGGAATATTTTTATAATAATCTTATAAATAATGTTATGTCATGAATAGTTTCAGTAGAATAAGTATGGTTTCTCTACAGCCGAGGTTAAGCTCTACAGCCGATTATCAGCCAAGGATTTCTTAGCTTAAACCCTATGGTCTATCCAATTCCATTGTCCTCCAGCTATTGGTACCAATCCTACTCAGTCATCTTTCCACAAATTCATGTCATCTTGTTTGGGGTCTACTAATTTTTCTTTTCTCTCTGGTTTATGGAACTTTCATTTTTTACAGAACATCTTTGATTTTATGTAGGTGTCCAAGCCCTCTTATTTGTGAGATGTGAATAATCTTTTTATTATAATCTATATTTTTTCATTTCTATATTGTTTTGGCACTCTATATTCCATATTCTTTGATTACTCAGAAAATTCCTTGCAGTATTTTACTTTCAAAAATCAACAATTTAATTTCGTCAGCTTTACTTTTTGTAAAGCACTCACTAACCATATAAAGCTATCCTTCTAATCTGTATTTTGTAAAGCTGAATGTTAGTATCTTTACTCAGAAAATTAGAGTTTAAATACTAGGTATAATTTTAAATATCAGTACATTAATAATGATATTTTTTTCCAATTTTAAATTATACAGGAAAAAATAAAAAAAATTAAAATACTAATAAAAATGTGGCAGAAACTTTTTTATTCATTACATTATTTCTAAAGGTTTCTAATTTATAAGACTATAATGGAATTGGTATTTAATTATTTATTGCTATTATAATTGACGAAAAGTAAATCTGACACATCAAATACTGCGAAAATTATTTTAATATCATCACATTAAATTCTCCTCTTTTAAAATTCGTATTTTCTTCCTTTATTACAAGCATTAAAATTTATTCTTATAAAATCTATTTTTTAGATACAACATGCGTCTAAAAAAACACGAAAGTTATTCGTTAAATTTGAAAACCTTAACTTAATTACACTCTTTTAATATGATAAAAATCATAGCTTTGAAGCCTTCAAATCCTAAATATGTTCATGTAGTAAATTCAATTAAGCATACCGTTTTTGCATTAAATTATAATATTAAACATTTCCTCTAACTTTTAAATCAAATGAAAAAATATTAAGGATATTTTCATCTACAAAATTAAAATACAGTTATGCATTTGCTTATTAAATAGATATGAATCTCAATTTGTAATGCGATATTTATTTACTTTTAAAAATTCTTTATTAATTCATGGATTCAAGTTTAATTATACAATTAATCAGAATAAAATTTGTGATTCCTAATTTTGAAAGTTTATTATTTTCATTTTATACCACTTAAAAATACTATGTAGTATATTTTTATAATATTCTTATAATAATCTAGCAATGTTAAGTTATGAATACAGTCAGTAGGATAAGTATGCTTTCTTTCTTAACTAGCTCTACAGCCGATTATCAACCAAGAATATCTCAGCTAGAATCTTATGGTGTTTCCAATTCCACTGTCCTCCAACTATTGGTACCAATCCCACTCAGCCATCTTTCCACAAAGTCCCGTAATCTTGTTTGAGGTCTACTACACTTTCTTTTTCCGTCAGGTTCATGAAACTTGAATTTTTACAGAATATCTTTTTTTTATGTAGGTGTCCAAGCCCTCTTATTTGTGAAATTTTAATAATACTTATATTAGACTTTCTTTATAGTTCTTGTATTTCTATACAATTTTGACACTATATATTCCGCTTTCTATGACTGCTCCGAAAATTCTATGTAGTATTTTACTTTCAAAAATCAACAATTTTCATGTGTTTCATTTTTTGTAAACCACTCACTAAGCATATAAAAGTATCGGTCTAATCTGTATTTTGTAAAGCTGAATGTTAGTATCTGTAATAAGAAATTTAAAGTTTAAATTCTAAGTACAATTTTAAATATTAATAATTATAATACATTAATAATGATAAACTTTTACAATTTTAAAATACACTTGAATAAATAAAAATTTCTTAAAATACTAATAAAAATATGGCATAAACATTTTTATTCATTATATTATTTCTAAAAGTTTCTAATTTATTAGTCTATAATGGAATTGGTATTTAATTATTCACTGCTATAATTGACGAAAAGTAAAATTAATACATCACAATACTTCAAAAATTATTTTAATATCATCACAATAAATTATCCTTTTTAACATCACAATAAATTTGCCTTTTCTTTCATTATTATAAGAATAAAAATTTCTTCTTATAAAATTTATTTTTTAGATTAAAAAAAAAATAAATGAACACGAAAGTTATTCGTTAAAATTGAAAACCTTAACTTAATTACACTCTTGTATAGGATAAAAATCATCGATTTAAAGCCTTCAAATTCTAAATACGTTCTTGCCGTAAACTCAATTAAGCAGAGTGTTTTTGCATTTAGTTATAAATTAAACATTATCACTTACTTTTAAATCGAACAAAAAATATTAAGGATAATTTCATCTACAAAATTAAAATACATTTATGCATTTGCTTATTAAATAGATATGAATCTAAATTTGAAATTTGATATTTTTGCAATTAAATTTTTTTTACTTATGAATTCACGTTTGATTATACAAAAATCAGAAAAATTGAGTTATTGTTAATTATGAAAATTTATTATTTTCATTTTATGCCATTTAAAAATACTCTGTAGAATATTTTTATAATAATCTTATAATAATCTGATAATGTTATGTCATGAATACAATCAGTAGAATAAGTATGCTTTCTTTCTTAACAAGCTCTACAGCCGATTATCAGTCAAGAATATCTCAGCTTAAACCTTAAGATCTTTCCAATTCATTGTCCTCCAGCGATTGGTACCAATCCTATTCAGCCATCTTTCCACACAGTCTTGTCATCTTGTTTGAGGTCTACTACTCTTTCTTATACCTCAGGATTATGAAACTTCATTTTTTACAGAATATGTTTGTTTTATGTCTTTTCCAATCCCTTTTATTTCTTAAATTTGAATAATTTTTATTAGACTCAATAATCCTTGTATTTCTATATTGTTTTTAGCACTCTATATTCCGTTTTCTTTGACTACTCCGAAAATTTCTTCCAGTATTTTACTTTAAAAAATAAACAGTTATATTTCCTCTGCTTCAGTTTTCCGAAAAGCATTCAAAAAACATATAAATGTATTTGTCTAGTCAGTATTTTATAAAGCTGAATGTTAGTATCTTTACTCAGAAAATTAGAGTTTAAATACTAGGTATAATTTAAAATAACCATACATTAATAATGATAATTTTTTTTCAAATTTAAGAATATACAGGAATAAATAAAAAATTTGAAATACTAATAAAAATATGGCATAAACTTTTTTTTCATTACATTATTTCTAAATTTTTCTAAATTATTAGTCTATAATGGAATTGGTGCCGAACGATGGCCGATGAGTTAGGGTTCTGGCCTTCGGAACCGGAGTTCGTGGGTTCGAATCCCACTGGGGCATGGATGTTCGTAGACGTTCGGAATCGCCTTTAAGCTGTAGGTCCCGGTTTCATTAGCCCTCGTGTTGCAAAAGTGACCGTAACACTCCAAAGCAAACCAAACCAAATAATGGAATTGGTATTTAATTCTTTATTGCTATTATAATTGACGAAAAGTAAATCTAACACGTCAAATACTGCTAAAATTATTTTAATATCATTACATTAAATTCTCCTCTTTTAAAATTCGTATTTTCTTCCTTTATTACAAGGATAAAAAATATTTTTATAAATTCTAATTTTTTGATAAAACATACGTCTAATAAACACAAAATTTATTCATTAAAATTGAAAACCTGAACTTAATTACACTCTTGTAATATGGTAATAATCATCTCTTTAAAGCCTTCAAATCCTAAATATGTTCATGCAGTAAATTCAGTTAACCATATCATTTTTGCATTAAATTATAATATTAAACATTTCCTCTTACTTTTAAATCAAATGGAAAAATATTAAGGATATTTTCATCTACAAAATTAAAATACATTTTTGCATTTGGTTATTAAATAGATATGAATCTAAATTTGAAATGCGTTATTTAATTTAAAATTTTCTTTATTAATTCATGGATTCAAGTTTAATTATACAATTAATCAGAATAAAATTTGTGATTCCGAATTATGAAAGTTTATTATTTTCATTTTACACCACTTTAAAATACTATGTAGTATATTTTTATAATATTCTTATAATAATCTGGCAATGTTTAGTTATGAATACAATCAGTAGGATAAGTATGCTTTCTGTCTTAAGTAGCTCTACAGCCGATTGTCAACCAAGAATATCTCAGCTTAAAACTTATGGTGTTTCCAATTCAATTGTCCTCCAGCGATTGTTTCCAATCCAACTCAGCCATCTTTCCACATAGTCCCGTAATCTTGTTTGAGGTCTACTACACTTTCTTTTTCCGTCAGGTTCATGAAACTTGAATTTTTACAGAATATCTTTTTTTTATGTAGGTGTCCAAGCCCTCTTATTTGTAAATTTTAATAATCTTTATATTAGACTCTCTTTATAGTTTTTGGTATTTCTATATTTTTTGACACTCCTATTCCGTTTTCTTTGACTACTCCGGAAATTCCTTGTTGTATTATTTTCAAATCAGCAATTTTCATCTGCTTCATTTTTTGTAAATCACTCACTATCCGTATAAACTATTGGTCTAATCTGTATTTTGCAAAGCTGAATGTTAGTCTCTTTACTCAGAAATGTAGAGTTTAGATACTAGGTACAATTTTAAATATTAATAATTTTAATACATTGATAACGATAATTTTTTACAATTTTTAAAATATACATGAATAAATAAAAAATTTCTTAAAATACGAATAAAAATAGGGTATAAACTTTTTTATTCATTACATTATTTCTGAAAGTTTCAAATTTATTAGACTAATGGAATTGATATTTAATTCTTTATTGCTATAATTGAAGAAATGTAAAACTAATACATCAAAATACTTCGAAAATTATTTTAATATCATCACAATAAATTATCCTTTTTAACATCACAATAAATTTGCATTTTCTTTCTTTATTATAAGGATAAAAATTTCTTCTTATAAAATTTATTTATTAGATTAAAAAAAAATAAATGAACACGAAATTTATTCGTTAAAATTGAAAACGTTAACTTAATTACACTCTTGTAATAAGATAAAAATCATCGCTTTAAAGCCTTCAAATTCTAAATACGTTCTTGCCGTAAACTCAATTAAGCAGAGTGTTTTTGCATTTAGTTATAAATTAAACATTATCACTTACTTTTAAATCGAATAAAAAATATTAATGATATTTTCATCTACAAAATTAGAATACATTTATGCATTTGCTTATTAAATAGATATAAATCTAAATTTGAAATATAATAATTATTTAATTTAAAAAAAAATTTTTTAACTTATGAATTCACGTTTGATTATACAAAGATCAGAAAAATTGAGTTATTGCTGATTATGAAAATTTATTAATTTCATTTTATAACCCTTAAAAGTAGTATGTGGAATATTTTTATAATAATCTTTTAATAATCTGATAATGTTATGTTATGCTATCAGTAGAATAAGTATGTTTTTCTTCTTAACTAGCTCTACAGCCAATTAGCAGCGAAGGATGTCTCAGCTTAAACCTTACTGTCTATCCAATTCCATTGTCCGCCAATGATTGGTACCAATCCTATTCAGCCGTCTTTCACACAGTCACGTCATCTTGTTTGAGTTGTTAATATGATAATATTATGACATTAATACAGTCAGTAGAATAAGTATGCTTTCTTTCTTAAGCTCTACAGCCGATTATGAGCCAAGGATGTGCAGATTAAACCTTTTGAGTCTATCCAATTCCATTGTCCGCCAATGATTGGTACCAATCCTATTCAGCCGTCTTTCACACAGTCACGTCATTTTGTTTCGGGTATACTAATCTTTCTTTTCCCGTCAGGCATATGGAAAGTTCATTTTTTACAGAATATCTTTGTTTTTATGTAGGTGTACAAACACTCTTATTTGTGAAATTTTAATAATATTTTTATTAAAATATATACTTCTTGTATTTCTATATTATTTTGACACTCTACTCCAAAAATTCCTTGAAGTAATTTACTTTCAAAAATCAACAGTTTAATTTCATCTGCTTTATTTTTAGTAACGCACTGATTAATCGTATAAAACTATTGGTCCAATCTGTATTTTGTAAAGCTGAATGTTAGTATCTTTACTCAGAAATTTATAGTTTAAATACTAGGTATAATTTTAGATACTAATAATTATAATACATTAATAATGATAAACTTTACAATTTAAAAATATACATGAATAAATAAAAATTTCTTAAAGTGCTCATAAAGAGGTGACAGAAACTTTTTTATTCATTACATTATGTCTAAAGGTTTCTAAATTATTAGACTATAATGGAATTGGTATTTAATTATTCATTGCTATTATAATTGACGAAAAGTAAAATTAATACTTCGAATACTGTGAAATTTATTTGAATATCATCACTATAAATTATCCTATTTAAAAATTTGTATTTTCTTCCTTTATTACAAGGATAAAAATTTAATTTTATAAAATCTAATTTTTAGATAAAACATACATCTAAAACAAACAAAAAAGTTATTCCTTAAAATTGAAAATCTTAACTTAATTACACCCTTGTAATATGATAAAAATCATCGCTTTTAAGACTTCAAATCCTAATTATGTTCATGTAGAGAATTCGATTAAGCTTACCGTTTTTGCATTAAATTATAATACTAAACATTTCTTCTTACTTTTAAATAAAATAAAAAAATATTGATGATATTTTCATCTACACAATTAAAATACATTTATGGATTTGCTTATTAAATAGATATAAATCTCAATTTGTAATGCAATATTTATTAAATTTTAAAAATTCTTTTTTAATTCATGGATTCAAGTTTAATTATACAATTAAGCAGAAAAAAAATGAGTGATTCCTAATTATGAAAGTTTATTATTTTCATTTTACACCACTTAAAAAAACGACGTGGAGAATTTTTATAATAATCTTATAATAATCTGATAATGTTATGTCATGAATACAGGCAGTAGAATATGTATGTTTTCTTTCTTAACAAGCTCTACAGCCGATTATCAGCCAAGGATATCTGAGTTAGCTTAAACCTTATGGTCTTATCCATTCCATTGTCCTCCAGCGATTGGTACCAATCCTGTTCATCCATCTCTCGAAATAGTCCCGTAATCTTGTTTGAGGTCTACTACACTTTCTTTTTCCGTCAGGTTCATGAAACTTGAATTTTTACAGAATATCTTTTTTTTATGTAGGTGTCCAAGCCCTCTTATTTATGAAATTCGAATAATCTTTATATTAGACTCTCTTTATAGTTCTTGTATTTCTATATTTTTTGATACTCTTATTCCGTTTTCTTTGACTACTCCGGAAATTCCTCGTTGTATTACTTTCAAAAATCAGCAATTTAATCCTCAGCTTCATTTTTTGTAAATCACTCACTAACAGTATAAAACTATTGGTCTAAGCTATATTTTGTAAAGCTGAACGTTAGTATCTTTACTCAGAAATTTAGAGTTTAAATACTAGGTACAATTTTAAATATTAATAATTATAATACATTGATAAAGATAATTTTTTACAATTTAAAAATGTACATGAATAAATAAAAAATTTCTTAAAATACGAATAAAAATATGGCATAAACTTTTTTATTCATTACATTATTTCTAAAATTTCAAATTTATTAGACTATAATGGGATTGATATTTAATTCTTTATTGCTATAATTGAAGAAATGTAAAACTAATACATCAAAATACTTCGAAAATTATTTTAATATCATCACAACAAATTATCCTTTTTTTAAAATTTGCATTTTCTTTATTACAAGGAAAAAATATATTCTTATAGAATCTATTTTTTAGATAAAACATAAGTCTAATAAAGCACGAAAGTTATTCGTTAAAATTGAAAACCTTAACTTAATTACACTCTTGTAATATGGGTAATATGATAATAATTCAATTAAGCATACCGTTTTTGCATTAAATTATAATATTAAACATTTCCTCTAACTTTTAAATCAAATGAAAAAATATTAAGGATATTTTCATCTACAAAATTAAAATACAGTTATGCATTTGCCTATTAAATAGATATGAATCTAAATTTGAAATGCGTTATTTAATTTAAAATTTTCTTTTTTTAACTTATAAATTCAAGTTTGATTATACAAAAAGCAGAAAAATTGAGTGATTCCTAATTATGAAACTTTATTATTTTCATTTTTTACCACTTTAAAATACTATGTGGAATTTTTTATAATAATCTGATAATTTCCTGTTTGTCATGGAGAAAGTGTAATTCCAGTGTCGTCGGTATAGCGCTTTGAACTGTCATGACTCAGGTCCCAGGTTTGATTCTCGATTTCGGCAAGGTTTAACCAGCCTTTCATCCCTTTAGTGGATAGAGAAAGATAGTGGATAGAGGAGAAAGATAATTTGGAACTAAACACTGAGGGCTCTGCATAAGGTTAACCACCTAACCGGGACATATTCTTCTTACCCTATAGCCCTTGGTCACGAAAACGGAGATTTCGAGCACCGTATGCCTTGACAGCTAAGTTGAGCCCAGGAGTTTTATGAGGAAAGCATATGGTCCAAAATTTATATAAAAAATTTAGTCTGTGAAAAACGACGTTATATTAAAATGAGAGAAATACAAAAATAGGAGTTGTAATATTAAACATAAAATGTATAATAAATATTTAATATAAATTTCCTGCTGCTTAATTGCCAGGATCATGATTGATAATTCACTGGATTAATGATTTCTGTACAAATTTAATTTTGTTGTTTAAATTATCTGAATGAAAAAAATGTTTATTAAGCCATTTCTAAATTTTTTAAAAATAATTTTATTTCTTGTTCATTATAAAGAGTAGGGTCTGGTGGGGTAAACTGGGTATTTTTGTAATTACTTAAAAGACACAGCATAACTTTTAACAATTATATTTTAGCTTTGTAACATATTTTAGACATTTGTTAGCAACGTTGAGAAGTTTTATATTTTACATTTGTCCTCATAGATTGCCTTGTTTGCAAGTCAGGAATATATTCTTATTTACTAAGGTCTTAAAAGCTTTCAAAAAACTAATATTTTATTTTTCTTATCTTGAATATTTTTTTAATAATCAACTGTAATGGTTAACAACAGTTTTTCAAAACAAGCAAGAAATATTCTAAATATTTTATGTTTAATGGTTATTTTTGTGTAATGGGGGAAATGAATATTGGTTAAACTTAACGATTTATTATAAAGTTCTAAATTTTTAGTTTTAATGATTTAAACCAGCCCTTCAATTTTAGTGCAAATAATATCACTTTTTTAATTTATTTGTTGTGGTATAGAGTTAATTAATACATTACTAGTAAAATTGAGCTTGTGAGCCTAAAAATACATATGTTTACATGGATGCTTTGCATATCTGAGGCTCGAAATTTTTTCCACCTCTCCCTGTGTACAAAGTCCAAATCTATATGAAACTTCGACAAAGGGTGGACCACATGGTGTATTATATGACTGAGCAGAGTCAGGGTGGATGCATGATACAATGTTTGAATAGTGTATGGGTCATTTCTTCAAGCAAATGGATTACCTGGAAAAAGTCATTCTTTTGATATTCGATGGTCACTTGACATGTAAGACAGTAAAACAAACGATGGACAAAAGAATCACTATTCATAACCTCCCATGAAAACCAAGCTATGCCCTAATATATTTTTTGTCGAACTATTTGCCCCTATGAAGTGTGTCTTTAGAAAAATCCTGAAGATGTGGTACACGAAGAGCTGTCTTCAAAAAGTGTCCAAAGCGACATTCCCAAACCTGCTGAAACAGCTATTTGTTACTGTGAAGAAAAAAGGCTGTTAAACACAAAAGAATGGTAACTGAAAGAGATGGAGAAATAGCAGTACACGGTGTTGCGCAGTCTTCAAAAACAGCTACTATGAAAGCTCTTTCTACGTAAACTTCTAGTTCAACCAATTCGAATTTTTCTATTTCTGCTCCATATAAAGATTTAAGAAATCCAATCCTTAAAACAATTTAACCACTGCAGTTGTAAAGAAAAAAAGCCTTAAAATATGCCAAAAGGAAAGGGGACACAAACTAAGCCAGGAGAAGTGATGACTGTTTCTGATGTAG
>CM063509.1:104016866-104019366 GCA_032207245.1 Pardosa pseudoannulata
CTCTAAAAGTGCATATTTTGAATATTGCACGATAATAAAATATTTTGAATAAATTGTTGTTTTATTTGAATAAATATTTTATTGGAATAAATTGTTGTTTAAAGTGTTGTTATATGTGCGGCCCACCTCAGTTCAGGAAATTGTTTATTGGACCACCAACCGATTTGGGTTGCACACCCCTGTTCTAAATGAACACGACACCTACTAACCAACTTTTCCAACAGGAGAATAATAAGCTTTAAAAACAAAAAGCAGCATTTTTTATATCGAATATGAGAAAATAAGTTAAAAGTAAATTACTTGCAATGAACAAATATCAGTACTGGACGCAACAGAGGAGGTATTCTCTTGATTAAGTTAGAGCTTAGTAAACTATTACAATAGTGTGTGAATTTCCTTTAAATAAATAAAGTACAGAAAATATTGATAGTTTTAGCATTTTTAAATATTTATCTTACTTTATCAGCAAGTATTTATAATTATATCTAAGATTTGTTATGACTAAACCAAAACTAAACCCCTCAACCCAACAGCCCAACAAAAATAAAACTACCTGTAAATAAAAAGGGTTACAGGATTGGAGATTGATAATTTTCAGTTATGTTACTTATGAACATAATTAGTAACTATCAATATAATTTATAATTAACCTCCAAGTTTTAGCTGCATTTACTTATATAATTCAAACTATTTATTTAATTACAAAAAACATGTATAAGCAACAAATTAAATTAATTTTTAAATCCACTGTGATCTTAAAAGGTTAAGAAAAATTCACGTGAACACCAAATGATTTCATCCTATACCTATTAATAAATAATCAATTACCAATTATTAAATTACAAAATACACTATTATTAAATTATAAAAAAAAAACATGTATAAGCAACAAAATAAATTTATTTTTAAATCCACTGTGATCTTAAAAGTTGAAGAAAAATTCATGTGAACACCAAATGATTTCATCCTATACCTATTAATAAATAATCAATTACTAATTATTAAATTACAAAATACACTATTATTAAATTATAAAAAAAAACATGTATAAGTAACAAAATAAATTTATTTTTAAATCCACTGTGATCTTAAAAGTTTAAGAAAAATTCATGTGAACACCAAATGATTTCCTCCTATACCTATTAATAAACAATCAATTACTAATTATTAAATTACAAAATACACTATTATTAAATTACAAAAAACATGTATAAGCAACAAAATAAATTTATTTTTAAATCCACTGTGATCTTAAAAGTTGAAGAAAAATTCATGTGAACAACAAATGATTTCATCCTATACCTATTAATAAATAATCAATTACTAATTATTAAATTACAAAATACACTATTATTAAATTATAAAAAAAAACATGTATAACAAACAAAATAAATTTATTTTTAAATCCACTGTGATCTTATAAAAACGTTATTTTTACCTATTTATTATGTGATAAATATAATCGACTGCTCTTAATCGTGGAAAATAAGGCTTGAAATAATGGCATTAAAAAAGGAGGGAAGGGGAGAAAGGGATGGATATCGAACGTCTTAAAGTTGACAGAATTTTTCGCTGTGATATGAAGCATATTTATATCAACTTATTTTAGAATAAGATTGATAGTTTAGGCAAAGATAAACTTTACTCGCTTTGAATTTTGTTAACCCAAAGTCATCCCATATGAATGGCTCTATTCATTCCATATCCAACGGCTTCATAAATACGAGTACCGACGTACAGGTAACTTAGGATATTATTATATAGCGGATTGTTGCACTTTGAATATGTTTTATTTAAGTGTAATGTACAATAGTCTAATTTTTTAATGAAGTGGTCAGTAACACAATTGCTAAAACACTATATGTTACCAACATAGAAAACATTTATGCTATACTAATTCAACAGAGAGTAGACATGAATTCTACAATATGTTGCTATATTTAGAAGAATGAAATCAAAAATCATATGGGTTGAGATCTTTATACAAGATGGATCTCTTTCATTAGTCTTCCTCTTAAGAACGTTCTCAAAAATCACTTTAAGGAGGAACGTGTCATCTGCCACCACTGTCCTCCTGCCAACACTGTCAACTCCGATGCTTATATTTCAACGAATTAAAATTTTGTCGTTGGAGGTATTTAAAAAATCTAATGGGTCTTTGACCAAGAACTATACTTGATCGGTTAGACAGTATTTCCCAACAAGTTCTCAGCATTTTCCTGGTCATACTGCAGTCAAATGTAGAACATACTAACTTACGATTACAAATGGTAGCTGAAAATGACAGTCGTCATGTCATGTTCAACATGTTGTGAAGACCCCGCCTTTGTCAAGAACTAACGACTGAAATCAGCTGATTTAAATCCCCCTGTTCCGATAGGCTACAATAGCGCAGCGACAGAGTGTCTGGGATGTTGACAGTTCAGTTGAATAGGCGTCACGCCCCTGATCGTTGCGGTAATGACCCCCAGAGGATTGCCTGGAGAAGCCTCAATCGGGA
>CM063509.1:104024366-104029366 GCA_032207245.1 Pardosa pseudoannulata
AAGGCAAAAATGAAAGAAATATATAAAGTAAAAATAAAATAAAATAAATAGAATTTATAGAAAATGAGCTGATTTACTTTAACCGTCTAAGCGGATTCAAAGTACAATTCCGTCAAAGCGATGATGACTTCGAAACGTAGAATTTTAGACCTCCAAAAACGCTCCGAAAATGGATGTAATGTACATTTTTGCCAGTCTTTCCCCCATGGAGTTTTGAGGTACGAGAGTCAGGTCGATTGTTTAGGAACTGCACCCTTCTTTCACTGACATTTCTTGAGGGATGCACCCCTACCCCCTGAGGCACAAAGACGCTGACAGCTTTTATGGCTTTGTAAATCTCTATTTCGAAGTATTTCGCTTGCGGTAACAGATGCATCTCTAATTGCATCACTTAAATATTTTGGATGACTTACGTAAAAAAATATAAATAAATCTCTCAAAGAATATTTTTATTTGTACTTTTAGAATCCATTATTTCTTATGGGATAATATTCCAGACTTGACGAGCTTTATATGAATTAAAAATTAACTGTACATAATAGCTATTTATATATAACTGGAAGTAAAGACACAATAACGAGGGTGGGTTTCCCGTATTCCATTCTAGTCGGCAAAGGGTGAAGGAAAAAATCATAGAAAATTTTGGCCACTGACACAGTAACCTTTAGCGTATTTTTTGGAGATTTTTTTCCTCTATGTGTTCCACTCGGAGGGGTAATAGCAGAGAAAACGCTAATTCGGTATGGAATCTCCTGAGATATGTTCTATTTATGTGCTGAGTATAACAATGAGAGTACAGCGCCATAGAAATAAAGTGGTAAGGAAAATAAAGATCAATAATAATAATAATAATAATAATAGAAAATAACAATTAACAATTACTAATAGCTAAAGTAAGTAGCAGGTAGGGTGCCATATGTATTTTCAAATAATACTAACGGCTGGGAATAAGTCTAGTAACGACTGGGTTGGTTAACTTAGACTTATCACCAATATTATATCGATACTGTAAAGGTGGCTTAATACATAAAGTGCTAAAACAAAAATAAATAAACAAAACTCTTGAATAGACACTTGACAATTAACATAGAACATGTTACATTCATTTGACAGGACTGTGTATATGTGTATGTGTGTGTTTGCTTGCGCATATGTTTTTGTTTGAGTATGATTAACTGCCTAAGGGTGTGAGCAGGAAATTCCCTCTTATGAGATTACTGTAAAATAAAAAATATTTAGAAATATTTGTAGATATTTGAAAACAGAAAGAATTTTCGGGGAAAGTCTATAATTTTTTTTTCATGTCAAACTATATAAATCTAACGTAATGTAGAATTAAAAATTTTATTCCTTTAGCCACACAAGAATTTGTAATCAAAAAACTATCTAGGAGTGAATCCCTTCTAAAACTACATTTCATGGATATGGAAATTATGTAATATATTTTATCTATGCTCAGTTGCGGTGGTTCATATTTATGGTGTACTTAAATTCAATACTCTTCCATATTTCTCGTATAGTTGACTTAAATAGTTTTCCTATCTACATGATAACGTCAAAATAGTTTAAATTCCTACATTTTTAAAATAAAATATGCTTTTATTTCATATCAAATTCTTTTACATGACAAATCCATTGAAAATTTAAGCGAGAGAGAACTGAATTTTGCATATAATATTGTATTAAAAATTATATTTTATATTTTCTGACACGTGTGATCATATTTACTTCTTTAAACAAAATTTCAGGTAGAGGACAAAATAATAGGAAGCTTGCATTCGACGTGGGATTGACTAATAAAGGTCTTAAAGTTCCTCCAAAATCGCACCCATTATTCGTGCAAGGCTGCCTCGAGTTCAGAAAGTGTGCGTGCAGGAGGAAACCGAGCACATACTTTGTTCAAAATAACCCCATTAAAGCTCAATCATATTGAGATAAGGAGATTGAAGACACCAGGTTAGATGTTCCACTTCATCCTCATGCTCATGAAACCATTCTTGATTGCAGACTTGCGAATAGAGGCTTTGTCATCTTGGAACACAAAACGTTCTACAGAAAAGCGAATCTGAAGCATAGGGTGAAGGTGATATGCCAGAATATTTCATGTAACAATAAGTTACAATCGGTTCAGCTTTTTTTTTACCCTTTCTAGTAAGCCTTTGTCAAAGATATATAGAACAAGACCGGTTTGAACTAGAAGAAACTTCAGACTTCTCCCAACCAATACAGGCGCCATAGGTTTGGCGGGATTCTGACACCTCCGTTCTGGAGTGGACCCCTGTTTTTTTCTCCGCGGGACGGTCTGATTTTTTTAGAGGACAAGGTTGTTACCGGAGGAAAGAAGAGGGTGAACGCTGCTGGTATCCGCTGCTTGCGGGGTAGACATTTTAGAGCGACACGAAAAAAAGGAAAAAGCAACGCCGTCTTTACGAGATCGACGCCGAATTCAGAGGGATCTTCCATATGATAAGTTGTATTCCAGTTGTATTCCTTAGGCATTTAATTTTATAAAATTATTTCATCAAGACATATTTGTCCATGTTTTTTAATGAGTTTTAATTTCTACTTTCTCAAACACTAGGCCAACGTAACATTATGTGTACATTTCAATAATGGTCGACTGTGATCATCCTTCTCAAGACAACGAGAGATCCCAATCCACGGAAAGATATTACGGCCTACACCATCACAGAACACTCTCTGTGTTTTTCACGGTTGGAACTTGGCAGTCAATTTGAAAGTCCGGACCGGACATTGTTTGCCAGACGAACTCACGTCCGGTGGTCTGGAATAATGTAAATGAGGATTCAACAGACCATATGACTTCTTCCCATAGAAATTGTGTCCAGTTTAGGTAGACTCGCCACCACTGTAATCTCTTCATAGCATTCCTCTCCGAAACGAATAGTTTTGGAATAGCTAATCTACCATGAATGTTCCCAGAATGTAATTATCGATGAATAGTTTTCCTGGATACGGTGTCAAGAAGGTGGGTATTCATCTTGGATGTTATCTGCGGCAGTGTAGTCTTGCTATTTTAAGGCAATCCTCTTCACCCGTCAATCATGGTCCTTCAACTTTTACTTTTGCCCACTGTTGGGCTTCGAGGAAGACAAATTACCCTGGTTTGTATAGGGTGACATAACTCTTGACACAATGGTCTTTGAAACACCCACAAGGTTGACTGCACTGGATATAAACAGTTCCTCGAAGCGAGCTCCAATTACCATGCTTCTATTCACGTCGGAGAAGCCGAATATTATCACTCTTTACTGGGAACATAATCTTCTCATACAACCCTCACACTGCTAAATACTTGACTGATACCTTCCCTTTAGCCACCTTTAGGAGTCACACTATTGAGGCACGAAGCAGTCGTTTATTGGACGATCGAATAACGACTTATTTGTAAATTGGTGTTATTATTATTTTGTCCTATACCTGTATATTTCTTACTAGCCATCCTTCCACCTGTACAAATAAATTTCAAATAATTTCAAATAAATTCTTAAATAAATTTTTAGAACTCCTAACGTAGATTAACCAAGTAATAAAAATGTTAAATAAACCTTGCATGTTGCAGATTGCTGAAAAGCATGATAATTTAATTCTAGTAATAAAATTTATATTATATTTTAGCCCGACTTTGGTCTGAATAATTAAAGACCTCAAATAAAATTTTATAACTGCTACATTAGATTAACATATTAATAAAAATATTAAATAAATCCTGCATGTTATATATTGCCAAAGAGACTGATAGTTTAATTATAGTAATAAAATTATATTACATAATCGCCACACTTTGGCCTGAATAATTAAAGGTCTGAAAGTTTTCGAACATCTACAATAGATTAAAGTAGTAATAAAAATGTTAAATACATGTCGCATATTACAGACTTCCAAAAAACATGATAGTTCATTTTTAATAATAAATGTTTTTATGCACAATGTAGCCTGTAAACCATTATGGTATAATGTTAAACCTCACGATTTTATGTACAACGTGACACAACCGTGTATAAAATTTCTTTCTAATTGGTCCCTATATATACATTTCTGTAGTGGACAAGTATATAATTTTATATATAAGCTTTGTACTTTGTGCGTAGCTTTCAGTCTGGATATAATTAAACCCCTAAATAAATTAGTTGATAATTCTTTCAACGTTAAATTAGGTTTTAGATTATATTGCATATCAACAATGCAAAAATTTTTAACATAAATCTTTTTTTATTAAAAAGAATAATACGATTTAATATTCCGCATAAACTAAAAAGAGTAATTAGAGATCATTTCACGAGAACTGAAATATCTGCCAAAAAGTAAAATTAATTATCACGGCATATGAAATAAAATGTTAAATATTTTTATTCTTTCAAACTTACAGACTGTTGCAAATGGTTATAGCGAAGATTACAATCTGACAAAAGTGAGATAGATGCAAACTAGAACCCAGTACATATATATATATATATATATATATATATATATATATATATATATATATATATATGTGTGATATGTGTGTATATGGATTGTATTAATATTAATAAATATATTTTTATAATTATATAAAAATATTTAATAAAATATTATATTTATATAATATATCAACATTTTTATATCTATATTGTATATTAGTATAATATATATATATATATATATATATATATATATATATATATATATATATATATATAATATATATATATATATATATATATATACATATATAAATAATATATATATATATATACATATAAATATATATATATATATATATATATATATATATATATATATATATATATATATATCAAAAATATATATATATGTGTGTGTGTGAGTAATATAGGAAGGGAATAATATTTTAATTTGGGAATATTGTACTATAGAAAAAAAATCTAGGAATAAGTCCCCCGATAACAGAAATAAGGGAAAAATCCTACAAAGACCCTATGTGGGGGAAACAAACAAGACCTCCAGTAAACACACAG
>CM063509.1:104034366-104044366 GCA_032207245.1 Pardosa pseudoannulata
TCTGAATGAATTATTATCGCTTTACCCGCAGTGCTATCAATCTGTGGAACTCCATCAAGATGAAGCTTGTAGTCACACATCAAAATCCAGTGTAAATTTTCTAAAACAAATGGAACAAAAAACTGGTATCAAGGCCGTACCCTTCACTGATATCCCTATTAAATCTCCCGATGTATCTCCTATGAATATTTGTGCTTTTGGAATTTTAAAATATGTATTATCTAAATGTCATCCCACAACCATTACAGGACTATGGACAGTTGTTCAAGAAGAATGGGATAGAATACCTCTTCTGACACTTCAAAAGGGATTATTATCCTAGAAATTATGTTGTCGCAAGATAATTCAGAATGAGGGTTATCAAATAGAACATTTCAAACACAAGAATTTTATGTAATTTAGTTTCTGGACTACAATATACATAGTCTAAAACTGTGTGAACAGCCTTGTACAGGTTTTTGATTGTTTAGCAGAATCTAACCCCAAGAATCAAAAATCAGTTTTTATTTTGTATTAGTAACTTGTATGACTAAAACAAAAGCATGTCATACAAAAGCTAATTTTCCTGGGTATTTTAATTATGGGCAAAAACAAATTATTTTTTTTAATTTGTCTTTAAATTCAATCAGAACACAATTTATTTTTAAAGAAAATTAAAATTGTTGTCAGAAGCTGATACTTTTGTCTATAAAAGTTATTATATAATTTCTTGATATAAAACAAATAATAACCTTTCCCCTTCTACCTTCCGTAAACATTTTTAATTACTAACAGGAAGAGTGAAAAGAACTTTTTTATTCTTTAAAGTTTAATGAATAATTAAACCTGATTTTTTTTTACACTCCAAACTTAAAAATTTGCGAATTTTCTTGAAGATACAGTTGAAAGTATTAAATTGGATTAAAAAAGTACTGAATTTTTTTATTTCTTCATTTAATCTAATTAATCTAATTCGAAATTTTATAGAAACTAAAAATAACTTTCATTAAAAATGTGTTTTTAAAAAAATCCTTCAACATAATATCTGGATATCATTTTAAAAATAGTATTTCTTAAACCGGTGAAAATAATGCGGTTTAAACGAAGTGTCATTCAATTTTTTAATCTTATTAAACTTGGTTTATAAAAATTGTTCGCTAAGTATAGAAAGTATCTCTAATGTTGCTATTTTAATTCTACATTTAAATTAAAAATTCATTTAACAAAAATTTGGGATTATTTTTTTTAATAAAGGCAAGATATTTTATTTAATACTTTCACTAAATATTTAGAAGATATAAAAGTGGTTGTAAAAATGAGATTGATATACATATGTGTTTATGTATGTTTGTAGTAAACACACTACCAAAAGTTAAGCACAAAGATGTAAACTGCAAAAAAATCGACAAATACTGATTTGATTGACACAAATTTCAGCAGGAAAATAGCATATATATTTATGCATAAAACAAAATCAATAATTATATAAAAATGAAAACAATATTAAATTTTTGTAAGTTATCAGATAATGACATACTGGATACTTAAACAGAATTATGTACAAAGTGAAAATAAACAGCATAAAATGAAAAAAAGAACATTAATAGGGTATGTAATACCCCCTCATCTGCATAGAAAGTTTACACCTTCTGACCATGCTTTCAATTAGGTTGTCAACCATCGCAGAATCAAGCAATCGCTATTCTTCTTGTAGAGGAGTTTCCAGCTCAATAAGTGTGGCTGAAGTTGGGAAAGGTGAAGATACAGCACGGCCGAGAGAATCCCAAAGATTTTCAATGGGATTAAGGTCGGATCGAATATGCTCCCCACGCTATACGCGCAATCCCTACACTCTCCAGGTAGTCATCGACGATGTCAGCTCCATGGGGACATGCGTTATCGTCCATTAAAACAAAATTAGGGACAACTGCTGCAGCGTAAAATCTCACAATAGGTTCTAGGACTTCATCTCGATACCGGACAGCCGTCACAGAACCCCGTTTAAAGATGTGCAGGTCGGTGCGGTATCCTAATGAAATCCCTCCATACTCCATAATGCTTCCGCCTCGAAATGGGAGATATTCGGTGATATTTTGGGGCTGATTGCGTGTTCCTTATTCACGAAATATCCTTATACGATTGTCATCTGGCTCCAGAGCTAATCTTGACTCATCAGTAAACATGACATTGCCCCACTCAGACACTGTCTAATTGACATGTTCCCGGTACCACTTTAATTGTGTCCCTGTTGATTGGGTGGATAGAAAAACACAAACTTGTGGTACCCGGGCGTACAGTTGACTCATATGTAATCTTAGTTGTACAGTAACTGCAGGTATCTCCTTACCAATGGACGCTGTAACCATAGATGTCACACGTTTGTGATTCCGCTTCGATAAATTAGCAATATATCGATCTTCCGAGGTGATTGTAACTGTACCTTGGGTGACTGGCTACAGGCCTTCAGACAACTGTTTGTGTGGTTTGGAATTGTTTCCATAAACATGAAATTACAGAGTGATGAACGGCGAAGAAAAGAGCAACATCTGTGATCGACTGCCCCTGCTTCAGTGCGCCCCACAGCAAGCCAGTGCTCAGAATCTTCCATTCTTCTTCTGGAAGTCATAGAAACATGTACGTCCTGAATACAAATTGTACGAAAGTTTTAAATACCTTCTATCAGCACTTACATTCAACTTCTGTAACCCTTCATGAATCTGTCATCTTATAAGACTGACCTTTTTGCATATTTCTTGACATGAAAGCATGATTGGATGTTATATTTGGATACTTCCATCTACCTCTGCAGCGAATTGCATCCTCTTCAATTCTGATTGACTTCCGGAAATTCGCATTTTCATCTTCATGCTTAATTTTTGGATGTAAGTGTATATTAAAAAGGTTTACTAATGAGTAAATCTTTTTATAAAATTTTAATTTTATATAGTGTGAAGGCAAAACCGACCCAATCCGAAAAATGAAAATATTCCCAATTTTCTGCAATAAAATTTATCTTCTTGCGATATTTTTCTATTTCAGTGCCAGACTCATTTGAAGATAACGCGGTTTAAATGACGTATGATTAATGTTTTTAATCTTTTAAAAACCATTTTATAACAAATGTGCGCTAAGTATGGAAAAGATATTTAATGCTGTATTTTAATTTTACTTAGAATTAAAAATACATTTAGCAAAATTTCGGGAAATATTTTTCAATGAAGTTAAAGTATTTTATATAATACTTTCACTAAGCATTTAGGTTAGGTTAGGTTTGGAGCGCTACAGTCTACTTTTTGCAACACGAGGGCTAATGAGACCGGGACCTACTGCTTAAAGCCGATTCCGAACGGCTACGAACATCCATGCCACAGTGGGATTCGAACCCACGAACTCCGGATCCGAAGGCCAGCACCCTAACCAATCGGCTTACTAAGCATTTAGAAGGTATAAAAGTTGTTATTCAAAAATGGGTTGTTAAAAATTTAAGATGTAATGAGGAACCTTTTAAATTTTTTTTGTATGTTTATTGTCTTACATAAATTGATATGCAAATTTTAGACAAATACTAATTTTAAATTTATAAGAAACAAAAAATAACTTTCGTTGAATTTATTAATAAAAGTTACCTCAAAAACATATGGTTGACATCATATTAAAAACAGTATTTCTTAAACTGGAAACAACTTTAAATGACGTAAGATTGAAATTTTTCTGTTGCTTATTTTATATTTCAGCCTATATTGTTATTGAAAACTAGTTCGAAAAACATAAAACATATCATAATTGTTGCATTTTTTCTATGAAAATAAAAATTATTTTCAAAAATGTGGGAAATATTTTTTAACAAAGAGAAAGTGTTATAATTAATATTTTCATTAAGTATTTAGAAAATATAAATGTTGCTATTCTAAAAAAAATTTTTAAGATGCTAAGATAGAATGAATATTTTTTATAGTTTATGTAGATTATTTTATAATTCTATTAATATACAAATATGTATATCCCTATATTAAATGTATTGATATTTTTTCCTAATAATTAACTAAATCATTTTTACCAATTTCTAATTCGACATCATGTGGAAAGAGACTCAATCGCAAATATAAAAATACTGGTATATAGCCCGTCATATGACGGAATCAGTAAAATTTATAATATTCCAGTAATGTAAAGTACCTATAAGGCAGATAAAAAATGGTTTACTTTTCGTCTGAGAATTATCTGTTACAAGCTCAATAATTTGTTTATCTTCACAATTTTTTCCTCAATAATTAACTGATGTAAAGGAATGGAACTGTCATTTCCACTACACCCTGTAAGTAGGTAGAATTTGTTATTAATACCTACTATGTCGTATTGATGGTTTGTTTTCTGGCTGAGAATTATCTGGTATACGCTCAATAATTTGTTTATCTTCATATTCCTTTAAATTCTCCCGATACCGTGAATGCAGTTTAGAATCACGTTGAATTCATTTAGAAAAATAATTCAAATTTTTCTAAGCTACGTCGAAATTATAGTTAAGTTCTTCACAATTTTTTTCACAATAATTAACTGAAGTAAAGGAATGAAACTATCATTTCCACTACACTCTGTAAGTAGGGAAAATTTGTTATTAATATCTACTATTTGTTATTAATGGTTTGTTTTTAGGCTGAGAATTATCTGGTACACGGTTAATAATTTGTTTATATTCCTTTAAATTCTCCCAATACTGTGAATGCAGTTTAGAATCACGTTGAATTCATTTAGAAATATAATTGAAAGCTTTCTTAGCTACGTCAAAATTATAGTTAAGTTCTTCACAATTTTTTTTCACAATAATTAACTGAAGTAAAGTAATGAAACTATCATTTCCACTACACTGTAAGTAGGGAGAATTTGTTATTAATACCTACTATTTGTTATTAATGGTTTGTTTTTAGGCTGAGAATTATCGGGTACACGGTTAATAATTTGTTATATTCCTCTAAAGTCTCCCGATACTGTGAATGCAGTTTAGAATCACGTTGAATTCATTTAGAAAGGTAATTCAAAGTTTTCTTAGCTACGTCGAAATTATAGTTAAGTTCTTCACAATTTTTTTCACAATAATTAACTGAAGTAAAGGAATGAAACTATCATTTCCACTACACTCTGTAAGTAGGGAAAATTTGTTATTAATATCTACTATTTGTTATTAATGGTTTGTTTTAAGGCTGCGAATTATCTGGTACACGCTCAAAAATTTGTTTATCTTCCTACTTCTCTAAAGTCTCCCGATACTGTTAATACAGTTTAGAATAACGTTGAATTCATTTAGAAAAATAATTAAAAGTTTTCTTAGCTACGTCGAAATTATCGTTAAGTTCTTCCCAATTTTTTTGCCACAGCAATTAATGGAAGTAAAGGAAGGAAACTGTCATTTCCCCTACACTCTGTAAGTAGGGAGATAAAATTGTTGTATTAATACCTGATAATTTTTATTAAACAAGTAATCGATGTTAATTTACATTTATCACATATGTACCTACTCTATTATTTAAGCCAAATATAAGAGAAAATTATTTACGTCATATCTATTGTGAAAAAACGTATGAAAATAATGAAGACGATATTTAAATAATTTAAAAATAAAGAAATGATTAAATGATTTTTAAAAGAATGACGTCCATATAAGAAAAAAATTGTTATTTTACCTACTTATTATGTGACAAATTAATAAATTATACGCCTGCTCTTAAACAGAAAATAGGGCTCGAATAATGATAATAAAATTGCTAGAAAAGGCAAAGGTTTTCGAACGTTGCTAACCTAACTCATTAAGATTCTAATATGGGTGCATCTATCCATTCTAACAATTTATTGCCGATAGATGGCCGATTGGTTAGAGTGCTGGCCTTCGGTTCCAGAGTTCGTGGGTTCGAATCCCACAGTGGCATGGATGTTCATAGCCGTTCGGAATCAGCTTTAAGCTGTAGGTCCCGGTCTCATTAGCCCTCGTGTTGCAAAAAGTAGAGCGTTGCCCTCCAAACCAAACCCAAACAACCGCTTCATTAATTCGAAGACACACGGACAGATAACTTAGGCTATTATTATATAGGGGATTTCTGTGTCCAGGAAATCCATTCTTGATTTTTAAAAAACTTTCCCTATTTCAATGCCTTTTCAACCTCAGGAGGTCTTGATGACTAATTCAGATTTGAAACTTTATTAGGGTCATTTTTAATAGAAAACCTGATTTTATTAGTACCCAAAAATAGTAAGCTAATATAATTTTCCATGAAAATCGGTGTTCCACCGCTGTAGAAAGACATATTCCACGTCACTTCAAGGGCAGAATTGGAGAAGTAAGAACGGGTGGTAATTTCCACCAGCTGACTGCATCATACCACACAAAATGTAGTTTCTTTACTCTTTTCTGGCTATAATATCCAATTTTGAGTGCAATTTGAATATAATACAGGCCTGAGACCTTTAAATTTTCTTAGTCTAACCCCAGAGAGCAAATAATACATGTTTTTGTTTTAGTAACATGCATGCCTAAAACATAAGCAAGTCACACACAAGACTATTGACCTGTTCATTTCAATTATTCATCAAACAAATACAGTTTAAATTATTTTTTCATTAATTTAGAGTCCTATATATGTTTAACTAAAGTCGAAATTATTATCATATCCTTAAACATTTGTTTATCGACGTTATATAATTTCTTGAAGCAAAAAGTTAGTACAGTTACTTGACGTAAATTACTAAGATATCCCTTTCTAACTTCCATAAAGAGTTTAATTTTTAACAGGCAGTGTGAAAAGGATTTTTTTTAGATTCCTTAAGAAAAGATAAATGAAAAATCAAGGTTCTTTTTTGACACTCCAGCCGTTAAAAATTTTGCGCATTTTCTTCAAGAGGCTGTTGGAAGTATGTAATTGGGTTAGGAAAAGTTTACTGAAATTTTTTACTTGTTCATTTTAATTAATTAATCTAATTTGAAGCTAAAAATAAATATCGTTAAAGATACATTTAAAAAAAAAATTCCTCGAACACATCTGGTTGACATCGTATTAAAACCAGTATTTCTTAAACTCACAAAGATAATGCGGTTTAAATGACGTATGTTTCAACTTCTTATTGCTACTTTTTTTTTGGTTTCCACTTAAAATCATACTAAAACTGTTTCATAAAATGAATTTGTTAAGCGTAGAAACGTTCTTGCGTTATTATTTTGTATTTAAAATTTAGATACATTAAGCAAAATTTACGAAAGTGCTATTTTAATAAAGCCTGATTTCTTATTTAATATTTATTTATTAATTAGAATTTAGGGCATATAAATATCACAAACAGGAAAGGGATTTTTAAATTTTAAGATACAATAAGATACAGATCTGCCACATTTGGGCGTTCATCATGGAAGGCTTTTACCCATCTTTCTACAGTTCTGTACGGCAGTGCAAATTCCCCGCCTCTTGAAGGCCTAGATGACATTGTCGTGATATACAACCTCTGAATTTTTATCTATTTTCTTTGTTCTTGTTTTGAAAAGTCCTGACAACACTTACTTTCGATCGTAAGCTAATACAGGAATCAGTTCTTCTAGTCACTCCGCATGACGTAGGAAGGACAAGTCTTTTTGCTAAGAGGTAAGGTATGTATGTAGTTCATGTGTGGTATACGTGACATTCTTAGGCTTTGTTGCGTAGCGTTTTTACAGCAGTGTTGCCACTATTAAAGTTCCAACCCGTGTATATTATCTTATATTAATTGATGTACATATGCGTATATGATAGAAATCTAACTTAATACGTAATAAAAATTTCTTAAATGGATAACTAAATTATTTTACCATATTTAATTCAACATCATGTTATAAAACAGACTGAAGTAAAAAAACAAAAATATTTATATTTCTTTTGAACAAAACCATTAAGAGGACAATTTATTCAATAGTTCAATGTGGTTCTTATAAGATTTTAGTGACTAATTTGAACTTAAAATCCAAATAGGTCACTTTTCACTGACCTACTGATATTACTATTCCCTCAAATGGTGAGCTAAAACAATTTTACACAATAATCGACATCATCTCGCTGTAAAAAGAAACATGCGACTTCCAGGCTAGATATCAGCTATGAAGACATGGAATAATTCCATTCGATAATCTTACATCAAGAAAAAAGATTCTCAACCCTAAAATTTCTATTTTTAAGAAATCAAATTTTTAACTTGGATTATTTTCTTTATATAATTGGGATTATTGTGAAATGTCGGTGATTCGTCTTTGGATTGAAACCCTAATAGGGTCACTTTTTACAGACCAACTGGCATTATATTCAAGGAAAGCTTTTACTATATTTTTATAACCTGAGCTTACGGCAGCGTGTAGAAATGTTCCACGGAATATGATACCCTGTTTGGCATTCACACTGAAGTCCAAAGTTTCCCAGTTCACTATATGCACTTGCTCATGGTCTTCTAAATTTTCCAACTTCTGTAACATATTTTTTGAAGTAATGCCCTCGTCTTTATTTAGAATGCAAAATATGTCCTTGTACCTTTTGATATTTACCACAAATCTTTCAAATATCGTATATCTTTTTTTCCATTTGTTTGCAAGTAAAATATTACTGTGATGTTTCAGGCGGAAATAAGATATTATATATAACAGACCAGTTTTTCAAAGACACAATATGAACTAATGCATATAACAACTGTAAGGTAGCAACAAAACAAAACTTAACAATGTTAAAACAAATTTCATAACTTTAAAATTGTTGAAATATGTAATCGCATTCATACTTGGCGACTTTGTGTTTTAGCTGCTTATTATTATTTAAGTAATAGATTTCTCGGACGTACGAGGTTTTCTTGAGTTGATCCTTTTGTGTTTTCATCGGTTGTATTTGATTAGTTTTGTCTTTACCTGTAATTTGATTGGCTGGGCTCAGAATCTTTATAAAACTATAAAAGCCCAATGTGCCTCGCATTTTATTATCAGTATTATTATCATTATTATCATCTTTATTATTATTGTCATTTTAGTATCTTTAATAAAAGGTGTTTTGGATATGCTGCTCTTCATTATGCTTCAACAAAAATATTTGATAACAATTACAACTAGCCATTGCTTTACCTCCCCACACTACAGTTACCCCACCACAAACTAGAAAACAACGAAATTTTCTCGCTCAAAATCCTAGTAAAATCCACGGATGAAGGCTTGATTTTGTGTTACGAGTTTAGCATAAAGTTTTATTCGTGGCTTGTAAGTAATGCCTTAGGTAATTTATAAAATGTTTCTGTCATTGCAAATGATTAAAAATTAGGACCATCTTAATAAAGACAGCAGCATAATGCTATTAATTTATCCCCATTTCAAATTTGTTATTTTATTTCTAGATGCATGATTACTCTTCTTTGAAATGAAATGCCATTTTACAATCCCAACAGTTGTTACAACGTAATTAATCAAGAATGCCAATTTCCATTTCTCTTGAGCTATTTTATTCTTAACCACATGTGTATAACACAAATTCTTATTTAAACTTAGTATAATATTACTTGAACCCAAAACTGGTGAGCTAAAATAACTTCACATGAGCATCGGCGCTCTTCCACTGTATGAAGAAATATTCCTTGTCACATCGAGGGTTTTAAAAACGTAATACGCGAACCGGACATGGCATTTATAGCACATAAGGATCTGATCATCTTATTTGATGAAAAACATTGTGGCTTAAATTGACTTCTAATAATGACTGACTGATTTTTTGTTGTGTGATATAAATGCAGGCCGTAGACCGTTACATTTGTTTTGCCGAACCCCAGCAAGCTTAATAAGATTTGTTTTCGAATCAATAACTTGCATGCTTAAAACATAAGCATGTCATACGCAAGCCTACCTGTTTTCCTCTGCATTTTAATTGTGCATCAAATAAATACATTTAATATTATTTTTTCATAAATTTCTATTGAATTCCAATCAGAGCACAATATATTTTTTTAAATAAAATTTTTATCTTAACTTAAGGTAACTGACCAC
>CM063509.1:104049366-104051866 GCA_032207245.1 Pardosa pseudoannulata
TTAGAATTCATTCTAGCGTTAGATTTTAGGTACGGGTGAAAAGAGGTTAGTTTGGAAAACACTCCTTTAACTGACATTTTCTGGCTAGGTAATTAAGTAAAGGAGAATTTTAGATATGTACAGAGGCTGCTCGCACATTTTTAGACGATTTTGGCTGGCGGTATTAAAAAATCTTTTATTGCAAAATAAATAACTTGAATTGTACTTTGGTTTTAAAAAGTCAGAATTAAGGTCTGAGGCTTGAGGTTTGTTTTTATTCAAAAGGGCGTTTTTAACGAAGCGGTGGTTCTAAGGCTATATTTATGCTCATTCCAAAGAAAAGTATTCATATTCCGTTATCCATAAACAATGTGAGAATCATGGTTTTGGGTTATCTATAGCGTCGATAGGTAATATCATCAAAGAAAAAGAAAAGAAGTCAAGTTAGAGCCTCAAGTGGGACAAAAATTCCAAACAAGTATCCAAGGAAAAAACGAACATCTTCGACTATTGCAAAGGTACGTTCTTTAATGTTAAAAGAAAATGGCCCTAGTCAAAGGACAGTTGAAAAATTATTAAAATGCTCGGTTCCACTGTAAAAAAAAAGATAAACGTTGATTCAAATCTTAAGAAAGCGAAAAACCGCAATATGCATCGTCTTTCTCTAAAGAATATCGCTGAACGCAGGACAGGCTGCAGAATTCTGTATAAGAAATATTTATCTAAAGACAAATGGAAACAAATTGTCACAATAGATAAATCATGGGTGTATATAAATGACTAAAAGAAAAAAAGAGTCATTTATTATCATAAAGGGGAGAAAAAATTAAGTACAAGGTTCAAAAAATCGAAAGAAAGTTTTTCTAAGGGATTCCTGATTGTTGCTGGTTTTTAACATAATGACAAGTTTAAAATAAAGAGAGTTGAAAAAGATGTCAAGATTAACTCCAAATACTATCAGGAACATATTTTATAGACAATTGTTTCTGAATGAAATACCATCGCTTTACCCGCAGTACCGAAAATCAATCTGTGGAACTCCATCAAGACGAAGCTAGCAGTCACACATCAAAACCCACTGTAAATGTCTTAAAAGAAATGGAACAAAACACCGGTTTCAAGGCCATACCCTTCACTGATATCCCTACCAAATCTCCCGATGTATCACCTATGGATTTTTAGTGCTTTGGGACTTTTAAAATATGCATTATCGGAACGTCGTCCCATAACCCTTACAGGACTCTGAAAAGCTGTTCAGGAGGAATGGGATAGAATACCTCTTCTGACATTTCCAAAAGCATTATTATCCTGGAAATTACGGTGTTCCAAGATAGTTCAGAATAAGGGCTATCAAATAGAACATTTCAAACACAAGAATTTTATGTAATTTAGTTTTGTGACTACAATATACATCTTCTAAAAATGTATGAACAGCCTCTGTGTATTTTAAACGTAATAATTTGATATATTGCATACATATGTGCATATAATAAAAACTTATATAAATAAGTAATAAAACTTTTTAATGCATAAATAAAGTATTTTTTACAATTTTAATGTCAATTCGTCCTGCAAAAGCAGGCTGAAAAAAGAAAAGAAAACTTATGTAATTCTGTTTCTCAGATATAAAAAAAATAAAAGCAATTTCTTCCCCTAGTTCAATGTGTTTATCATATGATCTTAGTGACTCCATAGAGATTTTATAGAACTTTAAATCCTGACAGGGTCATATTTCACTGAACACCTGACATATGTGCTTCGAAAGAGGCTAACTTAATATGAATTATCAAACTAAGCTACACTTATGTCGCTCTCAGATGAGAGAGTGTTCATAGCTTCAGTTGTAATTCCAGTGATGAAAGAACATGATTCAAATGGCATCTGATTTCACATCTAACGGAATAATATGTGGTTTTAATCTAGTTTCCAAAAGAATGCCTGGACTGGGGTCTGAGATAATTTAAATAATCCATAAGACTACATATCCCAATTTGCAAAGTCCAGTCATTGCAATCCAAATAACAGCTAAATTTTTATTAATAAGTCCGGTATAAATAATTTATCTTGTCACATTAATAAGCGTACACACACACACACACACACATATATATGTAATGTAAAAATTTAATACTTTAACCCTATACTAAAATTACTAACACTTCTATTAAAAAACCACCAAAACCGTAATTTCATTATCTTTTTAGTAGCCACTCGGCTTTAAACTCTTTCGTTTTCTTCTGTTTGTCGTGTAGTCCTCGTTATATATTTATTTACAACCTGTGATCAAATGTATAGTGGAATTTATTTTAAATTGCGTTGTGTTAAATATTTGTTTTACTACAATTTAACCACAGGTTCTGAGCAACTACAGACATTAAAATGAAGAATCAACTAACCTCTAAAATAATGGCAACTGTGACTAGCTTAATATAAAAAAGTAGATTTATTATAAAAAAAACATTTATACATCTATTTACAAAAAATATATAATAAGTCAATATATATATATATATATATATAT
>CM063509.1:104074366-104196866 GCA_032207245.1 Pardosa pseudoannulata
AGTACTCAAGTATAAAAAAGTATTGTTATACAAAAAAGTATTGTCATATAAGAAGTATTGTTAGAAATGAGGTTAAAAACCATATTTTCAGTAGTTTTAAATACAAAATTTCAATATTCTATAAGTAAAAAATATAGTGTTTTTAGTTATGCCTTTCTGTGTTGATATCCCTTAAGTTCCTTTATGTCTGTGTTGTTATCCGTTATCTCGTTATGAAGAGTGTTGACTACAATCACAAAGAGAGGTGTATACAACTAGATGTTAGAACAGTTATCAATTCATTGCTGACCTAGATAAGATATTCATAATTTGATCTTTGCAGCTGAATTAAATGAGATACATGAGGATCTAAATTGACAAACAGGAACCCAGAGACTCTGGTTTCATTCTTGCAGAACGCAAATTTAGTCTTCTAATCAACGTTTAAACTAGGAAAACAACTTCCAAGTACATGGAAATAAAAATTCGTGTAAACTAAGCCAAGCTAAAACAGGAATAAAAAACATGTAGCGCATGAAGCAAAAGGAACAGCTGACAAATTAGCAAAATGTGTGGCCTTAATACCACAGTAAGTTAACACCGTCCCCCACTGAGTTCATTTTAAAAAACTCGTTAAAGTCTAAATTTAAAACGGATTGATGAGAGATGGTCGATTGATTAGGGTGCTGGCCTTCGGTACCGGAGTTCGTGGGTTCGAATCCCACAGTAGCATGGATGTTCGTAGCTATTTTCGGAATCGGCTTTAAGCTTTAGGTATCGGTCTCATTAGCCCTCGTGTTGCAAAAAGTAGACCATAGCACTCCAAACCAAACCAAACCAAAAACGGATTGACAATACTATTGGGCCACTGTACAAAAACTAATCACACACTTTATAAATACTTCAACAAGTTTCACCGAGCCTCATTTCTGTTTACCCTACATAAATGTTCTAACCGCAGGACGCTGACTCTTCCCCAAATATATCTCATAATACAACCTGGAAAATGAGTCTCTGAATTGCGCTTGTAGCCATGATAAAACTGTTCTACACTACCTTTTCTCTAGTTGTTTGTACAATGCATTTCAACTAAAGTTTAATCTAAATGCAGAAGGTACAAAGTGGTTCCAACAAATAAATAAAATATATATTCTGCCAGGAGCGTGTCATATGATCATCATTATATCATACAGCTGATATTTTAAATTTATCTACTGCTTTGCACAATCAAATGATAGAAAACATGTGACACATATTATGATAATTTATTTTTTACCATCAGGCGTAAAGACACTTTACCATCTAGGGATCAAAAAAGAACTAGTCAAAACAATTTTGCTGACCCCACAAAATAAACAGTAATCTAATCGGGCTTTACATGTATTTACAAAGGGAAATAGAGTGTGGAAATGCATTCATGTATTTTGGATTGATGATTACATACATTTCTAAGGCTTACATGATTTTATATATTTTCAAGCATTTTCTTTGGTTTCAAATGACAAAATTTGAGTTTATTTCTCAAGAAACAAAATTATAGCTAGAAGCGTACATTTTAACACATTTTTAATTATGAAATTCAATATTTCGGTTTCTTTATACATAAAAAAATCAATCAAAATAAAAAAAATTCAATTTAAAAAAGTATCCTAACCTTTATATTGAACTTAAATTTTCATGCTGTTATTGTTTTTATATTTGAATCTTCAATTTAAGTATAAAACAATCAACAAGCGTTAAATGTTTCAGAAAAATTCTCCTCACGTTTCAAGAGTTAGATAAAATTTACACGTTTCAGTAGAAAATTGAATGTTTTACATAAATTATAAACAGTTACTCAATGCATCCAGACTGGCATGTTTTCAAAACAAGCCTAAATTTAAAACAAACACTACAAAATTTAAATTCCCTTTTCTGCTACATCCTACAATCCTGAGTATTTCTATCATATTAACCGAAAGAAATTTGTTTTTTTTCCCTAGGAAATATTTTGAGTACTTACAAGTCAAAAAAGAAGAAATCACTTTAAGTCCTCACTTTGATTTACGTGACGTTTTTATTAAAATCACTTTTTCTCGCAACTATAACACATTTCTTTTCTTGTCGACTATCTGTGAAGGCTAGCAATGAATAAAATATATTCAAAAAGTATTTCTCCAGCAAAATACTCAAAGTTAATTCTTGGGATATATTCTTGAAAAAAAATTCTATTTCTGTTTCACATTTATTGCTACAGTTCTCGATTATTAGTTCCTCTGAAAAAAAAGAAATAAAATTGACTGTCATAGTTTTTAATTATGCAGTTTTTTGTAACTTTTGATTTTATAAAAAGTTCTTATTACATTTAAAGAGTTTCTTCTAATCGTGCTTTACATGTATCTACAAAGGAAAATAGCTTGTAGAAACACGTTCATATATTTTGGATTGATGATTACATACATTTCTAGAGTTTACATGATTTTCTATATTTTTAAGCATTTTCTTTGGTTTCAGATCACAAAATTTGAGTTTATTTCATAAAAAAACAAAATTATAGCTAGAAGCGTACATTTTAACACATTTTTAATTATGAAGTACAATATTTCGGTTTCTTTATACATAAAAAAATCAATCAAAATTAAAAAATATTCAATTTAAAAAAGTATCCTAACCTTTGTATCGAACTTAAGGTTGCATGCTGTTATTGTTTTTATATTTGAATCTTCCACTTAAGTATAAAACAATAAATAAGCGTTAAACCTTTCAGAAAAATTCTCTTCACGTTTCAAGAGGTAGATAAAATTTACACTTTTCAGAAGAAAATTGAATGTTTTACATAAATTATAAACAGTTACTCAATGTATCCAAACTGACATATTTTCAAAACAAGAATAAATTTAAAACAAAAACTACAAAATTTAAATTCCCTTTTCTACTACATCGTACAATCCTGAGTATTTCTATCATATTAACCCAAAGAAATTTTTCCCTGGGAAATATTTTGAGTACTTACAAGTCAAAAAAGAATAAATCACTTTAAGTCCTCACTTTGATTTACGTGACGTTTTTATTAAAATCACTTTTTCTCGCAACTATAACACATTTCTTTTCTTGTCGACTATCTGTGAAGGCTAGCAATGAATAAAATATATTCAAAAAGTATTTCTCCAGCAAAATACTGAAAGTTAATTCTTGGAATAGATTCTTGAAAAAAAAGAAAGAAATTCCATTTCTGTTTCACATTTATTGCTTCAGTTCCCGATGATTAGTTCCTCTGAAAAAAGAAACAAAATTGTCTGTCATTCACTAGTTTTTAATTATTCAATTTTTTGGAACGTTTGATTTTATAAAAAGTTCTTATTACATTTAACACTTTGACTGCAAGCCAAAATTGCAAATGTTCACAACGGGAAATTTTTTTTTGTGTGTAATGTATGTTTTTAACATAAAACTATATATAAAAACAATATTTCAAACAAACTCTCTATTTATATATATTTTTTTTGTTGCATGTTCCAAATATTTAATTTTTCATAAAACTTAGCTCATAAAATCGTCACATATACCAATTTGCGAAACCACGTATACCTAACACATCGTAGGGAGCCCAACAATCAAACACCAATACGATTTTCATGTAACTGATCATCTTTGATAGCCATGGCCTGAAGTGTTAAAACACCATGGCTATCATATCGGATAGCCAGTGTCTCAACGGAAATATCACTGGATATCACATATGATAGCATGGCAGTCAAAGTGTTAAAGAGTTTCTTCTCATCGTGCTTTACTAGTATCTGCAAAGGGAAATAGCGTGTGAAAATACATTCATCTATTAGGATTGATGATTACATACATTTCTAAATCTTAGATGATTTTATATATTTTCAAGCATTTTCTTTGGTTTCAAATGACAAAATTTGAGTTTATTTCTCAAGAAATAAAATTATATCTAGAAGCGTACATTTTAACACATTTTTAATTATGAAGTACAATATTTCGGTTTCTTTATACATAAAATAAATCAATCAAAATTAAAAAATATTCAATTTAAAAAAGTATCCTAACCTTTGTATCGAACTTTACGTTTCATGCTGTTATTGTTTTTATATTTGAATCTTCAATTTAAGTATAAAACAATCAACAAGCGTTAAATGTTTCAGAAAAATTCTCTTAACGTTTCAAGAGTTAGATAAAATTTACACGTTTCAGTAGAAAATTGAATGTTTTACATAAATTATAAACATTTACTCAATGCATCCAGACTGGCATGTTTTCCAAACAAGCCTAAATTTAAAACAAACACTGAAAAATTTAAATTCCTTTTTCGTCTACATCCTACAATCCCGAGTATTTCTATCATATTAACCCAAAGAAATTTTTTTTCCTAGGAAATATTTTGAGTACTTACAAGTCAAAAAGAAGAAATCACTTTAAGTCCTCACTTTGATTTACGTGACGTTTTTATTAAAATCACTTTTTCTCGCAACTATAACACATTTCTTTTCTTGTCGACTATCTGTGAAGGCTAGCAATGAATAAAATATATTCAAAAAGTATTTCTCCAGCAAAATACTGAAAGTTAATTTTTGGAATATAGGAATAGATTCTTGGAATAGATTCTTTAAAAAAAAAGAAAGAAATTTCATTTATGTTTCACATTTATTGCTTCAGTTTCTGATGATTAGTTCCTCTGAAAAAAAGAAAGAAATAAAATTGTCTGTCATTCACTAGTTTTTAATTATGCAGTTTTTTTGGAACTTTTGATTTTATAAAAAGTTCTTATTATATTTAAAGAGTTTCTTCTCATCGTGCTTTACATGTATCTGCAAAGGGAAATAGCGTGTGAAAATACATTCATCTATTAGGATTGATGATTACATACATTTCTAAAGCTTACATTATTTTATATATTTTCAAGCATTTTCTGCCGAACGATGACCAATTGGTTAGGCTGCTGGCCTTCGATACCGGACTGCGTGGGTTCGAATCCCACAGTTGCATGGATATTCATACCAGTTCGGAATCGGCTTTAAGCTGTAGGTCCCGGTCTCATTAGCCATCGTATTGCAAAAAGTAGACCGTAGCACTCCAAACCAATCAAGCATTTTCTTTTGTTTTAGATCACAAAATTTGATTTTTATTTCATAAGAAACAAAATTATAGCTAGAAGCGTACATATTAACACACTAGCATATAGCCCGTAATATGACGGGATCATTAAAATTTTTAATGTTCCAGAATTGTAAAGTACTTTATAAGGCAGATAGAAAAAATGGTTTGTTTTTTGGCTGATAATTATCTGGTACATGCTTAATAATTTGTTTATCTTTACTGACCGCATGTTAGTTGCCAAACTTAATTTATCTTTCATAGTACGTGAAAGGATAGACAGCAGAGGTTTTATAATTGACAGTGAATATTTGGTGGTATATTTGAATGATGTCCAAAATTTAGCGAATCGATTGCAAACCGTGTGGTTATGTATAAAAAAACAAGACACAAACGAACAAATTTCAAAGGTAAATAACTTAAAAGCTAGTTATTTATTATTCCATGAAATAGATTCCTAGATTTTTATGAAAAGAATTTATTGTTAATACCGTTGATAAATTTTTCATTGCAACAAAAAATAATTGATGATTAAATTTATCACATATATACCCAATCTATTATTTAAGCCAAATATAAAAGAAAACTATTTACTTTTATATATATGTAATATCTAACATATATATTACATATATGTAAAATGTAATATATATAGTAATATATATAATATAATATATATGTAATATATATACATTTTATATGTATACAAATTTAATATATACAAAATTATTTTATATATACAAATCCCGTGATAAAATGTATGAAACAATGCAGCCGATATTTAGGTAATTTAAAATATGAATGACGTCATAATGCCAGAAAAAAATTTAATTTTTTATTTGTTTATAATTTGATAAATTGAGGAATTTAATCATCGCCTGCTCTTAACTGGGTAATATAGAGCTTGAAAGAATGGCATTAATCTATCGAAAAGAAAGGGATGTGTGGATTTCGAACGTTTTTGAACTCGTTTTGAATTTTGCTAACTCTAACTCATTTGGAATCCAATATGGATGCCTCTATTCAGGTCCAACCGCTTCATAAATTCGAGTACAGACGGACAGATAACTGAAGCTATGATTATATAGGGGATTTATAATTATAAAGTACAATATTTAGGTTCCTTTACACATAAAAAAAAATCAATGGTAAAATTTGTACCAGACTAACTATTAAATTCAATGCAAAATATAAGGATTTAAACTTATATTTTTAAAATCTTAATGAAAATTTTATTTTATTCATTAAAATTAGATTTAAAATTATACATTAATAAATAATTTTAATACAATTCCATTATATTCATTTAAAAAAAAAATCTTTAGGGAAATTTTGTATTTGCATGAAACTACCTAAAATAAATTCTAATGTATCAATTTCAATATCTATGAAATATAAGTGTTATATCAGCCCATGCTATAAACCAAAAAGATTAGCGTATTTTGAAACGTGACTGAAATCTATTAATTTTTTTTTTTAGCAGAAACTGAAATTTTCATTATTTTTTGCCGTTGTTTCAAAACAAGTTCTTTACAATTAAATAAATAAACACAGAGATGTTACACAATTTCTAATGCTTCAATGCATTTTATTTAATTTTTTTTTTTTAACATTTAATAGTAATATTACGGACTTCAAAGCTGGGTTCGGGGATTTAATGGACTTTAAGTAAATGGCAATTAAAAACAATTATTTATTGACAGTCATTGGAAAAGTACAATGTCAGAAAATAAGATCGTTATTTTTTGTCTAGAATTGATTAAAGAAACCCTATCTTACAGTCTAAAAATTAATAGTAATATTACGGACTTCAAAGCTTGTTTCGGGGATTGAATGGTCTTTAAGTAAGGCAGCACGAAGACAATTATTTATTGACAGTCAGTTGGAAAATACAATGTCAGAAAGGCATCAAGATCGTTTTTTGTCTAGAATTGATTAAAGAAACCCTATCTTACAGTCTAAAAATTAATAGTAATATTACGGACTTCAAAGCTTGTTTCGGGGATTGAATGGTCTTTAAGTAAGGCAGCACGAAGACAATTATTTATTGACAGTCAGTTGAAAATACAATGTCAGAAAGGCATCAAGATTACGGTGCTGCACACTCGTACCAAGCTTACAAAATCATCGCTATACAACTCGAGGAAAATGGCGTGGGATCACGTACCTCTTTTCGCATAAAACAAAACGGCAGAACTTGTAAAACACAACACACCGTGCGTACTATGTACACCAAAAAATCTACTTAACGACTCTCCTAGTTTTTCACAGGATCTCACAGGAAGGATTGACTGCAGCACTTCCTGGGTCAAGCCCTCTAGTACTGAGATACTAACGATGGATATGCAAAATCTACGAAAATGAGTTGACATGACAATCTCCTTGCATTCTTCAAGATCTTCAAGATGATGGGTCAACTGGATTACCTGGGCGAAGCCCTCGAATCCAGAGATTTCTTACAGTAAGCAGAGAAATTGACAACGAGCAGAGCATAAACAAATAAAAGATGAAAGATAAGGATAGAATGGTGGATTCGTGAGTTCATAACACAGTAACTAAAGAATAGAGAGTTTGGGGATAGGAAAACACTTTTTTTTTTTTTTTTTTTTTTTTTTTTTGCCAGGGACATCAGAACAGTATTGAAAATAACTAATTTGAAAACTACGCTCCGCCCTCACCAAAGTGAGGAGAGCCAATAAAAGCGAAAATAGAAGGATGAGATAAAAAGCAAAGCTGGTAAAAAAAATAAAATAAATAAATAAATAAATAAAAATTACTACATGATGATGTATGGCCATTTTAAAGTTTTAAAGCTTTTTTCTTACATTTTAAAAGATTTTTATGATTTTTTTTTCGTTTTTTGAAGACAAAACAGACAAAAAATTTAAAGATCTTTGGCAAGAATGGCCAAAGGCCTTCTTCTATTGCAAGCATCAGCGGGGTCATAATTGACTAGATTATTAATTAATTCATTGTTTAGATTTTTATGGAAGTTAGTGGAGAGATTATAGATAAAATTTGGAATAGGAATAATTTTCAATTCTTTATGAATGGCACTATTTCTAAAGTACCGGGGAGCATTAGCGATTTCTCTGAGAATTAAATTTTGAAGAACAGTAAGAATTTTAATGTTAGAATCTGCTGCATAGGACCACACTGGTACTGCATAGGTAATAATGGGACGCAAAAAGGAAGTGTAAACGAGCAGCTTTATTTTAGTATTCATTTTGCTATGGCGAGAAATTAGTGGGTAAAGAGCTCGCTTAGCGTTCCGATATTTAGTTTTGACCGAAAGAAAATGTTGTTTCCAGGTTAAATTTTTATCTAAAGTGACATCTCTTAGTTTGGGACTCAGCCTGCCTTATATAGGCCGGAAAAAACTGGTCGAACATTCCAGATTTGACCAGAAACCGGAACCGGAAGATTTAAAGTATCGCCACACTTAGCAACATTTGGCGAGAATTGGCGATATTTAGCGACGAACTTGGCGACAAAAACAGGTTGCCAAAACTGTCGCCAAGGGGCTGGTATCTCGCCAATTTGGCGAGATACTCATAGAGTCCCATGTTAAATTTAAGGTTCACTAACAAATTCGTAACAGTAAATATTAGTTTTCATGTTATGCAGTTAATTTTTATCAGAGATTTAAAATTATTAGTAATTACTACTCTGAGTAGAAAACTTTGATCAAGAATGATAGCTTTCATTATAAAGTACAAAATTCTATCCAGAAAGGCTTTGGAATATTTCACTAAGAGTTATTATAGAAGCATTGAGTGAAAAACTAATTTGGAACACAGTTCACACACAGGTGTTGACACAGATTATACTTAATATTCTATTATATAATCCATAACCCAAGATATTTTTTTTTGGTTTTTCACAAAAGATACCGATTATAAAATCTTGCTTTTTTACACTCTTCGTACTAGTTCTATTAATTTTTATTTGCTGTATAATAGAACGAAATAACATTTTGTGGTGATGTTTTGTAATTTTTTTTCTATATTATAGTTGTGTACTAAGAATGCCATATTAATATTGGATATGTAAAAAAAAAAAAAGAATTGTTGAAAGTTGTATGTTGCGAAAAGCGTTAGAAAATTAATTTACGCTATTTATCAGCCAAGATATGGCGCTAGGGGTTCAAGAAAAAAGAACAGAGAATATTCTAAATAATTTTGTTTTTGTTTTTAAGTTAGTTTTTGTGAGTTCCGTTTTTTAAACAAATGCTTTTTCTAATGGAGAAGAGGTATAAATCCCCTCTAAATTATCATTGTCGTATGTATTTAATAAAGGTTTATAAAGGTCAATTGTTCGTTACTTTATAGGTGTAAGTGTTTTTCCAAGACTATTTTTATAGTGAATCTCCTATACCACAACTACTACCCAGGTAAGCACGAATTCATTGTAGTTAATTTTTTCTGGTACTCATCCGTCTGATATGAGAGAAATAAGAATCTTATGTATTATAATATGTTTTTGTTATTGCAGATTGTTTTGAACTTTACCTGCAAGTAATGTCAAGTAGTCATTTCTTAATTCTTGTCTTAGTGTTGGAATTTTATTTTTCCACTAGAGATATTTTACTGTTCTTCATATAGATATATTTTTTAGAAGAATTTTGTTCCAACAATGTGGGAATTATAACAGACAGAGCTTTAAAGTGTATTTTAAGTATCCTCTCTATTTTGTACCTTTTATGGCATGCAATTTAACCACTAAATTATAATATTATCGCCCTGTAGTTTTTATAGACATCTTAAACACTTGTAAACTCATATGACTGCTGAAAATTTGCAGAGGACCAATGACTTCCATTCTTGTAAGTAAATCTTTAAAATTGCATAGAAACAGAAACGTTGGATCAATTTTTATGTTATTATTCAACATCATTTTTAAATGCTTTTCAAACCTTAATTTTTATTAGCTTACCAAAATTAATAGATGCTACTACTTGAGAAAAAAAAAATTTCTGTAAGCATTTGTAATTATTTAACTGTTTATTCATAAATATTTTCATTTCTTTGTAGCATTATGGCGTCATTCTTTTAACCACCTCATTTAATCATTTCTTATTTTAAATTATTTAAATATCATCTGCATTATTTTCATACGTTTTATAACTGAACTTAGATATTACGTAATTGATTTTCTTTTATATTTGGCTTAAATAATAGATTAGGTACATATCTGATAATTTTCAATTTAATAATCGATTATTTTTTGTTGCAATGAAAATTTTATCAACAGTATTAACAACAAATTCTATCTACCTTCAGAGTGTAGTAGAAATGATAGTTTTATTCCTTTACTCCCATTAATTGCTGAAGCAAAAAAAAAATTTCCCCAAATAACTATATAACAGACGTTCCAGTTAAAATTACTAAAATATCTCCGTGACCTTCTCAACAAATTTTGGAAAATATTCTAAACACATATTTCTACTCCCAAGAAAAACTATTTTATATATTTCTTCTGCACCATTGCTCTCTTCCAATAACACAATTCTTATTATTAGCTGCAACCGATATTACAAAGAGTTGAGTGCATTTAACATAACCCAAACCTCCACACAAATCAAAACCGAGCATGAAAGGGAAAAGCGAATTTTTCAGTATCAAAAGTAACTGCTGCGGCATCCATAATGGGGAAAATTCTTTTAAGGCTTTATTGATAGAAAGCATAAATACCTTTCCGCTCACGTATTTTTATCCCCAAACCCATAAACAATTGTATGACAAGAGGGAAAAAGATTCACAATTTAACATGGTTAAAAAAAGAAAGAGATGAGGCAGAACAAAAAGAATTCATGAATATGTTGTGTAATGAACATTCTTCTCTCGACAAATGCCTTTTGGCTAGATGTATTGTTTTCGAATAAATAAGGTTTCAAATGGAAAAGGTATATTTGAGTTCTTTTGTATCACAGCAAAAGAAAATGAAAAAAGCTAGTTTACTGAAAAGAATGGATAGCATCCAATTTCAAACGTTTAAAACAAATTGGAAACACAAAGTTTTCTGAACAGTGGTTTCAGAAAATGATAGTAAAATATCAGTTCGGTTCGCTTTTAAACTACGATGGAATCTGTTAATTAACTGCTACAATAATTTGTAATTTTAAAGAAATTTACTTTGTTCTAAAGCAAATGATTAATTATTCTATTAGCTGGAAGGAAAATAAAAACATTTTGTTCGATGTAGCATCCAATGTTGTAACTTTTAAACGAGATTCTTTATAATGTGGTTTTCAGATTCTTCATAATTTAATACGTTTTGAATATTTTAGAGTGATTCCTTTTAAATTTCTATAATAGTGTAAAATATTATAAATGTATTCCAATACTTTTAATTAGCTTTACTGACTGCGTTGAAATTCTGATTTATTCAGAATAAAAGCTTAGCTTTAACAGAAAACAGCACTTTCTGAATTAAAAGAAGGGAGTTTAGATTTAAAATAACTGTTGGTTACATTAATTAATGAATTCATACATTCAGATATGTAAATATTTCAAATTTGTATTTTTATTGCTCTCTTACACGCCAAAGGGTATAAGTGTTATAATAATTCTCAAAATTACATTTAATGAAATTTAAGTATTTCTAAAAAGTATGTTTGTGCTTAAAAATTCAAACAACACTGTTACTGAATTAAAAGACCTATGCGCCAAAATGTGATTAGATTTAAAGTAACTGTTGGCTACATTAAGTTATGAATTCACACATCGAAATCTGTAAATTTCTAAAATTTGTATTTTTATTGCTCCCTTACACACCACCATGTAAAAGTGTTATAATAATTTTCAAAATTTAATGAAATCTAGTATTTCGAAGAAGGGTATTTTTGCTTAAAAACTTTAATGTTTTAAATAGACATTTTGATGTAATTTACGGGCATTTCATCATAAATACAACATTTTTTTCTTATTTGTAGTTATACTTGAAACCACTGGATGTAACTCTGCCATACAATAAAATATTATCCATCTCTTACTTCATTGCATGCCTAATTTATATATGCCTACTTTTTTATCAAAATAAATGTGATATGTTTAACTTATATTTTTAGTCAAACGTATTTCCTTTGAATAAAAAAACACTTTTAATATTTTTTCGAAATAAAAAAGTTTATGAATTGTTAAATTTTGACTCTTTTATTGTTTTATGGCTTAATAAAGGAGCCATAAGCCAAAATGTGATTAGATTTAATGTAACAGTTGGCTACATTAAGTTATGAATTCACGCATCGAAATCTGTAAATTTCTAAAATTTGTATTTTTACTGCTATTTTACATGCCACCGGGTAAAAGTGTTATAATAATTTTTCAAAATTTAATTAAAAACTAGTATTTCGAAGAAGGGTATTTGTGCTTAAAAACTTAAATGTTTTAAATAAACATTTTGATGTAATTTACGGGCATTTCATCATAAATACAACTTTTTTCCTTATTTGTAGCTATACTTGAATCCACTGGATGTAACTCTGCCGTACAATAACATATTATTCATCTTTTAGTTCATTGCATGCCTAATTTATATATGCTTACTTTTTATCAAAATAAATGTGATATGTTTAACATATATATTTTAGTCAAACGTATTTCCTTTGAATAAAAAAACACTTTTCATATTTTTTTGAAAAAAAAAAGTTTATGAATTGTTAAATTTTGACTTTTTTATTGTTTTATAGCTTAATAAAGGAGCCATAAGCCAAAATGTGATTAGATTTAAAGTTACAGTTGGCAACATTAAGTTATGAATTCACGCATCGAAATCTGTAAATTTCTAAAATTTGTATTTTTACTGCTCTCTTACACCCCACTGGGTAAAAGTGTTATAGTAATTTTCAAAATTTAATGATATCTAGTATTTCTAAAAACAGTATTTGTGCTTAAAAACTTAAAGGTTTTAAATAGACATTTTAATGTAATTTACAGGCATTTCAATCATAAATACAACTTTTTTTCTTATTATTTGTAGCTAAACTTGAATCTACTGAATGTAACTCTGCCATACAATAAAATATTATATATCTTTTAGTTCAGTGCATGCCTAATATGATATGCTTACTTTTTATCAAAATAAATGTGATATGTTTAACTTATATTTTTAGTTAAGCTTATTTCCTTTAAATATAAAACCCTGTTTAATATTTTATCGAAATAAAAAAAAGTTCCTGGATTGTTATATTTTGACTTTTTCATTGTTTTATAGCTTAATTTTTTCAATTAATTAATAACATTTTCACATCATCATAGTCAAAATTTCAGACGTAAATGTGTTTATTTAACTTAACCTATGTGGGAATTAACTATTCAACAAAAAGAAAAAAAGGGTAAACTAGCCACAATTATGTAGAAGATAGTTCATGGAAATAGTAGAATTAAAATTTAAAAGCAACTGTAGCAAAATAATATTTTTTTACGTAAAATTCATTCACATTCAGAAGGGTATCATATTTTAAAACTAACTATAAAACAGGATAATACTTTTAAAGTTTTTAATTTTCAACTTTCTATTTTTAAAATAAGAAAACATTTTTATGGTTTTCTTTATTATCTATATGTAGTAAATCGATGTAACGTCATACGAAATGAAAAAAGAACTAGGTAAAGTTCAAAATTAAAAACTATTATCTTAGAGTGCCAGTAAAATAAGTTATTTGCGCTATTTAAGAAAAAATTTGATCGAAATTTTACAATAAATTGTATCTCAAAGTTCTATGAAAAGTTACTTCTAGTTAATTACATTCGTAATTTAAACAATTCTCATAGTGTGAAACAAGTTTTTAAATGTCTTCTGCAAAGAAATCCAGTCAAATGTGCAATAACCACTCTTATGTGAGCCGCGGTAGCTCAGTGTGCAAAGGGAACGATCTCCTAACTGAGAGGTTGAGGGTTCGAAATCCAAGCTGCCCTAAGATTTGTCGTGTTCGCTAAAGGTGTCTGGGGCTCATAAAATATGTTCGTTTTCACAATGTCCTCCATGTTCTAGATCAATACCTCTTGGGGTTCCAAAAAAAGTCTATGGATCTTCTGCTTGGTCCCTGCTTAAAAATTATTAGGACCCACTCGAGCATAAGTCGTACTTTCACCCTTTAGGTGCTCGTTGGAACGAAAAGCGCAGCCCTTCGCTTTAAATAGGGTATCCTCCGGCTCATATCGAGCTTGGTTTGACCAAGTGGCATAAGACAGCAACAATAACCACTCTGCAGCTTTAGTTGCTGCTTTCAGTTTTTAATACTAGTGGTATCATTGTTTTAGATGTTCTTTCGTGGAACTAAATATATGGAAGCAACGAAAAGACGAGTCTGGGTTATAGAAAAAATAATTTTTCTTACTAAAATTTTTTAAAAGTTCGAATGTTTTTTCTTTATACTGTTTGTTGAGCTATAATATGTTATTACAAGCCCATGGTTGTGTAGTGGATTTGACGAATCAACCCGTAAAAATATAGCAATTAGAACGACAAAAGTTAAGGCCCATTAACTAAGTAGAACCACATGCATCATGTATGGCAGAAATATAAGACATTCATTTTTAAAGTAAACAGAAATATTTATTTAACAAGAATAAATACCTCAGTGTTAGAAAGGTAAAATAATAAACATAAATAACAAATAAATCAAGAAAAATTCCGCAGGTGAATCTCTTTATTACATAACATAATATACCTACAAAAAAAATAATAATCCACAGTATCTTAGGTATGCACATAGGTAAGATGTTAAATATTACGTCAGATCCTTTAGCTCCATTCGGCAACAAATCTAGATACATCCCTACTTATGCTGAAACACTTCATATTGCTAAACAGCGACGAGTTGATAACTATTTCATCCGAACATCGTGCAAGGGAGAGGCGAAAAGAAGAACCAAAAAGCCAAGACACAGATCTCCATATATAGTATGTCATATACTATGTATGCATAGACGTCAAGTTAAAACTAGTCCGAATTTATTCAAGTATAGCTAAAATACATGTTTAACCCTTTAAAGGTCGCCCACATAAATTCTTTGAAATTTAATAAAATTACTTTATAAACATTATTTATAAACGTTAGAAATGCAATTTTTTTACAATCTTTAGAGGGGTTTGCCTTAGAGGATACCATTGGAGGGATTGAGGGGGGTAACTGACAAACAAGCCCCCTTGTATTAGGTAAACATAATACTTTTTAAAATTTTAATTATATTCGAAGAACAGTAAATAAATGTTCTTAAAAAGTATTATAAATAAATAGTTCAACAATTTATAAGTGTTATTTCAATAAATATTTTTCTTTTGGGTCATAAATGAAAACAAATTGAATTACTAATTTTTCCAGCTACAGCAAGTATGAATACATATTTCAAAAGTAAAATTAATTAAATGCAATACTATCATCTATTGTAAGTTTTAAAAGTTTTTAAAACATAAAAAAACCAAAAAACATTCATATTTCTCCAAAAATTAGAGAAAAATATTGTTTAACAAGAGGTTTCGCTAAAGGGTTAAAGTTTAAGATTTGTAACTTCCACGTACATACGTTGAGATATAAGACCGAAACTTCTCATAAGGTTTTGGAGATGTTTAATAGTGTTATATCCGTGGAAATTACAATACTTTCATTAACTTCGTTCAAGGAAGTCATCACGATTCGAATGTTACACATGAGTTACACATTTCACTAAAAAGTGACAATGAATTCCATAAATTATAAACAGTTAATCAATGCATAATGGTTGACACATTCTCAAAATAAGTCTAAATTGCTAACAAATGCGTAATTTTTAAATACTTTTTAAACCTCAATTTTATTTTAGTTTACCAGAATTAATAGATACTACTACCTGAGAGAAAAATAATTTTGTTATAATCGTTTATAATTATTTAACTGTTCATTTATAAATATTTATGAATATTTAAAACCGTAATTAGTATTTTTCAGTTCTTATTTCATAATTTTAATACTAATAAAATATTTTAAAAATCAAAATTGTAATTTTTTTTAAACATTTCTAGTTTGGAGAACTGATGTTCAAGTTTTAAACTTTGTGACTAAACTTTAAACTCTAATTTTTAAAAAAAGAAGAAATGAAATTCTTGACAAGTTCCATTTATAACTATTATGGATATTGAAAAGCATAACTGCTGTTTTTCAGTTTATTTACTACATAAAACTAGTCCTAATTTATTCAAGTATAACTAAAATAAATGTTTAAAGTTTAAGATTTATAGCTTCCATGTACATACATTGAGATATAAAACCGAAACTTGTCAAAAAGTTTTTAGGAAGGTTCAATAGTGTTATATCCGTGAAAAATACAATACTTTCTTTAACTTCTTCCAAGGAAGTCATAACGATTCGAATGTTACCCATGAGTTACACATGTCACTAAAAATTTACAATGAATTCCATAAATTATAAACAGTTATTTCATGCATAGTGGTTAATATATTCTCAAAATAAGACTAAGTTGCTAACAAATACTATAAAATTTATTAAACTCCCGTTTATACTACTTCCTACAACACGAGTATCCTCTATATAATAATAGCCTAAGTTATCTGTCCGTCTGTCCTCCAATTTATGAAGAGGTTGGACCTGGAATGGATAGAGGTATCCATTCAAAGCGAATAAAGTTTATCTTCTCCTAAACGATCGATCCGATTCTAAAATAAATTTGTATAAATAGGTTTCATATCACAGCACAAAATACTGTCGTCTTTAAAACGTTCGAAATCCAACCCTCCCCCCCGCCTTTTGGAGAGTTTAATGCCATTTTTTCAAGCCCTTTTTTCCCCGGTTAAGAGCAGGCGATTCAATTTATCCATTTATCACTTACTGAATAGGTAAAAATAACATTTGTTTTCTAGCATTCTGACGTCATTCCTTTAAACATTTCATTTAATCATTTCATATTTTAAACTATTTAAATATTGTCTACACTATTTTAATATCTTTTATCGCTGAATTTAGATATTACGTAAATAATTTTCTTTTATATTTGGCTTAAATAATAGATTAGGTACATATGTGATAATTTTAAATTCAATCATCGATTATTTTTTGTTGCAATGAAAATTTTATCCCTGGTATTAACAATAAATTCTTTTCATATAAGTCTAGAAGTCTATTTCACGGACTAATAAATATCTAGCTTTTAAGTTATATATCTTTGAAAATTAAGAAGTTTGTTTATTTGTGTGTTTGTTTATTATGCATAACCACAAGGTTTGACTAAATGAATTCAATGTGATTCTAAACTGCATTCACAGGATCGGGAGACTCTAGAGGAGTATGACGATAAACAAATTATTGAGAGTGAACCAGATAATTCTCATCTAAAAAACAAACCATTTCTTACCTGCCTCACTGGGTACTTAACAGTTCTGGAATATTAAAAATTTTACTAATCCCGTCATATGATGGGCTCTATGCTAGTTTCTATCATATTAACACAGTGAAATTTGTTTCTTTTCCCGAGGAAATAGTTTGAGTGCTTACTGCAAAAGCCAAAAAGGAAAAATCACTTTACCCCCTCGCTTTGATTTACATGACGTTTTTATTAAAATCACTTTTTCTAGCAAATTTAACACTTTTTTTTGCTTTGTCGACTATCTGAAGTCTAGCTAAGAATAAAATATATTCATAAAGTATTTTTCTAGCAAAAAACTGAAAGCTAATTCTTGGAATGCATTCCTCGAAAAAAATGAAACCCAATTCATGTTTCACATTTATTACTACACTTCCTGATGATTAGTTCTGCTGAAAGAAGATACAATTTTTTCTGAATTGAATAGATTTTAACTACGTCATTTTTAATACTTTTTGTTTGATAAAAATTTGGGGAATTTAATTATATTGAAAGGTATTTCTTTTTCTTATTCTTCACATTTAGCATCTTTTTTTCCTATGAAACTACTTTAGTTTACCGTAATGCAGCTTCATAAGGAAAACACTCATACTCATATATTCTTATTGATATTTGCATATATTTCTAATATTTTTATACATTTCACAGGATTTCGCATATTTTCATGCGTTTCATATGGCAAAAAATAATTTTATATAAGAGTACCGTAATTTCGTACATATAGTCCGTGGACTATCTGTGTTTAACCCTCTAAGCGGTTCGCACGTACAATTCCGCCAAACCGATGATGTCTTGAAAGCGGTTGTCACGTACAATTTTCGACCTCCAAAAGGGTTCCGAAAATGGATGTAATGTACATTTCTGCCAGTGTTTGAGGTAGGAGGGACAGGTCAATTGTTTAAAAACTGCATCCCTCTTTGACTGGCATTTATTGAGGGATGCACCATTACTCTCTGAGGCACAAAAACGCTGATAGCTTTTCATGGCTTTGTAAATCTCTATTTCGAAGTATTTCGTTTGCAGTAACAGATGTATCTCTAATTACACCACTTAAATATCTTGGATAGCTTACGTAAAAAAATATAAATAAGTCTCTTAAGGAATATTTTTATTTGTTCTTTTAGAATCCATTATTTCTTATGGGATGATCTTCGAGACTTTACGTGCGTTATGTGTATTAAAAATTAACAATCTATAATATCGATTTATATATCGATTTATAATCTGCAGTAAAGGGACAATAACGAGGGAGGGTTATCCGTATTTCATTCTAGTCGACAAAGGGTGAAGTAAAAAATCATAGATCGCTTTGGCCATTGACACAATAAACCTTTAGCGTATTTTTGGAGACTTTTTTTAATCGGTGTGTTCCACTCGGATGGTTAACACTAAACATACCATATAACCGGTCAAATGTCCCATAAGGTTTATGTAAAAAATAAGGTTTATGTAAATACATAAAAATTGACAATATACAATTTTGTGTAATTATAATAAAGTTTATTTTTCTATTTCCTTCCAATTTTAATATTACATACATTTATAATCAGAAAAAATAAAATCCGGTCATTTGACATTCTATGGTAGAAATAGGTATGTATTAAGTGTTGGTATGTTTACTGTTAAAAAGCAAAATTTCTTCAACCGTGGACTATCTGTCGATGCGGACTTTTTGTGGTTGTTCATTGCTCAAATCATCAAAATCGGAAGAAGGGGGGGGGAAACAGCATGCCCATTGATCAAGTGTTAAAAGAAAACACGACTCAAGAGACGCTAACAAAACACTGTATTGGTAATGAGCAATGAAAAAAGTACAATCCATAAAGAAGAACGAATCAGTAGTAGCAAGTAGCGCATCCTTAAATTGTGTCCCGGAGTACGGAAAAATATCGATAATTATTATTTACAGCTCCGATTGCCCCCCCAGGGGCACACTTCCTTTAGGTGTGTACGGGTTTCACGATCCCAGGGTACCTGAGTGATCTTTCTCTAGCGTTCTTCCTGATAGTCTCGAGCTTACCTCTGTAGTGTTTGCTCCTTACCGGGTTGAACCACATTAAAATCGGACCATGACGGGCCTCTCGTAGGTCAGCGGTGGTTTAGTTGTCATTATGGAGTCACTGGAACAGCACAGTCATCATTAGTTGCTGCTGTATGTCTTCGGATGGGTCAGCGTAAAACACACTTACAGCTCCGATTGAAAACACCAAGTTGATGGGTTCAAGATCGAAAGTTGAGGGTCACAGGTCATTTTACCATGAGGCTCATTCGTAACACAGTGTTTTGTTTTCAAAGTTTTGATTTGCGGTAATATTGGTCATTCATTATGTCTTTAAAACATCGTCGTAATTTTACTGCTGCTTTCAAGCTGAAAGTAATTCAGATGGTCAACGAGAAGGCAGGGAGAAATTGGCGTAAGCAAAAGGAAACATTAAAAATATAAAAAGAAAGCGATTCAATCGTCGTAGAAATGTACAATGACCTTCATTAGAAGACGATTTACGTAGCTGGGTTCTTGAACATAGAAATGAAGGCCGTCTCCCAGGCTATAGCAGAAGAAGTGATTTCAAATTTTAATGGTGGAAATAATTGAGTCTAATCCAGACTTTTCGGCACTCTACTGTACTTAGGTTTTTATTCTTAAAATGATTTAATATTGCCATACTAAAATACATATTTTTACTCTTATAGTCCGTGGATTATCTACTGGTGCGGACTATCTGATGATTTATGAAATTTTTTAAATAAAAATTCGCGGACTTTAAGTGTGAAATTACGGTAGTAATAAACTCAGAAGGAGATAAACATTTTCTAATTATAAAATACATTATTTCTAATATGTGAAATGGACTTCGCTAACTAACATTTACGTCAAAAGGTCATTAGAAAATTTAATTGGTAAAGATTTAATGATTTTATTCCATTGAGGAAGTTTTTATTATTAAAAATTTTAATTGATATTTAGTATTTTAGCTGAGGTTAAGAATAAATCAAGGCTTCATAGAGACGTTTCAATAAATTTGCCTTAAACTTTAATATTTAGCCAAAGTTTAGTAAAATTATATTGACTGTTGTATGGCATTATTTTGTCTATTTCCTTCCAATTTTCATATTTCATACATTTATAATCAGGAAAAATAAAGTCCGGTCATTTGATCGGCTATGGTAGAAATAGGTATGTATTAAGTGTTAGTGTGTTTAGTGTTAAAAAGCAAAATTTCTTCAACCGTGGACTATCTGCCGATGCGGACTTTCTTGTGGTTGTTCATTGCTCAAATCATCAAAATCGGAAAAAGAGGGGGGGAACAGCACGGCCGATGATCAACTGTTAATAAAAAGCACGACACACGAGACGCTAAGAAAACACTGTATTGGGAATAAACCATGAAAAAAGTACAACCCATAAAGCAGAACGAATCAGTATTAGCAAGTAGGGCAATCTTAATTTGTGTCCTGGAGTACGGGAAAATATCGATGGTCACTATTTACAGCTCCGATTGACAACACCGAGTGGATGTGTTCAAGATCGAAAGTTCAGGGTCGAAGGTCATTTCACCTCGAGGTTCATTCGTAACAGAGTGTTTTGTTTCCAAAGTTTTGATTTGCGGTAATATTGGTCATTCATTATGTCTTTAAAATATCGTCGCAGTTTTACTAATGATTTCAAGCTGAAAGTAATTCAGAAAGTCGACGAGAAAGCAGTAAGAAACTGGCACAAGCAAAAGCAAAATTAAATATATGAGAAGAAAGAGATCCAATCATCGTGGAAAAGTAAAATGACCTGTATTAGAAGACAATTTACGTAGCTGGGTCTCTCGAACAGAGAAATGTAGGCCGTCTCCGAGACTATGGCAAAAGAAATGATTTCAAATTTTAATGGTGGAAGTAATTGAGTCTAATCCAAACTTTTCGGCACTCTACTGTACTTAGGTTTTTATTCTTAAAATGATTTAATATTGCCATACTAAATACATATTTTTACTCGTACAATCCGCGGATTATCTACTGGTGCGGACTACCTGATGATTTATGAAATTTTTAAATAAAAATTCGCGGACTTTACGTGCGAACTTACGGTAGTAATAAACTCAGAAGGAGATAAACATTTTCTAATTATAAAATACATTATTTCTAATATGTGAAATGGACTTCGTTAACTAACATTTACGTCGAAAGGTCAATAGAAAATTTAATTGGTAAACATTTAATGATTTTTCCCATTGAGAAAGTTTTAAATATTAAAATGTTTAATTGAAATTCCGTATTTTAGCTAAGGTTAAGGATAAATATTAGCTCCACAGAGACGTTTCAATAAATTTGCTTTAAACTTTAATATTTAGCCATAGTCTAGAAAGTTTTATTGAACATTTGTTTTTATGTCAAAACTGTTGTGGGGCATTATGTGTGTTTTGCAGAATCATAACTTTGTTACTCTCCCACTCAAAATTAAATAATGCCATAGCAACAATTTTTCCCTAATATTAAGGGGGCCCCAAAGTAACACCTTATTGAACTACTGTTAGTCAGAAGTTTCCTATTATACAGGGTATCCCAAAAGGACCACATAAACTCTGTCCATCTAGAACTGCCCAAAGAAACGTACCTGTACGATCCACAGTTTGCGATAAAATACGAAAAACAAAGTGTGACGTCACTGCCGGTGGAAGGAAAAAAACACTTTATCGGACATATCAACAACAGTATTTGCATATCTTTCCATGTTTAAAATGCTCGCCGCGCATATGCGCTCCATGGAATGACTTTAGGCAGCCGCTAAACTGGTATTTAAAAGGCTGCATCTTGCAGCTATCGGTAGTCTTCGTATGGTGGCCATGTATTCCGTTCGTGACTAATGCGACATGTATCTGATGTACGGCCGATGTAATGGAAATGCCTTACCAACTGTTAGGGAGTATGCCCGTGCATATATTACTGTTGATATGTTCAATAAAGTGTTTTTTCATGCAAAGGAAGTGATGTCATACTTTGTTTTTCGTATATTTCTCGTAAATTATGAATCGTACAGATACGCATCTTTGGGCAGTTTTTATGTACTCCCAACGAGGAATCTAGCTGTGCAGAGTTTATGCGGTTGTTTTCGGACACCCTATATACCTCCTCTTTAACATTGCTAATTAGCAATGTATTCCTAGCGGTAGTACAGGAGGATTTTAGAAGTGTCGTTTGCCGTTGTTTCGTAACAGCTATTTTACACTTTCCTTCTCTACAGTGATACCTACAAGATTAAGGTATACCTTCCTGACTAACGTTAAAATATTATACCTATAAGATCAGAGAATTCATTTGTGACAACATATAGGTTTAAATTGTAATAGCTAATTTTAGTCTTAAAGATTTTCTGTTTTCTTTTGTAAGGTATATACTATCAAGGCAGTTTTTAAATATTAAAAGTTGCAACTGACATTCCACATTTTGGCTAAAGTTAAGGATAAATCTAAGCTGTAAAAAGAAGTTTCAAGGAATTTTAAAATAAAATTCAAAATAAAAACAATTTTTAGGTACGTTTTATTAAATTTAATTATTTTCCTTTCGATTGTGCAAGTCTTTGCTTTCTTTCGACCTTCTGAATTACTTTCAGCTTGAAATCAGCAGCATGATACGATGTTTTAAAGACATAATGAATACCAATCAAAACTTTGACAAGACATTCTGTTAGTTTCCTCGTATACCTTCATTAAATGATCTTGAACTCATCCATCGTTTCAATCGATGTTTAAGATATAATATACTATTACTGTAAAACTCTGAAAACAGACTCTTGATTGTAAATGTTTTTGTGAAATGATTCAATAATTTGCTAACCCTTTTTGGAGTCGATTAAGCTGTAAATAGATTTCCATATAAAATTCAAAATAAAAACAATTTTTAGGTACGTTTTATTAAATATTTGTATTTTACCAAATTAATTTTACGAGTATGATATTTGCAATATTCCGATTTGTGTATGCCTCACCCTCTCAGAATTGAGAAATCCCATGCTAACAATCGTTCTCTAATACCAATGGACCCCAGGGTTGAACCGTTGGGGAACTACTTAATGAACTACTTAGGGCCAGTCTCAACAAGATCGTTTAACGACTAGCTGCGATTAACTTCTATTTAAACGGAGAATTGTATTCCACCATTGGTAGGCTCCATGTTGTAATCGCGGTTAGCATTTAAACGACTTTGGTTAGATCGGCCCTTAATGAACTTGTTGTAATGTATTTACAACACATACACTATTATTTGTTCTCAAAGGGGAAACAGTAAAATATACGCTTTATAATTAAAAGTAAATACCTTATATTTGAACTAAAACATTTATTATATACATTATTTACAGATTAATACATGACCTGATTAATATATGACATGACCTGCATTATTTGGTTTGATATTCATCAATATTTTTAAAATGGTATTCCTTATGAAAATGTTATGATACCCAGGTAACAATCAAAAATATTAAGTCGATTAACCTCCAGCGATTACAGCAAAGCAGTTTGGGGCTCTTGGCGGGCTGCACGTCGGTACTGGAGTAAAGATCGTTCCTGGACGTCGATGCTGGCGTGACGGTCGTCCCTTTGTCGGATGGGGGTCAGGAAAATATTGCTGGCCCCGGCTCTCCGGCTTCCTCACGGGATCTGCATGCACCAGTTCTATCTGCACCTATGACCCTGAATCCTTTTCCCAATTTCTTTCCACAACTTTGCACCTCGGTTCAACACCCTTTTCCTCTTTTCCAATCACTTGTTTGTGAAGTTTTCCCACATCTGCAGTCTCTTCGGAAGTTCAGGTTGTTCTCATTAAAATGGCTCCTTTGGTTAAAATTGACGTTATTTCTTAGCCCCTGCCCCCATATCTAAGGCCTGCATCCCTGCCTCGGCTTGACCGTTACACTTGGGCCACTCCATCAACTCTAACTCCTCCGTAGGGGTCCCCACTAAAACTTGAAGTCAACAGTTGCGCCTACAATCTTCTTAGAAAATTAGTCCAGAGCTGTGTGTGCACCTGCTCACCATCGTGGGAAAGTACATCGGTACAGAACTACTGTCTTTTTGTCAGGAGTTCTTATTCAGCACCCACTACGAAATATTGTTTATTGCCAATTTATACTTGCAGTTTCATTGACCCATTATAATCTTAGAAAACATCGCTTGGCATTCGTTTAGAACTCCTTTTTTATAGATTTATTCTCTGTAACGTTGCCTCACGTATTGGGGCATACCTTTTTTTGCATTGAGATTAATTTACAAATATCAAGCAGATCATTTCATTCTATAAAGTATGAAAGTTATTTTATATCTCTACTTTTTAAGAGGTCAAAAACATAGTTTTTTATTTTTTTTGTATCTGACAATGGCAACTTAAACTTCCCAACGTATAATTAAGGAAACAGAGTTTAGTCCACTATAAAAAGGATTTCCAGACAAAATTTTAGAATTCACTGTATTCAACAACAGTTCCTGACTGGCCATTACAAAGACGAAAATCTGTTTTCTGAACAATGCCGATGTAAAACAACACCCTGCTAGTTAAAACATGACAATAACACACCTTGTCAATGAAAATAAATTTCCAAAAGCATGCTGATAATATTTATAAAAAAATATAAACATGAAAGCTCAAAGCAATCAAAATGTTTTAGAAAAATTGAGAAATTTATGTTCGGATAAAATATTTATTACAGAATAAAATGAATAAGGACTAAAAGACTAATAAATTTAGCATACAGGTATATAAGAATAATTTTAGACATATACATATATATACATAAACATATATATGCATATATATATGCATATACATATATATTCATATATATATACATATACGTACATATGTATTTACAGGGTGTCTCAAAAACGACCGGTATATTTAAAAAATTAATAAAAACTAGACGGACAGTGATAGAAATTCACAGTTTATTGCAATATGCTTGGGACAATAGTAAATTTTCAGGCAGACAAACTTTAAAATTAGTTAGAATATTTCACAACAGATGGCGCTGTAGTCAGGAAAAAATCTGAACTACGATATTTGTCTGTGGGGACTTTTAAAAGACCAGGTGTGCCGCCACTATCCAGAAACAATTGAATAACTGGAACAGAACCTCTGTTCTGCATGTGAAGTCATCTCGCCTGAGACGTTTCTGATAATTTCGTTCTGAGAATACGCCATATTATTGCAGCGCATGGTGGATATCTAAAAATATCGTAGTTTAGATTTTTCCATATTGTAGCGCCATCTGTTGTGGAACATTGTAACTAATTTTGAAAGTTTGTCTGCCTGAAAATTTAATATTGTTCCAAGCATATTGCAATAAACAGTATTTCTATAACTGTCCTTTTAGTTTTTATTGATTTTTCAACTATACCGGTCATTTTTAAAACAACCTGTATATGCATATATGTACATATACATATATATATGTATATATATATATATATATATATATATATATATATATATATATATATATATATTTATATATATATATATATATATATATATATATAAATATAATATATATATATATATACATATATATACATATATATACATATATATATATAGAATATAATATATATATATATATATATATATATATATATATATACATATATATATACATATATATATATATATATATATATATATATATATATATATATATATATATATATATATATATATATATATATATAGTAACAATAAGTTACATTCGGTTCAGCTCCCCGTGGGTCTTCGTCGGGGACATGCCGGGACAGGACCGGTTTGAACTGCAGAGAAACTTCGGACTTCTCCCAACCAATAGAGGTGTCCGTTTATTTGGGGAATTTCGACCCCACCCTCACCCCACCGTTCTGGAGTAGACCCCTGTTTTTTTCTCCGCCAGGCGTCGGGAATTTTGGAGAGGAGAAGGTTGTTACCGAAAAAGGAGAAGGTGAACGCCTAGCGTCCACGGTTTGTGGGAGAATCCTTTGCAGGAAAGCTTCGCCATTTTTTTAGATCGACGGCGACTATAGCCCCGTTTCCATGTGCAGTCATGTACCCTTCTTTTTACCCGGGTAAAGGGATTTTGCTTGGAGGGTCGGAGAAACCCGTTTACATGGTCAATTATTTCTACCCTCTATTTCGCCGGGATCGTCGCTAGAAGTCACGTGATCATACGGGACGGCAATCATCTGTAAGAGCAAAGGATGATGGGAAAGGAGAGTAAACTCTGCTATTACCCGGGTAGAAGGTTGGGTTCTTTCTACCCCTCAATTTTTTCCCTAGCTAGGGATAATTCTTGAAAGGGGAGTACAATTCGCGTATCTACCCTGCATTCTACGCTGCTTTTGGCACATGTAAACGAGGCTTATAAAGCTGTCTTCGATCTACAAATGATAATTTGATTCCAGATGTATTCCTTAGCAATTTATTTAATTCTATAAAATCATTTAATCAAGACCTATTTTCTATGTGTTTCGTAATGAGTTTTAATGTCTTCTCTCTCAAACACTATGCCAACGCAACATTAATTTTTACATATTTGGTGCTATGACCAGAATAATGATAATGTGCGTTGGTTTGGTGATTGAGATAGTTTGAAATTCTTAATTTTAAGTAACTTAGCTTAAACTTTTAAATACTTAAGATGACCATGGCTATATTTAATTTTTAAGATTAATTTAATTTTTTTCTTACGAAATTGTCCATGGCTGCGTTTGAACTTCTAATACTCTTCCCTACTAAAGCATGAATTGTTTTATATTGATTTAGCTATGTAAAAATATTAATTTGTATATATGTAAATGAATCCATGAAATATATTTTAATTTGATTTGAAAAGGTATTCACATGGTTGCATTTTAAGACAATGATTTTAATAATTGAGATGAATTTAAGAATATAGATGATTTTTTTATATACATTTGTGCATTTTGTGTTTCTATACATAATTTTCATATAAGCTCCTTTATTTTTTTATCTTTGTGTTATCATTTGGTATTGAATATAAAAGTGTTATGTTATATGATAGGTATGTTTAATACTGATAATTATTGAGATTAACTTAAATAATACCATAAAATGTTTTAATAATTACTAAATAATGGTTACACTTTTGAAAAATGTTAATATTTGAATTTAAAACAGCGATGCTTTAGTATTTGGAAATCGTATTATTGACGAATGTATTCTTAGCGTACTAGATCAAAGGGTTTAACAAAAATTTCAGAAAATATGGGAACAAGTTTAATCTCATCATTGCCGCAATTTAGTGGTTTAGAACATGAGAATATTAATCATTTCATTAATCAATTTGACAGTGTTGCAAACTTAGAATCATGGAATGATGAAAAGCGATTATAAGTATTTAAATTAAATTTAAAAGAGGCGGTATTAAGATACATTATTGAGGATTCTGTTGCTTCTCAAGAAAAAATTGTTAAAGAATTGCAAATGTTGTTGCGACAGAAATTTGAGCACAGGGAATCATTTCAGGAGTGTCAGGAAAATTTTTCAAAAATATGCCAACAGCACGCGGTGTTCCGAGATAGTCATTATTTTTTACACACACACACACACACACACACACACACACACATATATATATATATATATATATATATATATATATATATATATATATATATATATAATATATATATATATATATATATATATATATATATATATATATATATATATATATATATATATATATATATATATATAATATATATATATATATATATATATATATATATATATATATATATATATATATATATATATACATATATATATATACATATGTATATATATATATATATATATATATATATATATATATGTATATATATATATATATATATATATATATATATATATATATATATATGTATATATATATATATATACATATATGTATATATATGTATATATATGTATATATACATATGTATATATATATATATATATATATATATATATATATATATATATATATATATATATATATATATATATATGTATATATATATATATATATATATATATATATATAATATATATATATATATATATATATATATATATATATATATATATATATATATATACATATATATGTGTGAGTGTGTTTACGTATGTATATAGGTTAGGTTTGGAATTTTAAACCTAGAAATTAAAGCATTTATTAATAAAAAGATAGAAATCACTTTGTGAACCGGGAGAATAGGACGTAGAATAATATTATTTAAAAGCAGACTCCGCCAAGTTCTAAAAGTAAACAAATAAATCTAGTGGACTGGTGACCTATTACTGACTGGGTGTCTTGTATAAAATAAAACGGCTAATGTCGAATATGAGGTCAAAATAACTTTAAGAATATATGTCTAGAATATATGTCTTTCTTATTTATTTTTTCAGGTTTTTAGCCTGATATTCATACACACACACCACACACACACACACATATATATATATATATATATATATATATATATATATATATATATATATGCATGTATGTATGTATATATACTATATATATATATATGTATATATATATATATATATATATATATATATATATATATATATATATGCATGTATGTATGTATATATACTATATACATATATATGCATATATGTGAATTTATGCATGTATACATTATATACAGATATGCATGCATTACTTTTATTTTGATCTATTTTCCAAAATTTCCATAAAAGTTATTGATTTTTCAATTTTTTTTTCTTTTATTATTCCAAATCCTATTTTTCGCGCTATTGAGCAATTCATGCTCCAAAAGTTTAGGAAGAGAAATAAATCTTTGTTTATTTCCTCCGAAGAAAGTTTTAACATTTTTTGAACCAAGTATTTTATGATTCTAGAGTTTTTTCTTCTTATACAGTTAGAGTTTTCTTTTTTTCTTTATTTAAAAATATAAAGTTCTGTAATGTTTTAAAACACGATTAATTTCATTGTTATTTTATGTCGTATTTCAGACACATTTCTAAACAAGCATGTGCATATTTATTTAGAATGAAACACATATATAAATAAAAATATCTAAAAACTGTAAAGTTCTGTAATATTTTAAAGCACCACTCATTTCTTTGTTCGTTTATGTCGTATTTTAGACACATTTCTAAATACACATGTGCATGCATATATATTCATAATGAAACACAGTTATATAAATAATCAAATTCAAAAACAGTAAAGTTCTGCATCCATTTAAAACACCATTAATTTTTTTTTGTTAGTTTATGTCGTGTTTTCGACACATTTCTAAACACACATGTGTATATACATTCACAATGAAACACACATATATAAATAAGCATAATTAAAAACAGTAAAGTTCTGTATTCTTTTAAAACACCATTAATTTCTTTGTTCATTTATGTGGTATTTTAGACACATTTTTAAACACTCATGTGCATATACATTCACAATTAAACTCACACATATAAATAAGCATATTTAAAACCAGTAAAGTTCTGTATTCTTTTAAAAAACAATTAATCTTTTTGTTAGTTTATGTCGAGTTTTAGATACATTTCTAAACATACATGTGCATATATATTTAGAATAAAAAACATATATAAATAAAAATATTTAAAAGCTGTAAAGTTCTGTAATATTTTAAAGCACCATTCATTTGTTTGTACATTTATGTCTTATTTTAAACACATTTCTGGACACACATGTGCAGGGTTATATATTCATACTGAAACACACTTATATAAACATATTCAAAAACTGTAAAGTTCTGCATCCTTTAAAAAAAACCTTAATTTCTTTGTTAGTTTATGTCGTGTTCTAGACACTTTTCTAAACACACATGTGTATATTCATAATGAAACACACTTATATAAATAAATATATTTAAAAAGAGTAAAGTTATGTATTCTTTTAAAACACCATTAATCTCTTTGTTAGTTTATATCGTGTTTTCGACACATTTCTAAATATACATGTGTATATACATTCACAATGAAACACACATATATAAATAACTATATTTAAAAACAGTAAAGTTATATTTTATTTTAAAACACCATTAATCTCTTTGCTAGTTTATGTCGTGTTTTCCACACATTTCTAAACATACATGTGTATGCATACATATTCACAATGAAACACACATATATAAATAAGCATATTTAAAAACAGTAAAGTTATATTTTATTTTAAAACACCATTAATCTCTTTGCTAATTTATGTCGTGTTTTCCACACATTTCTAAACATACATGTGTATATTCACAATGAAACACACATATATAAATAAGCATAATTAAAAACAGTAAAGTTCTGTATTCTTTTAAAACACCATTAATCTCTTTGTTAGTTTATGTCATGTTTTCGACACATTTCTAAACACACATGTGTATATACATTCACAATGAAACACACATATATAAATAGGCATATTTAAAAACAGTAAAGTTCTGTATTCTTTTAAAACATCATTAATCTCTTTGTTAGTTATGTCGTGTTTTCGCCACATTTCTAAGCACACATGTGTGTATACATTCATAATCAAACACACTTATATAAAAAAGCATATTTAAAAACAGTAAAGTTCTATTTTATTTTAAAACACCATAAATCTCTTTGCTAGTTTATGTCGTGTTTTCCACACATTTCTAAACATACATGTGTATATACATTCATAATGACACCCACATATATAAATAAGCATATTTAAAAACAGTAAAGTTCTGTATTCTTTTAAAACACCATTAATTTATTTGTTCATTTGTGTCGTATTTTAGACACATTTCTAAACACACATGTGCATATACATTCACAATGAAACACACATATATAAATAAATATATTTATAAACAGCTAAGCTATGTAACCTTTTAAAACATCATTCATTTCTTTGTTCATTTATCAACACATCAGTCGTCGTGGCCGAACATAATCTTATCAAAATAGGACAAAATCCAGAGGCTTCTCAACCGGACAACATCAGAATGTACTCTGCTTAAATCTGGCAACGTCAGCTTTTATCGACAGAGGTCCAAATAACGTGTAGTGTTTAAGTGCGTGGGAAAATGTTGAGCCAACAGTTAATTGCTTACAGAGAGTAACTTTTTATTAGAGACATCTGTCCAAGTGTAGCAATCCAGATAACTAAATGCTGATCTTTACAGATGTTTCTTGAGAAAATTATTACTCACTCATTCAAATGCCATCAATATCATTTTTTGTTATGAGAATAAAAGAAAGAATTTCTGGGTTCGGCTGAAGAATGAACTTCTTCATTCAATTTGGATGGCTGGGAAAATATGATCAATATCAAGAGCAGAAACTAAGATTTTGAATAATAAATGGGGAAAATGGATAATTTTGAGTAGACTTTAGGGGCTAAGTTATTGATATTATTGCATATATATATATATATATATATATATATATATATATATATATATATATATATATATATATATATATATATATCTGAGAGTGTAATGCTAGTTTTTATCCTAATAATTAACCACCGTAATTATGTATATCTTGATATAATTTTCTGGTGATTTTATCCTTTTTTGGCATCTATTCTAGTAGCCTTGGTGGATATCTTTGTTTTCCATGTTGATTTTTAGCGACTTCTCTCCGCCAAGCGTCCTGTTGCTTAGGTAAATTAAAATATATCCTGCGTTTAAACTCCGTCATCGACGTCCCCCCCATGATTTGTAATTAAACTCTGATTGGTTGGCCCACACAACTATTTAACGGAGATGTACATTTTTTGCAGACAGACATCCGTCAGAAAAGTAACCTTAATAAACAAAGTTTTCTTCCCAATTTTTTTGTTCAACAATGTTTTTCCCCTCGACTACGATTCTCTATAACTATATACAGAGTCTAATTGACTCCCTTTCTTTTGTGATGAGGGAAACATTTTATTATATATATATATATATATATATATATATATATATATATATATATATATATATATATATATATATATATATATGTATATATATATATATATATATATATATATATATATATGTATATATATATGTGTGTTGTGTGTTTGGTGTATATATATATATATGTATGTATATATATATATGTATATATATATATATATATATATATATATATATGTATATATATATATATATATACATGTATATATATATATATATATATGTAAGGTATGTATACTATATATATATGTATGTATACTATATATATATATATATATATATATATATATATATATATATATATATGTATATATATATATATATATATATATATATATATATATATATATATATATATATATATATATATATATATATATATATATATATATATATATATACATGGTTTTCGCGCACCTGGAAAGTCAGAGAAAATCATGGATTTAGACAATGGATTCATTTTGTCATGGAAAGTCTTGATTTTTCAAGTAAAATGAGTAAAAGTCATGGAAAGTCATGGATCCGCTAAACTACCGATTAAATAAAAATGCATTGGATTGTTTAATTCTATTTTTACTTGTCATTTGGCTGAAGTTACTGAGTTTGGTATTTATGTATTATCCTATTGACCATATTGCCAAGTAAAATTTGTTCAGCAAGGAAACTCAAAGCAAGAAAGCTTAATGGGTGGGTAAATGTATATTATTCTGGTTTTTTTCTGAAATTGTAGATTAAAATTTTATTAATATAATAATTATTATTTTTTAATAAAAATTAGTTAAGATTTTTGCACAAAATATAAGTTTATCTCTAGGGATATTGTATATAAACATTGTAAGGTTATATTTGGCTATTATTCATGGTCACCTGGATAATACCAAAGTACTCTGAATTCAAATTGGAAGCATTTTGATTGAAAAATTGCTATATAATTAAACTTAGGTATGTAAATACAACAATTTATTTTTATGTATGAGTTTATTAACACTTATAAAGTAAGTTTATAGTTTTTTTATGATAAAAATCCTGTAATTTCTCTAAAAGCATATATTTTATTTGTATATACATCAGAAGTTTTATTCATATATACTTTAACGAAAGCTTTTTAAAGTCATGGAAAATGATCCGCTAAATCAGGGAAAGTCAGGAAAAGTCATGGATTTGAAAAATTTTATTTTGGCAGATACCCTGTATATAAAATTTATAATTAACAACCAGTTCAAAACATGTCCACAATAAAAATATTTTATGGTAAACAAAATTTAAAAGCTATTTACTTCCCATTTTTAATTTAAATAAAGCAGAATTTTAAATATTTGGAATCTTAAGAGTCTTAACTTAATTTATTTATTCCGGTAGAAGTATGTTAAAACACATCCGAGTTTAGCAGTTGCAATCTCCTGTTGAATATTTTATTTTCTCTGTGCTTTTGCAAACACTCTTCGCACCCGAGATGAAACTAAATTAAAGTTCAAAGAAAATATCGACCTGGTATGCATGTTATGAAACTTAATCTGTTACCCAACTACGTGAAAGAATATCAAAGCTGTAAAAGGAAAAACTATACTACTATTTTTGTAGTTAATTTTATATACGGAAAGAAAATGAGCCAATATTTTAATAAAACATTGGATTTATTCGAAATCAGATGGAAGCCATTTCAAATAGGGATCTTTATATTCAAATTCATTTTTAGGGTAATCCTTTTTCTCTATACTTTTTTAAAGTGAAGTCTTTTGGAATCTATTGTTATTTCAATTTTTTGCTTTGGTGGCATTTTTAGCAAATTATCACTAACGTGGTGCTAGCAATTGTGACGTCGCTACACCCCATTGGTTTTACAAAGAGGTTTTGTTAAAGCCCAGCCCAAAGCGACTTTCTGTCTGGGTTTTTGACACTATACTACAAAGGATTTTCGCTTCGAAACACCTTGAGATGTCCGAGATTATTAGAAGGTCAGATGCGGCGCCTAAATGTCAGACTGCGAGGCGCCAACTAAAGGGCCAAACGGAGGCTTGGTGGACACGGAAGGAAAAGCCAATGTGAAGAGACGAAAGGTGACGTCAGGCGGCGCGAGTTTTCACCGGAGAGATTCCCTAAAAGAGAACGAGAGATAGCGACGACTTGTCGAGGTTGTAGTTGTTCTTTGGAGAACCTTTCTTCAGTTTTGTGTGGTACTCAAGGAGTCCCAGTTGCACCCCTGTACAACGGTATATCTGTCAGCTCCTAACTACAGATTGTTTCTTAGGTTTCGGCTCGAACCTGGGACGTTTAGGTCCGTTCCATCTCACCTGAGCTCTGTGATTTCTATTCGGAAAATTTGTAAATAGCTTCTATTTAAACGAGAAAAAAATCGTTATTGTTATAGGCTGTACGTTGTGTCACACCCACTTCGACACCCACAAGCTACCCGAGAATCCTGGGACGTTACAGGATCAATTTGATCCCTCAGTACTTTTGCCAGTCGATTACTTTAGGTTAGTTGAAAGAATACGTTTGATATTTTTTGTCTTTTCCTAAATAGGTAACTCATTAAAAAGATTTTAGCATTCTACATATGTTAGTTTTAGAAATATTGGTATGTGTTCTCAAAACAGTGGATTGGACCATTCTGACCTAATTAGTAAAAATAGTTTTTATCTAATACAGCAGGTGACACAGACATTAGCCTAACGTCTTATCAAGGCTGTGGACCTGTTACTCATTTAGTAGGAACCGGGGAGCACGTGTAGCTTAACGTATGCTACGGACGAGAATAACATTACCTTCACTGGGTCTTCGTAATTTCGAAGCAGTGACCAAGCAGAAGACAACCAAGCTTAGCATACCACCCCCAGAGGTATCGTTTCAGAACTTGGAGGACTTTGTGACCACGAGCCTGTTTTACGTTCCCCAGTCACCTTTAGAACACAAGGCGGATCTTGGGCCGGCTCCAGCCCCAAACCCGCAACCTGTCAGTTATGAGATCGCTGCCTTTGCCGACTGAGCTACTACTGCTCTAGTAAAGAAAGTAGGTAAAATGTTTTTCAAGCTGACATTTATTTTTAGTTATCGCTTTGTTTATCGTTCGTGAATTGTTTATGTTCTAGATGTATCTTCATCTGCTACTTTTGTTAGTCCATATTACTCATTGCAAGTATTATCAATAAAGACAGCTGTTTTCTATGAAGACCCAAATCAGTAATCCATTACATATGGTTTCTGAAATCAAGTTCATTATCACCTCACATTTAAGCTAGGGATCATATGCTAGTGTTGTAATGTACATACAACCTATACACCAGTGTTCGTTACAAGAGGGAAACACAGAATGAATATAATACTTTATATTGAGATTCAGACATTTATTCTATACATTTATTTACAAATAGATCCTTGGTTATCATAATCATCAATTATCCCACATCACTTTATAAGGAATTATTATTATTAACAGAGGCCTAAGTCAAATTACTGTAAATATTATTTTATAAATTACCTCCATTAAAGTCACAGGGCTGCAGGCAGGGGCTTTCTTCACGGGCGTACGGGACGAGTTGGTGATGGTGAGCGGTGCGGTGTCGGTCCGGGCGCACGGGACGAGCAGGTGCTAGTGGATCCTTGTCCCACTTCTCTCGACTGCCCACCTCTTGCACTTCAAATCCTTAACTTCATTTTCAAACTCCTCACCTCGGTCCCAACGCCCCTTTTTTCTTCTTATCCAATCCCTTGTCTTCGGAAAATTTTCCCACATCTCATGCCCTTGGGGAGTGCAGGTGGGCTCATTAAAGTAGCCCCTTTGTGCAATCTGACATTACTTTTTAGCCCCTGCTCCCATAACTCATGGTTACAGCTCTGTGCGAGCTTGACCGTTACGCTGCCATTCTTTGAAAAATACCTTCTCTGTAGGGGTCCCTAAACTTGACGTGAACAATTGGAGTCCAAAATTCCTCTCACGGCTATGCAAGCACGTGCAGACCACCATGGGAAAGTACCTCGGTACAGCTAGATTATAAAATAAATTTGATAATATTCTGTCATTCTTCTATCTCCTATATAATTTTTACAAAATATCTTATAAGATAAAAAGAGGTCTTACTGAAGAAGAAGTTAAAAAATGTTTTAAGAACACGTTAAAAATAAGTCAGAAGGAGAGCGGAATTAACCATAAGTGAATCAAAGGACATGGAAACAAAGAGTAACTCATCAAAGGTAAATGAGAAAAAGCCAATTAGGTTACTTACAAAACGGCTCCTGTTTTTACAGCTCCTAATAAGACTAAGGACATGATATAAATTCTAAAAATTCAGACAGCGCCGTGTACCGACTTGCTACTTTCTGGCAAAAACAGCAAGGTCAACATATTTTGCAAAAATTCTAGTTTCTGAGAACAAAATGTATAATGCTACCAAATTGTCTATGATAAGGCTATTTTTCTGCATATTAAGACATTGGCAGCTCATCAGCAACTTGGAAATGAAGACTGGAGATTTCCTGTGGCTGCGTTACAGGCTTTGGTTGCTACCAGGGCCTGATCATCGCAATTGCACTTGGGGCACGTACTCTGGGAACGAAAATTTTAGGGGGCACGAAAATTTAGTCAAGGGCTTGAAACACATATTAAGTGGGGGAAAATTGCACACTTACACTATCATCGTTGAGTTTTAATAAATTATTGTACGAGGTAATTGGGTTTGTCATGAACCCTATTGTTTCCTATTTACTTTCATTTTACTGTTATTTACCTAATATTTAATTCCCTCAACGAGCCTGGTGCTATTTTTATCCTATGGGTTATAGCATATTTATAAAACAAATTATTAGCAACGTACCACTATAAACTATTAAATCATCTCATCAATATAAATTATTTTTAATTATATTATTATTTATTTTCGGCACCACAGAGCTTGTGAGTGTGACAAGGTAAAAATTAAAAAAGGGGGTCACACTAGGTCTTTAAAAGTCCTTAATTTTTAGCGTGGCTTAACAGAGATAATAATGATGATTACTTAAAATGAAAATTTGGTGTTTTTGATTTTGAATATTATTTTAATGCTAATTTTTTCAATCTGTTTGCTAATTCAATATTATAATTTTTAAATGACTGTAATTATGATAATAAATTGTCGGTATAAATTTGCATGTCGGTGGAGGGCACAAAAATTGAATTGTGCCCTGGGCACAAAAGTATCTTAATTGGGCCCTGGTTGCTACACAATATGTTGGGAGCGCAATAGCTGCAAAGATTTGAGATTATAATCATTTGGGTGTAAGGTATGTGGAATAATAAAGACATTGTTTAAAAAATTGATTCAAAGAAATAAAAACATTGAGGTTTGATAAAAAAAAAAATATTAATCTAATTAAAGACTAATAAATTTGCTCTAGAATCAGAAATATGAAATTAATTTATTGAAAACTGCAAAAACTGCTACAGTTCAGGATAAAATATTACAGATGATGAACACTTTTACCATCTAGAGCTAGATATAGATTTAAGCAATATGTACCTAATAAACCTGATTATTTAATAATCAAATTTTGGTTATCAGTTCACTTTGACGCTAAAAGTCTATTGAATAGATTCCTTTACCTAGGGAGAGATGAAACAGCAAATCCTCAATTATGCTAAGTTGAAAATTTTGCCATGTTATTAACAGTATTTATAATAGTATAACAGAACCAGTATTATTGTGATAGAATTCAGTAAATTATGAAGTAATTTTAAATATAAATTATGAAATATGCGTAAATTAAGTATTGTTGCCAACGTATGATATTTAAAGTTATTTTACCGATGATATTTCAATAGTTTAATAGAGAGGTAAAAATATTCCTAACAGCCGTTCCAGTAGGTAAGATTTTTCAGGTGGTTGTAACAATAAGTTACATTCGGTTCAGCTTTTTTTAACCTCTTCCCATGAGTCATCGTCAAAGACATACCAGAACAGGTCCGGTTTGAACTAGAAAGGAACTTCGGACTTCCCCCAACCAATAGAAGGGTCCGTTGGTTTGAGGAATTCTGATCCCCCGCCGTTCTAGCGTGGACCACTGTTTTTTCTCCGCAAGACAGTCTGATTTTCTTAGAAGACAAGGTTGTGACCAGGGGAGAGTAGAAGGTGAATGCTGCTGGCATCCACGGCTTGCGGGATAGACCTTTTGAGGAAAATCATCGCCATATTGATTTTTATTGGCGACGTCGACTCGAGAGCATCTTCGATATCTACAAATGATAAGTTGATTCCAGTTGTATTCCTTAGGCATTTATTTAATTGTATAAAATCATTTAATCAAGATATATTTGTCCATGTGTTTTTAATGAGTTTAAGTTTCTTCTTTCTCAAACAGTAGGCTAACGTAGCATTATTTTTACACTGGTCTAGTATTATAGGGAAATACTTTGTTTTCTAAGTAGCATGTAACTATTCGGAAACGGCAATCCTGATCAAAGACCTTCAAATATTTGGTTTCGTTTGGTTTGGAGCTGTATGGTCTACTGTCTTCACGATGGTTAATGAGACCCGGAATCTACTTTAAATATTTGTCTCCAAGCGTTACGTTCAAATCGCGAAATGCTTGGTTCTAAGCTCCAAAAAATTTTCCCCTTTAACCCCTTAAAGCACTTAAAAAAAAAATAATAAAAAAATAAAAAAAAAATTTAAAAAAAAAAAAAAAAAAAAAAGGCCGGTCAAAAAAATTGATTTTTTTATGTAAAAAACCCAATTTGGAACGTTGTCTTGCCAAGAAAATTACAAAAGTACAAAAATAATCAAAATTTTTATTGCAATTTTGTATTTTGATAACATTGCGGAAAATAGTCGAATATTGTAATATTACATGTACATCGACTTTTTTATCTTTCTTTTCGAATTCCCATTTTAGAATAAACATTATTATCAGTAAAATACTTATTTATACTTTTAAAACATAAATAATAACAATACTAGTATTTATAAAAATTAATTAAAATTTTCTTTTGTGTGATATATTTCGAAACAATGTGCAGCAATTAGCCAAACATTTCAATTATTACGTATGTAACGACTCTCTTTTCTTTTCCTTTTTCCTTTGCTATCTCTTTCAGCAAAACATACAGCGCAATACCTACAAAAGTGCAACGTCGCTCGAATTAGTGTGCACAGTTTGGCCGGTTTAGCGCGCTCCAGTTAACTCGAGCATGCACGTTAAGGGGTTAAGGAGATTTGAGGAAATCTTTTACAGAAATCTAACGGACTATTTATGTTAAGTGAGGTAACCTAAAACATTTAATGAACTGAATCTATGCTTTAATATTTCTTTTAAGACGTAATTTTTAAATATATGTTTGAATTTAATTCAAGGTAAACTGTTATTTCTACAATTTTTAAAAATAAAAAATACTTTTGGGAATACATTCATTTTAGTATCTTGCTTTAGCGTTGTTTTCAGACAGTTATATAGAATTGTCTTTTATGTTGTATCACCAAAGTCGTTTAACAGCTAATCGCGATTAATCTCTGTTTAAAAGGAGAATTGGGTCTCTTCATTGGTTGGAGCCATGGGTTAATCGTGATTAGCTTTTAAAGGACTTTGGTGAGACCGTCCATAAGTGACATAAGTTAAATCATCAATTTCAATTTAATTTAATTGATGATTACTTTTGAATTTAATTCAAGGTAAACTGTTATTTCTACAATTTTTTAAAGTAAAAACACTTTTGGGGAAACATTCGTTTTAGTATCTTGCTTTAACGTTGTTTTCAAACAGTTATATAGAACCGTCTTTTATGTTGTAACTTCTTGTAACCATTCACAAATATGAAGCGCGATGAAAAGTCTCAAATATTTATCTGAAAATCTCCTAGATTTCCCTACTTCTCAAATAAGAAGATTTTATACATTCTATTAGAGAGATCTAATAAATTGTTGACACTAAGGGACGGTCTGACCAAAGTCGTTTAACAGCTAACCGAGATTAATCTCTGTTTAAACAGAGAATTGGGTCTCCTTATTGGTTGGCTCCATGGGTTAATCGTGGTTAGCCGTCAAAGGACTTTGGTGAGACCGGGCATAAGTGACATAAGTTACATCATCACGAAGCTGAATCCATCATTTAACTTCTTTGACGTCATTTTTTGAGCCAATTATAATTAGTGGCGTTTTTTGCTGCTAGAGGCTTATAACTATTCGTCAACTTCAAGTATGGGAAAACATCCTTATCTGCGAAAATTGCATTCGCATTTGGATGATAAGGGATAAAGCCGACCTATTTGGTTGTAGCTAATATTCCGCACACCCGAACCAAATCAAATAATGCTTGTTTTACAGTTCAAAAGAAACTCCTGAATTGATAGTTAAGCAATTTATTCTATCATGAATGTAAAACTTTTTAATATTTTAATGATCAATTCTTTTAATTCCCTTTTTATTTTGAGTTAAAGGTAATTTCTTTAATCTTATTTCAAACCTCCTTCAAAATAGTGTAATATTAGAGTATGTCGCTTTTTGGTTTATTTTGGGTCCTAAACTATGGTAGAATTTGTTGGCATTCCGACTAAATTGTGTTGAAATATGGTATGATACTGACATAAAACTTGAAAGTACACATTCATTTAAAACATATTAGTTTTCTTATCTCCCCTTAAATCATTTTAATAGTTATGGGAACTGTAACTACAGATCATAATAGTAATATTATAACAAATGAAGCCTATCCGATGAACACTTATTGGTTGCTCACTATATACGAAGATATTATAAGTAAACCTTTTTTCATACTTCAAGCACCATTAAAAGGTACCAAAATTAGATGTCCTTTCTTAAATGCAGAGTTTTGGCTCGAGGTTAATAAAACTTCAGAAAGAGTCTTGTCCATCAGCTGCTACAGGAAATTTCTGTCTTCAAGACCATTGGAAGATGAGGAAGGTTACTTTCTAAGGCTTTATTTCACGATAAGCGGTATTCAAATGGAGACAGTAATCTCAGTAATGCATTCAAATGAGGATTCTGTGACAGTAATTTACACAGGCAGTATGTTCTCCGATGTAGTTAATGAGGAATGCTATGTCTCTACCATAAAATGTGTCATTAGAATGGTAGAAACTAGAGATCTAGAGGAAGGGTATTTACTGGATGATGAGTTTCAGAGCTTTTCAAAGAGGTTTTCTAAGTCTCAATTGAAAAATATGGCCTATTTGGTAAAACGACCGAAATTAAAAGGGATTATTTCAGGCCATGAAACGGAATTTATCTTGCTAATTAAGATGAGTTACATCGAAAGATCTCTTCCTTTCTCGAAACAACTTGCCAGGTACATCAAGGGCAAAGAACAATCAATGCCAGTCTTATTGGATCTGAATATTGATGAAATTCTCTGCGAAATCCACTGTGGTGAAAAGCGGCCCATCACTGAGGAAGAAAGTATAAGTTTGTATTTAAATTCAGTACGGGCTGGTCTGCATTTCCTGTACGTGATCACGTCTGATTATATTAAGAGTTGCCTTAACAACGTTTACGTAGTTGACGTTCTAAAAGCTTCTGATTCTGTAAATGACCGTAAACTGTTCAAATATGCTGCAGATTTTTTCTTGGTCAACAGAAGCAAAATTCTTCAGTCAGATAAGTGGAAAACACTTGCAAGTTCATTGCCTAACAGTTATGCTCGTAGTATCATTCATAATATTCATCTCGAACAAAGTTTGGGGGGTAAGTTGGATTTTATAATATATGGTGTATTTGATTAAGTATATGTTCTACATTTTATTGCATATTAAAAAGTTATAACGTTTATAACTATTTCAACGTTTTTTAAAGTTATGATGCATTTCATGTTATTTTTTGAAGCTTCACTGCCATTTTAGTCACTGGTGACTTGCATTTGCTCATTTTGTAATGCCTTGTGGTTCAATAACGACCGCTGAGTTATCGTTCTGTGCTACCAGTCACACTACAAAGTTCACTATTTAAAGTGGCTGATGAAGTCTAACTGCATATTCCTGCAATTAAGCCTCAAAATATTATTTTAAAGAAACATGCTTATTCAAAGATGAAAACTTATAACCAGTAACAGGTTAGGTACAAATGTGATTTCACTGATAAGATTACAATTTCGTGAAGTAAAATTAATCCATTAACAACCTGACGGACACTAATAATCGCGCATTAATAAAAAAAAACTTTGTTAAAATTTCCATACAGTAAAATGGTTATAAAGATTATATATCCTCAGTAAATAGAACTGAAGGACAATCGTCATATTTCAAGCGATCTCCATAAGTTTATGTCGATTAGTATGTTAATGTATCAATCGCTACAGTGGAAGAAAATAGTTATAACTAAAATAACATTTTGAGAAAACATCTTTCAGTCATTGATTTTAAACAAGTAGTTGAGTTGTTTCTTTTTTTATTCTTTGCTAATTATAAAAATGTTTTAGATTAATATATATATATCAAATTTATTTCACTTTAATACCTCTTTAAAAATCTCCTCCCATTCTAATTCCTTAAAATCTATTTTTCCAGCCACAAAATGTCTTAATCAAAGGAGTAACCTCGATTTAAAATTCTTCCAGCACATTTCCCAAAGCTTTCTTTGCAATAGAGGTAAATTTTCTGTCCATTCAACACATTTTCCAGCTATTGCCGGCAAGTGTTTAAATTTTTTCGCCTGATCTAACAGTTAAATTCAGTCACTAAATTTCTTCCCTTGGGAACCTCACATCTATCTACCTCACACTGGAGTATACCTCTGTTCCAGCAAAGTGTTTTTCGTATAATTCTCTTGTCAGTTGTTGATTGGCAAAGATGTCTTTTTAGTAGTTCATCAATAAATATTTAAGTTGTTCTCAAAATTGTGCCTCTCTTCAATGTGACCCGAGTGCAACGTTATTCATTAGTCTAGCCGTATAGTCTTCTCACTCTGGAGTACACCTCTGTTGTAGCAAAGTGTTTTTTGTATCAATCTCTTGTCTGTTGTTGTCTGGCAATGATGTCTTTTTAGCATTCCCTCAATAAAGATTTAAGTTCTCAAAATTGTACTCCTCTTCAGTGTGGCCCGAGAGCAACATTATTCGTTAGTCTAGCGGCATAGACTTCTTTTTGCACAGTAGCCCAGACAAGTAAAAAGAATAGGGGCATTAATCAAATGTAACCGGCAGTTTTAAAATTTCTGGATTACATATGTCTGTCAGATGATAAAGAACGTGATAAATTATTAAACTATAATTTGAAACTGTAACCTAATTTTTTATTCGGTGAAATGTATTTACAAGCAGAAACTTGTAATTAGCTTATTTTTATTTCTAACTCCCAGCAAAATCTTAAAAATAACGTTTAGAAGGTATTCTTTTATGGTACTGATATAGGGTTGTACTTAACTTTTAACTCCTGTGCGCTTTTTTTTGTGAGATAAAGATATGTTCCCTTAAGATATTTGTAGTGCATAATTGAGATTTGCAATTAGTTTTTTTTTATTTTCTAACCCCAGCACAATCTTTAAAAAGATCTTTTAGTGGGTATTCTTTTATGTTGGCGATATAGGAAAGTACTTAACCTTCCTGTGGTTATTTTTATGAGATAAAAACTACTTTGAGTTGTCCGTTTTCAATTAATTTTATTATTTTAATTTAAACTTGCCACTTGGTAAGTAATCATGACCGCAAGCGGCAGGAAGATACTAAAAATTACTGATATTTTATGTTGCTAAAGAGGAAATGCTTATGGAATAAGTTTGTGAAACTACACAACAGCAATGGGGTGCAGAAAAGCACAAGGTACAACTGGTTACACTTCGCGTACGGGCAATATATTTTACGTTTTTTGCAGTCTGTCAATAGAGCTCGGGTCACGTAAAATTGCGTATTTAGTAGAATTGTGGTGGATACCCCCTAACAACCACAAATCTACTAAATACGTATAATTATATGTGGGTGTGACATTATATGCGTGTTGTTTGCGTTGCTATGCAACGCTTTCCATTTTTTCTTTCCACATGTTATGATTGTCGCGTTACTCGATCTTTTGTTACGCTATTTCGTCTTCAATCGAATTCCTAGTTCCAGAACGTACAAGTCGTGTTTTGTCAATTTGAAAATTGGTTTTTTTACTGTTGAATACAAAATTGATAAAATGAGCCGTTGTGACAGACATAGTGATGAAGAAATATGCACCGACAGATTATCGGACTTTAATTTTAAAAATCGTTTATTTTTGTAATTTCGTAATTTTATTTTATTTTATTTATTTATTTTTTGTTAAATCATCATACAGTATATATTAAAGTGTAAAATAAAATTTCCGTTCATAAACACAAAGTAGTTTTCGATTTATTGCGATTTTTCTGAATAACTAAACTTTCGCTCGATTCACGAAAAAATGCCCACTGCACGCATAAATTGAGGGAAGCATACTAGCATGCCAAGTGTTAACTATGCTAAAAATAAGGCCTGTCTTCCATTATCGAGTTTTTCGTGTGCCTCTGCTGGTACAATATTTCGCCTTCTTACTGGACCCGACTGCCTTAGTGCTCATTTGTTTAGGATTGGACTTAAGGACTCTCCTAATTCTAATTTCTGTAATTTTGGACAACGTCTAAACCAAGAACATTTAGACTCCTGCACTGCATTGTATAATTTTATTTCTGATGATCAAAAATATTCAGATGCTAGAAGACTAATTCCTCAGTTACCAAATGCATCAAATTTGTAAATATATACAACTGCCAGGTTTATAATTACAAATACCTGCTATATATTTACCAATATACAAGTATAAAAAGTATTGGTAAATGTATAAGATAAATATTAGTAAATATATACAGTTATTTATTTACCAATACTTATATTTAAACTCTAACTAAAGTTAAAGTATCTACTGTTGTGATACAGAACTTTACTTAAGGACAGAATACATCTCGCGATGCAGTGAAAATATTTTTCGATATATTCCAATAAATTTCGAATACGTTACGAGGTATATGAAATACCAAACAAAGTACTAAACTGAAAACATTATATTTTTAAGTTTTTAAAATTGAAATTTTAGTTCTATCTAATTGAATTATGAAATATCACTCGAAATAAGGTTCAGACAGAACGTTTTAATATCTCTGAGGTATAATACATATATATCCCCAAACATAAAATTCAATCGTTGCTGACAACAAACAACTTTAAACAATTATTTAAACAAGCATTTTGGAATGTTATAAATATTTGAAATACTCCAGAGATATTGTTATCTGAAATTTACCAGCAATCTACAAGGTAGAGAATAAAACTACAGTTAAAGTTAATGTATTTCTCATAGAAACAGTAAGTCCAATAGCATTCTATAAATATGCTAACGGCACATTCCTTGGATTACCTTCCTACTATCCTCCGGGGTATTAGTAGACATTAAAAATTGGATTTCATCCCTTAACTTTATAAAGCACTTCTAACACGACCAAACTCAATATTTGTTTATTGATAATATCCACTACTTAAATACGGTTAAAAGCAAATTTACGGGCAATCAGCATTTGCAATCATTCTAAGTGGTATAAAAAACACAATGTATATTTAAGCTTTAAAAAAAGTGAGAAACTTTAGATACCAGTTTTAAAAGCAATAAAAAACATTTTAGGAGTATCGCCGCATTACCAAGTACTGTATTATATTTTAGGGTTTATTTCTCTAAAAAAATAAGGATAATGAGGAAGATTGTAGTGTAATATAATAATAACCATGCAGCTTACATTAATCTAGTATTTCAAATGAGAAAATTCATTGTGTTTAAAACTTTCATATTCTGTGCTGTCTAAAATTTTCCCTAAAAGTGGAACAACATTCTATAAAAAGGCTTCCAAGATATTACTATGACATTCATGTTTAATCATACTTAACAATTGATACTTCTAGATGATTCAAAAACATCCCACCATACATATTTAAGCATCAAAAATTTAGTAAAATCTCATTTTCCTTAAAAAGGGAATCATTTATTAAAATATTTAGTCCAATAACATTCTGTAAAATGCTCCCAGTACATTGCTAGTTTTGGTTTCAAACACTGAGTCTACTTTATTGCTACATAAGACAGGGACCTACTGCTTAAAGCTAATTCATAACGGCTACGATCATCCATACCATCAGTGGGGTTGAAACCAAAGAAAGCCAAACGATGGCCGAAAGGTTAAGACTATGATCTTCGATACCGGAGTTCGTGGGTTCGAATTAAACTGTGGTATAAATGTTCGTAGTCATTCGGAATCGTCTTTAAGCAGTAGGTCTCGATTCATTAGTATTTGTGGTGCATAAAAGTACACCATAGCTCTCCAAACCTAACTCCTGTACCGAATAGCACGCTTTGCTAGGATATTTGTTGTTCAAACATTTAGCAGTCGTAATATTTCCAGTTAGATCAAAAAATAAACTATCATATTTATGCATTAAAAAGGAGAGAGATTTTCAGTGCCTGAACCCACTTTGCCGATTTGTAACGGCACACTAATAGTAAATCCCATTCTTATGAAAATTAGAATACTAAATTAGAAAATAGATTTTAAATATTTTATTTCTATATTCTTCCTCATCTACAAATGTAAAACTAATATAGTTAATTTCTTTTTTCTTAATTAGAATCTATATAAACACCAAATCAAATGTAAGTACAAATACATTCAATGCTTTGATGGCAAAGGAAAGTAAAATATCAACAAACATATGACCTATCACCCCCTTCCTTTAAAATGTTTAGATGAATTTGTAAAGTAAAGAGGATTAAGAACAAATTCTAATTAAAAATTCTGCATTTTATTTCAATACAATTGTAATGTTGAGTGATAATTTTCTCCGTATTGGTGAACACGTAATACCGCCCTGCCTCAAACACCCGTTTCGAGGACAACTAAAAAATACTTAGCAGCATTTTCTTTTAAACTTTTTTTATTATAGGTAGGTTTTCTTTCATTTACTATTAAACTGTCGTTCTTGTTTAACACATTGTATGCAAGATATCTACTAGTACATTTTCTGACGATTGATACTTAAGCGCGGGTCACGAACTAGTGCGGGTTAGTGTAACAACATGGTTTGTTTGTGGGTACAAAAATAATGGTATATACAATAAAACGAACCTGAATGTTCTTGTCTACTACATAGAAATAAAAATTAAATATAAATTTTATGATGTCCCATTGGAATGGGTAACTGATCAATTACCTGAAACTAACATTCCAGATCGAGGGCCGCCCACATCTAGTACGCAAAGGGCAGCTAAATATGACCCCCTGGAAGATTATCACTGGATATGTGGAAACATATTTTAGAGAAATTATTACTACTGGGAAGAAAAAACTGCAAAGACAATGTCGTGTGTGTGCTGTGAAAAAAGTGCGGAGTGAAACATCTTACATATGCAAGTTTTGCCGTGTACCTCTTCGTAGGGGAAAATGCTTTGAACGTTACCACACTGTAAAACATTATTAGTTTTATGATTGCTCTTTTCATTTTTTATGATGCAAAAATGTTTATATATAACATAATTCGAAAAAGTTAAAACTATATAGTACTATTTCTATCTGATTTTTCATATTTATGATATTATAAATTTTTCCCATAAAAAATATATTTTTAAAATCTTATGGTTGTTACTTATATATTTCTATTTATATATTTGTTTATATATTTCAATATAAAATACAAAAAGTTCGTTAAAAGATTAAATAATTTTTTATCTATTAAGATTTAACTGAATAACTAAATTTACTCTCAAAACGCCCTCTTCCGGTGCAATTCCGCTGCGAAATGTACCCGCACAATGTGTTAATATAAGATGGAATGATCTAATTTTTTGGAGATCATTTTACTTTTTATTAAACAAAGACAGTTTAAAATAAGTAATTATTCTAACTGGACTGGAATTCCAAAATAAGTAATTATCCTAACTGGACAGGAATTCTAAAATATATAATTATCCTAACTAGACTGGAATCTTAAAATATCTACTGGACAATTGATTGAAATATTATTTTTTATGTATTCAGTATATTTCAGTTAAAACAAGTAAGTAGAAAAACAAGTAGTAGGTAGTAAGTAGAAAAACAAGTTAAAACAAATAAGTAGACAGTTTGAAATAAGTAACTATCCTAACTGGACTGGAATTCCAAAATAAGTAATTATCCTAACTGGACTGGAATTCTAAAATAAGTAATTATCCTAACTGGACTGGAATCCTAAAATATCTGCTGCACAATTAATTGAAAGTATATTTTTTATGTATTCAGTATATTTCACAGTAGTATTGTAATGTTGTTTATTTGCAGGTTCAAGCAATCCACCAGATCTTTTTGAAGAAAGTGATGAATCCTCAAAAATAAAAGATTATATTCTTCCATTTCGAAAATAGGAAAGTTGTGATTTTGACTTTCTTTTAAAACATGTGTATCACTGATTTTAAATGTATATTTTATGATAAAAATTTCTATTTATTTCTTTTTAAATTGTGGTATTTTCTTTACTCAAAATAAAGACACGGGTAATTAGGAATCTAAAATGTAGTATCCTTAAAGTCAGTGAAAACCACATCCCAGTTTTTCGTATATTAACACGTGTGCTGGTACATTTAACAGATGAATTGTACCGGGAGTGGGCGTTTTGCGCGTAGATTTAGTTATTCAGTTAAATCTCAATAGATCGAATTTTTTTTAATTTTTTACCAACTTTTAGTATTTTTTTATTGAAATATATAATCAAATATATATATATATATATATATATATATATATATATATATATATATATATATATATGTATATATATAATATATAAATATACATATGTATATATATATTCGCATGCATAAATAAAAAGTTAATTTTAAATCTAAATTGATTTTTTTAATCAACCTTCCCGTTCTGTGGTTCCGCATCGACTCATGTAAAAACTAATTTTATTTGTCTAAATTTTTCAGAATCTATGTAGTGGTAGACAAGAACATTTGGCTTCGTTTTCCTGTATATACCGTTATTTTTGTACCCACAAATAAACCATGTTGTTACACTAACCCGTACTATTAAGTGACCCGAGCTCAAGGATCAATCGGAAGAAAACGTACTAGTACGTTTCCCGCATACAATGTGTTAAAAGAACTTGATACTAGTTAGCTTCCAACTCATTGAGAATATTACCGAGTTCACCTTGTCACAACTTTTACGAACAAGAAAGCACTTGAATGTAGTAATTACCGTTTCATGTTGGCAAACAGGTGCGACATTGGCCTAAGAAACTAAGATCATGAACAATTAGTAATAGAGATAAAATTATTTTATGTAGAACACTAATTCCACTAGCAGTTATCTATAGTAGCAAAAGCTGAACATCGAGTAAGCATATCGAAAAACAGATAGGGTCTGGTGGGGTAAAATGGGTATTTTTTATAATTTACTTAAGACACATCGTAACTTTTAACAAGTATATTTTAACGTTGTAATATACTTTTACACATTTCTTGACAACATTTATATTCCTTTAGAAGTTTTGTATTTTGCATCTATCAAGATAGATTACATTGTTAGCAAATCAGGAATATATGTTTCTTTACTAAGGTCTTAATTTTCAAAAAAGTAAAATTTTATTTCTTTTATAGTCAATATTTTTAATAACCAACTGCATGTGTTTCAAAAGCAGGCAAAAAATATTTTTAAATATATTGTTTAACGATTATTTTTATATAATGGGGGAATATAGGTAATGGTTAGGCTTAACAATTTATTACAAAGTTCTAAATTTTTAGATGTAATGATTTAAACCAGCCCTTCAATTTTAGTGTAAATAATATTACATAGTATTTAAAAACATTTTTTGTTGTGGTATAGAGTAAATAAATACAGTAATAGTAAAATTGAGTTTGTAAAGCTTAAAAATAATATGTTTACACTGCTGTTTTGTACATATGCGACTGGTAATTTTCATCCTCCTTTCACTATATAAAAAGTCCAAATTTATATGAATCTTAGACCAAGGTTGGACCACATGGTGCATTTTATGGCTGCCCATAGTAAGGGTGGACTCATGATACTATGTTTGAATCTTGGATGGAACATTTTCTCAAACAAGTGGATTACCTGGAAAAACCCATTCTTTGGATATTCGATGGTCACTTGGACTATGGACATATAAGATAGTAAAACAAGCATTGGACAAAAGAATCCCCATTCACTCCTTTCCATCAAATTCAAGCCATGCCCTGCAAACTTTGGATGTATTTGTCCCTATGAAGTGTGACTGGAGAAAAATCCTGTGGTACAAGGAGAACTATCTTCAAAAAGTGTCTAAAGCGACATTCCCTAACCTGCTGAAACAGCTATTTGATACTGTGGAGGAAAAGGCTGTTAAGCACAAAACAGTGCTAACTGAATAAGATGGAGAAATAACAGTAAACAGTGTTGCAGACTTCCACAACAGCTACTATGGAAGCACTTCCTATGCAAAATTCCAGGTAAACCACTTCGAATTTTGCGATTTCTTCTCCATATAAACCCTATTACCTAGAAAATGACAGACGAAAAAGAAACCTACTATTTTTTTTAAGAAAAGTACTACCAAATTTACATTGCTGTAACAGAAAGTAGGATTTGGTTATTTCATTACTGCCATGAAATTTATAATTGATATAAATAACCAGACATTGTTAAAGCTATCAAATCAACCCAAATAATATACCTCGAATCAGAAAATGACTATCCCAGTAAAATATCTCTCAACAAAATTTGAAGTAACAAGAAATGAGGAAGACCTCTACTCAGATGGTTTGAGGATGTTGAGGAACACATGAAAGAATTAACCCCTTTCCTGTGACGCTCTAACTCAGTTCGGGCAACACAAATGCGCCAATTTTGGAATGCACGACCCAAGTACGGGCAAAAGAAAAATCGGTATTTCAAGTCCGGGAGGCCTCAAAATCGGTTAGTCCAATGCATAATAATTAATTTGCCATTTTGACAATAGATTTAAACTTTCTCGGAAAATGTACGGCAGTTTATCACCATTTGTCGCTATTTCTAGGATACTGTAAAAGGATTTGTGAAATTCAAAGGAATCTGGGAGACATGGAATTCTGACAGTTGATTCAAATAATATTGTTGTGTTAGTTTATTATATTTAACCAGAAAATTGTCATTTATTTTATGTAATTTGAGCGAAAATTACTGTAATCCCTTCACATTTCCCATAAATGTAAAAATATTGAAAATAGGAGTTAGATTATATTTAAAAAAAAATCTAACATTTTGATGATAACGTAAAAAGTAAAGAGAAAAATTCCCTTGTTTGATACGTTTTTCTCTGATACATTCCGCAAGCAAGGGGTTAGGCTGGTTACACACACGGCGGATTTCTTCGAGTAGTAAATTTACCGACGCCGCTATTTCAATAGTAGTCTATTGAAATAAACTAGAGCTTGCACATTAGACAAAAAACTATCGGTTAATTTGCCGTCGATGGTAGCTCTGCAGCCGTCTGATGCCACTAGAACTCAGCGGAATTTTATCCGTCGTCTCGAACTAGAGATCTATGCTACTTAGTGAACGTTTGCATACACAGTGGTTTTTTCTACCATTTGCTTTAGACTTTCGTTGTGAATATGAATAGTTCCGTGAACACGAGCGCTATTGATCATGAAATTCTGATTTCATTAATACAAGAGAGACCTTTGAGACCTTTTTTTACGGGATAAAACTCTGGAAATTTTTAAAGACAAAAACGCTACTCCTAAAGCTTGGCATAAAGTTTGCCTTGGATTTCGAAGCGATTTAGATCAATTGCAAAAAAATAGAAAAATGAATTTGGTAAACATATTTTCTCACATACCTATACATCCAGTGGCCAAATACTTTTTAACCACCTGCAACGGAAGTTGGGTCTAGTAAAAATAGTCTGCAGAACAGTGCACGACTCTAAAAATTTTTGTATTTCTGCTTATTAATGAAACATACGGCTTTTCATTACTGTTTCCTATAGAATTAAGGATTGTAAATATTTTTAGAATTTAAACATAAACAGTATAAATACGAATTGTAAATTTTTAGCGAAAGAAAAATCGCTATGACTAAATTTCGATTAGTTGAGTATTTAACATATCGATATTTTTCTCACACTCGCAGCCAAAATGCCGGAATTTTGAAGCCCTGAACAAACGTAGGTTTTGTCCGCTCCTATAGACCGGGTCCTGCTATATAGCAGCAGTTTTACACTGCGTAAGACTACGACGACGGAAATTTTCCCACCCAGTGTGTGAACGTTGATTTCGTCGATCGGCGACGGTAAAATCTCCGCTCGGTAAAAAATCCGCGGTCTGTGCAACCAGCCTAAAAGACTACTAGCTGGAAACACACAACATACGATAGACTCAGATGGAAAAATCTCTTTGAGAAGTACATGGCTAACTCTAGGTTATTATGCCAAGATCGTAAGTACGGATATAAATGTCGTGTAGTCCTCCTTTATATTTGAGTATCAACCTGTGATCAAATGTATAGAAGTGTTTTATTTTCCATCGCATTGTGTTAAGTATTTTTGTACTAAATTTAACCACAGGTTCTGAGAAACTACAGACATAAAAATAAATTAACAGCTAAATTGATAGCAACCGAGACAAGCTTAATATTAAAATATAAATTTATTAGCATATATATATATATATATATATATATATATATATATATATATATATATATATATATATATATATATATATATATATATATATATATATATATATATATATATATATATATATATACATCTATGTACAAATAATGCTAATGCTAATTTAATGATGCTAATTTTCATAAGTAAGCTTTTTCAAACTCTTCTAATTTCGTTCTGACAAATTTTATATATTTAAGAAATTTTGTAAATAGATAGAGGACCTAATCTCGATTTCAAAAATGTATGCAAAATGGAAGTACCTTTGTGGGTCTAAAATTTTGGGCCCGGAACACTTCTGGTTGAAGGGTATCTATGGCTGATTAGGAGAGGGAATCTATATCATCCGTTGGTCTCGTCAGGGGCTTCCTCCTGAGTCTCTGGGGTGCGACCGTACAATTTGGTGCAGGAACACTTCCTGTCGGACTTGGCTGGGATCCCCTAGTCTGGACTATCGAGCACCTTCTCGTCTGGACACACGAATCTCTTCCGTCGGACCCGACTGGACTCCCGACTTTAGAACACCTTCTTTTGGGACCTCCGCATCCTCTCTCATCTTTTTAGATTTTGGATATTTTATTATTTCAACCTTGTCCCCTCCTCCTTCTTGTCTTCCAATCGGGATAGTTGTAAGGATTTCATTGGCCTGCTTCAAACCCGCCTTGAGACCGCCAACGTGCCAAACCTTATCCCTTCTAATAGGGCACTGTCCCTTAGGGACTCATAAATACACCATTCTAATTTAATGTCAAGTTCGGAGACGAGATTCTAATCTGGGACTGGAATCAGAACCCCGCCCGAGACCACCGTACAAGACAACAATATCCGTTGAAAAGAAATTTATGATCCTCTATCTCTTTACAACGATGTGATGAGGTCAGATTTAGATCTCGAACATTTTACTTCATGTATGAATGAATCATATATCAGATCTAAATCGCCTCATCACAATAAAAACATGTTGAGGATCACGTGGATACACATAAGGTTCAATTAAAAATACATTCCAGTTTTTTTTTTGTATAAAGACACTAACCATCTATCATTGGGTTAAGTGAACTCATTCAAATTTGACATTTAATAACGTATTCTGCACAAAACCTGTAGGCTTTGCAAATTATATACATAACAGCATACAGCCCGTTATTTGATGGGATCAGTAAAATTTTCAATTTTCTAGAATTGAAAATTACCCTATGAGGCAGTAAAAAAATGGTTTGTTTTTTAGCTGAGAATTATCTGGTACATGCTCAATAATTTGTTTATCTTTACTGATCGCATGTTGGTTGCCAACTTTCATTTATCTTGCCATAATACGTGATAGGATGAACAGCAGAGGTTTTAATATTGACAGTGATTATTTGGCGGTATATATGAATGATGTCCAAAATTGAGCGAATCGATTGGATACTGTGTGGTTATGTATAAAATACAAACACACAAATAAGCAAACTTCTTTATTTTCAAAGATATATAACTTAAACGATAGATATTTATTAGTTTGTGAAATAGATTCCTAGACTTTTATGAAAAGAATTTCTTGTTCATACAGGTGATAAAATTTCCATTGCAACAAAAAATAATCGATGATTAAATTTAAAAGCACATATGTACCTAATCTGTTATTTAAGCTAAATATAAAAAAAAATATTTACGTAATATCTAAGTTCAGTGATAAAACATAAGAAAATAATGCAGACTTAAATAATTTAAAATAAGAAATGATTAAAAGAGATGGTTAAAGGAATGATGTCATAATGTTTGAAAAAGATTGTTACTTTTGCCTATTTATTATGTAATAAATTCATAAATTTAATGTTATTCTCTTAACCGGGAACAAAGATTGAAATAATGGCACTAAACGCTCAAAAAGGGGGAAAGGGGTAGATTTCGAACGTTTTCGAACTTGCATAGAATTTTGCTAACTCTAACTTATCAAAAATACAATATGGATGTACCTATCCATTCCAGGTACAACCGCTTCATAAATTCAGAACAGACGGACAGATGGACAGACAACTTAGACTATTATTATATAGGGGATACATATATATATAAAGGGGGATATAATTATTTTTAAGCTTTACTAATAAAAAAATGTACAGTAAAATGGGAAAGAAATTTTTAGCATTTTCTGGCTTCTAATTTAGCACCGTATAAATGACGTATCAATCGGAGTAAAGGTAATTAATATAGGATAAAATTGATCTGAATCTCTTTTTAAGAGATAGGGGTTAATTATTTGACACATGAAAGGTTTAACTATTCGTCATTAATTTACAAAAGGTATTATGCAAGCACAGTAAAGTTTTAGCAGTCTAGCACTAATTTCACCGTTAGTATTTGTAGGAACAACTCAAAGTAATAAAGTTTAGTGTAGTTACACAGTAGACCTTCACGTCTATAAGAAACCTGCCTACACACCTTACAACAGAGTTAGGGTTTTGCATATTCAATTTTATAGGTTTTAAATGGTTAACCGTAGATCACACTACTAACGTCTGGTTGAGTTTTCACAAATAAAATCTAAAAAGAATTTGTTTGAGCATAAATAGTTCATTTTCATTTAAACCCATGCCTCATTAGCCTTTGTGTAGCGAAACATTAAACAGTAACGTTCAAACCGAAACCATTTATTTTAATTGAAAGCGTTTGTATCACCGGATTGTATCTGATTTAAAATAAATTTTTAAAAAGTCTTATTGCGAGTGTAACAACAGTAACAACGTTTGACAAGATCAGAATAATGGTTAACGTTAAATACTTACCGCAGTAAGAAATATTCAGAAGTTTGATGTAGTTTTATTTACGTAATTCCATCCTTTAGAGAAGTGGAAAGAAGGGAAAGAAGTTTCCACTGGTACTAGAATGTTATTTAAGAGATCAAACTTGTTTCATTTTTAAGATACACACATAAACTCTCAGCACAAAAGCCCATAATATTGTCAAATTATATTTGATACAACATTTTTTTTAAACTGATCTCTCTCTCTCACTCTAAGCCGAACGCAGGCCGATTTGTTAGGGCGCTGATAGTCGGTACCGGAATTCGTGGGATCGAATCCCACTATGACATGGATATTCGTAGTCCTTTCGATTCGGCTTTAAGCAGTAGGTCTCGGTCTCATTAACCCTCAAGTGCAAAACAGTAGATCGTAGCGCTCGAAACCAAACCTCTCTCTCTCTCTCTCTCTCTCTCTCTCTCTCTCTCTCTCTCTCTCTCTCTATATATATATATATATATATATATATATATATATATATATATATTATATATATATATATATGTGTGTGTGTGTCTATAGAAGGTCTAAAAAAGGGGTATTTGGAAATTACGTGAGTTATAAAGGATTTTAAAAAAGGAACTTTTTTATAATAATAAAATAAATGAAAAAAACCCACACTTGCGTAACCTTTTGGAGTAATTCAGTCAATCGGAATGATATTTGAAGGATTTGATGATTAAACTAACCGATATGAGTTTTTTAGAAAGTGGACATGAAGTTGTCAACACCTTTCCACGCTTAGCTCCCTCACGAACAAATGAAAATGGTGCAAGTTTTGCTTTAAATGAAACGATGATTTAATGAAATTATTATCAAGGAAGAATGTTTTCCATTTTCCTTAACACTGGACCATGTCATATCTATCTATCTATCTATCTATCTATCTATCTATCTATCTATCTATATATATATATATATATATATATATATATATATATATATATATATATATATATATATATATATATATATACAGGATGTCCCAAAACGACCTCATAAACTCTGCACAGCTAGATTCCTCATTGGGAGTACATAAAAACTGCCCAAAGAAGCGTTCCTGTACGATCCATAGTTTACGAGAAATGTACGAAAAACAAAGTATAACGTCACTGCCGGTGGAAGAAAAAACCTTTTATAGAACATATCAACAGCAGTATATGCACAATTTAAAGCAGATGGTCAAAGTATCCACCGTGTATGTCGAGGCAGGCTTGAGCACGGGGAGGAATGGCTGTCATCACACAATGCAGCATCGTGAGGTCCACCGAAGTACAAGCAGCATGCAGACGATCAACTAAGTCCACTGGTGTTGCCACTACGTTTTGATACACTAATTAATTGAGATGGCCCCATAGGAAAAAATCCAACGGTGTAAGATCTGGCAAACGTGGCGGCCATAGAACCGTACATCCGTGCCCAATCCAGCGGCCGGGATATTCCATATCCACGTACAGGAGCAAAGAAATGCGCCGTAGCCCATCATGCTAGAACCAAAGACCCTGTTTTGCCGCTAATGGTATGCCATCGAGTAACTGGGTTAAGACCTCATTGAGAAACACCAAGTTCGACAATCCCGAGATCCATTCAAGAAACAGATATGGTCCAAGCAGGCGATCCCCGAGTATGCCGGCCCACACGTTAAGAGACCAACGTTCATGATGTTTCTGTGGCCGGATTGCATGCTGATTGTCCCGGGATCACATATGGCTGTTGTGATGATTGAATATACATTTTAAACATTATTGTCTGAAAAGATATGCAAATACTGTTGTTGTATGTTCAATAAAGTGTTTTTTGTTGCACCAGCAGTGACGTCATACTTTTACTTCGCATTTCTCTCGTAAACTATGGATCGAACAGGAACGATTCTTTGGCAGTTTTTATGTACTCCCAACGAGAAATCTAGCTGTGCAGAACTAATGCAGTCGGTTTGTGACACCCTGTCTATATGTGTGTATATATATATATATATATATATATATATATATATATATATATATATATATATGAAAATGTTTTCTATGTACTTTATACAAATCTGCAATTTTTGACGGATTTGGATGAAAATTGATTTAAGGGTGGTAAGGGGTATCTATCAGCATTGTCTACTTTATTTCGTTCGAAAAACATCCCTTTATCCCTTTTCAGTACTCTTTTTTTACAGTCTTAGAGCTCTTTTTTAACCCCATTTACATATACCAGTAAAGTTACCTTCATTCGGTATACGAGGGTTGCTATTTATATTTCTGGCCTTGCCAACAGTAAGTGTTGCTGGGCGATCGCAGACGATTTTAATCGAAAGTTTGATATTTTTAAACATAAATTCAGCAGACGATTTACCATTATAGCTTTATTTGTGTTGTTGACAGTAAATTGAAAAGTTCTTCTCTTTCAAAAAATGGAATTGAATCGTGAACATTTTCGTGCCATTATTTTTCATAATTTTAGACGTGGATTGTCAGGACAAGAGTGCTTCGATGAACTTACTTCTTTATATAGCGATAAAGCGCCATCCTACATCACTGTAAAAAAATTGGTATAACGAATTTAATCGTGGTCGATGTTCGATCCAGGATGAATCCCGTGCAGGTCGTCCAAAGTCCGTTGTTGTACCAGAAAAGATCGATGCTGTGCGTGAACTGATAAAGCAAGATCGTCATGTGACATACCGTGAGATAGAGGCGTTTTTGGACATTAGTATGACTAGCATCAATAAAATATTGCATGAACATTTGCTCATAAAAAAATTGTTCGCTTTGGATCCCGCATAATCTGACAAACGTTCAAAAAAAGGCTAGTGTCGATTGGTGCAAGGAAATGTTGGAAAAATACGTTCAAGGTACATCAAAGTCTGTGTATAACATCTACACAGGTGACGAATCATGGATCTATGCATATGAACCGGAAACAAAACAGCAATCAACTGTATGGGTCTTCCAAGACGAGGCAAAATCAACAAAAGTTGTTCGAGGAAGAAGCACATCGAAACAAATGATTGCCTGTTTCTTCGGCATTAACGGTCATGTGGCAACAGTGGCGTTAGAGCAACGCAGGACGGTCAATTTTGAATGGTACACGACCATTTGTTTGCCAGAAGTCATCGGAGAAATTCGAAAAAGCAGAAGAACAGGCGAATCATTCTTCATCATGACAATGCGAGCTTTCACACATCGACTCAAACAAATTCATTTCTGACGGAGCGAAAGATTGAACTGATGGGTCATCCGCCGTACAGCCCTGATTTGGCACCCAATGACTTCTTATTCCCACACATCAAAAACAAATTATGTGGACAACGATTTTCAACCCCCGAAGAAGCGGTTGATGCATTCAAAACGCATGTTTTGGAGTTACCTCAATCGGACTGGAAAAAGTTCTTTGAAAATTGGTTCAGACGCATGCAAAATTGTATTGATCATCATGGAGAATATTTTGAAAAACAATAAACCAATTTCGATCCTACATCTTTGTTTTTTCATTATTAGGCCAGAAATATAAATAGCGATCCTCGTATTCCAGAGTCATAAATACGGCGTTATCGCCATTTCGCTGTTTGACTCATAGCTGGTTGTTCAACGCTTTAGATGACTAACTTGGCGCGGGTTTTTGCTCTCAGCTAATTAACCACCATGATCAAGAACATAATTTGGCACAGTTTTTGATGGCGACCTTTTCGCTGAAAATGTGGCAGGGGAAGAAATGAGAGATCGTTAAAAAAATTGCTAAGAATGCAGAATTTTTTCCAGTACTCTACATCCAGCCTTCAGAGATAGAAAGGCAAAAAGTAAAAAATTATGAAATAAAATATCTTTGTACGGAAGTACTTTCCATCACATTTAATATCATCATTATTTACAACAGGATGCAATACAGATTTACAAAAACAGAAAGTGTATAACCCTAGTGAAAAAGATCCACTGACTCACAAAACATCTTTTTAAATTATAAAAATCAGAAACTGTGCCAAATAGAAGATAATTACCTTTTTTATTTTGTGAACCTTAATTTTCTCAAAGTGAACGGTATATTTTATTTTATAGCCCAATAAAAAATATTTTTAGCTTTAATTTTAAAGCGTTGCATACCTCTAAAATTTTAGTTTACAGAATGAAACCAATATTATACTTCAATTTGATACAAAAATTTAGTTTCTAATGTACACATTTCAAAAAATAATCTTAAGAGAAAGCGAATTTCCTTTCTTTTAATGATGTGCAATTTTTTTACACTAAAAATTAATATTTGAAATGACATAATCATTTTTAAAAATTATACTGTTATTAAAGAATTTGTAAAGAATTCATCCTAAGGGATATAAAATTTTTTATGATGAATAGAAAAGATCTTTTATTAGGAAGGTTTAAAGTCTCGAAAGGAACTATGTTCCCTTAAGAAAACCTCAAAGAATTCTAGAAATCTAACAAATGTTGTTTAATTCTCGTTAAATTTACCTTTCAATAGCTGTTCTCAATAGTAAGATAAACTGAAAATAAAACTGGTTTTCTCTTCATATAAGTTTTGTGTCAATTAAGTTTTGTGCTTTGAAAAGACTTCCAGAAGCTTTCAAGTCGTCTATTTTGTATGCAGTAACACGAAGTGATTTAAAGTTTTCTGTTTTTGAAGTTTGCTTTGTGCATACGTAAATTCAATTAAGAATATGTAAATTCACGATAGATGCTGTATAGATATTCTAAAACAAGATGTAGAAGAGGCGTTAAAATAAATAAAGCTTAACATATTCCGGGACTTAGTAAAACTACTACAAACGTGGTGTCTCAGGAACTGTGATTATTGGAAGTAGAATTACAATTGAAGATTGGGTAGAGCTTCGATTTTTCCCTAACAGTACGTTTTGGGATTTGCGAGCGTGTGATTTTGGGATTACGATGCTTGAAAGTGAAATTAACCTCATCGTCTAGAAGGTGTATAAGGGTTTTAGGGGGTTGTACACAAAATATGTTGATGTTATACTTAGTTTGGTTTGGAACGCTAAGATCTACAGTTTTGCTCAAGAGGGCTAATGAGACTGGGACCTACTGCTTAAAGCCGATTCCTAACGGCTACGAACATTTATACTAGAAGCGGCCCGAACGATGGCCGAATGGTTAGGGTGCTGGCCTTCGGATCCGGAGTTCTTGGGTTCGAATCCCACTATGGCAAAGATATTCGTAGCCGTTCGGAATCGGCTTTAAGCAGTAGGTCCCGGTCTCATTAGCCCTCGTGTTGGAAAAAGTAGACCATAGCACTCCAAAACCAAAATACTAGAAGCGGAATCAAACCTGTGAACTGTGGTACCGAAGGCAACCCCCTATCATTCGAATATAGTCACGCTTCGAAGTGAGTAGCGGTGGTGAAATGGTGACAGTTTGATCAAGGAGGAAGGGGGTAACAAGAAATGTAACAATCACATATTTTGGTTAAAATACAAAGTTTAAGGGCCGGAGTGATCAAATTCGTTTAAAAGCTAACCGTGATTAACCTATGGAGCTAATCAATGAAGGGACTCACTTCTCCGTTTAAACAGAGATTAATCGCGGTTAGCTATTAATCCTTTCATGGGCCTTGGGAAGATTGCTTCCCACCTACACGATCTTACAAAATACACCTGTGGGAAGCTTGCTTTTCGCTGAAAGTTTGGCTGGCGAAGAAATAAGAGATAGGAGATAGTTAAAAGGATTGCTTAGAAGGCAGGATTTTTTCCGGAACTGTACCAGCCTTCCGAGATAGAAATGGCAAAAAGTAAAAAATTATAACATAATATATTTTTATCTCCGGAGGTACTTTCCGTCATATTTAATACGATCATTATTTACAACAGGAAGAAATACACATTTACAAAAACAGAAAGTGTATAACCCTAATAAAAAATACCCATTGACCCATCGCAAAACCCATTCTAATATATTGGTCTTGTTATTGAAACTACGGGAAGACTGATTCCCGCTTCCGTTTTGAGCTGTCATCAATTGTTTGATCGATTGCATAAAATTAACAGCTCTGTTGTGAAAATTTGGAATCATGGAGGGAGAAATAAATGGCCCACGAAAGGGTTAAACGACTTAGTGAAACCGCCCATTAAAACTGCAAATTAAATTTTGACATTATTTTTAAATTACCAAAAATTAAATGTGTTTTCATAATTGGAATGAAAGTAATTTTAGCTCAAGAATAAAATTATAAAATCTGATTTATAACGTAGTGCTTTGTTTCTGAACTTCAAGTATATGTTTTTGTAATATTGAGTGAAATGTGCAAATGAGAGAGAGGGTATGTTGAAATGTGATACTTTGTAACAAGGGAGGGGGAAGTCCAAAATATTAAAGAAAAGTATAAAGTCCTTTATAGACACCTTCTACTGTTTTCTTACATACTATGTCCCTATTGTGAAGAGTATTATTTCTTTATTACGAAAGCTGATATGAATTACTGTTTAAGAATTTTAACACATTGTTTTGGGGTACATTTCGCTGCGGAATTGTACCGGGATCGGGCGTTTTGTACGTAAATTTAGTTATTCAGTTAAATCTCAATAGATCTAAAATTATTTAATTTTTAACCAACTTTTCGTATTTTATATTGGAATATATGAAGAAATATATAAATAGACACACACACACACACACACACACACATATATATATATATATATATATATATATATATATATGTAAATTATATATAATATGTAGATTAATTTTAAAAGATTTTAATTAGGGATTCTTTACTGAGTGTGACGCGCCGTGAGGAGTTAGCCACATAAATACGGCTCACACGCAGTGATCGGAGCAGAGAGCAGTGTGTACATTCCACGGACAGAACTGTGGGTACCCGACGCAGCTAAGCGTGCCTTTGTTAAAAGTTGGGCGCCAATGTGCGACGCCGTTGAAGATGGTTGATGATTAGTGTGCTCTGAGATTTGAATAAAACTATGAAAATGTACTCAGGACTCTAGTGTCGTTTACTGGAAAGTGTCATATATATATATATATATATAATATATATATTTGTATATATATTTTATAAGTATATATATATATATATATATAAAATATATATGTATATATATGTATATATATGTATACTATGTATATATATATATATAAAATATTTTTATTTATAAAGTTATATATATGTATATATATATATGTAATATATATATATGTATGTATATATGTATATGTATACAATATAGTATATTTATTAATATATATATATATATATATAGCTATTTATAATAAGTTATGTATTTATGTATATATAATGTATATGTATGTATATGTATGTATATATATGTATATATAAATATGTATATATATATATGTAAATATTATTGTTTATATATATTAAATATATATGTATTTATATGTAAATATATGTATGTATAATATATATATGTATGTAAGTATATATATGTATATTATATATATATATAATATATGTATAATTATATATATATATATATGTATAAATATATTTTATATATATATATATATAATATATGTAGATATATGTATATATATATGTAATAAAACAATATAAGTATATATATGTGTAAATATGTGTATAATATGTGTATATATATGTGTATAAAAAATATATATATATACATATATATATACATATATATATATATATATATATATATATATATATGTTTTCTATGTATATATATATATGTATATATATATATGTATATAATATATATTTTTATATATGTATAATAATATATATATGTATATATATGTATGTATATATATAATATATGTATTATATATGTATATATATGTATAAAATTTATATGTATATATGTATATATATATGTTTATATATAAATTATATATATATATATGTATATATGTATATATATATATGTATATATATATGTTATATATTGAATATATATATATGTATATATATGTATATATATATGTAAATATGTATATATGTATATATATATATTTAAAAATATGTATATGTATTATGTATATGTATAAAATGATATATATATATGTATGTATACAATTTTATTATATATGTAATGTATATATAATGTATATAATATATGTATAATATATGTATGTATATATATATATGTATAATAATATATTTTTATATATGTATATATATTTGTATATATATATATATGATATATATATATTAAATATAAATATGTTATATATATATATTATATATATATATTTTATATGTATATATATATATATATTTTTCTTTATATATAAAGGTATATATATATATATATATGTTATAAAGTATGTATATATATTATATATAGTATCTATGTATGTATATGTATATATATGTATAAGTTTATGTATATATGTATGTATATGTATGTTTTTGTATATATTATATGTATTTTATGTATATAAAGTATATATATGTATATATATGAAATATATATATATTATATGTATATATATATATATGTTATCATATGTATTTGTATATTATATGTATATATATATTATATATTATTATAAATATAGTAAAATATATATGTTATATATATGTTATAAATATGTTATATATATATTCGTTTATATATATGATATATATATATATATATGTATAATATATATATGTATAATATGTATATTATATATGTTTATATAATATGTGAAAAATATATATGTTTATATGTATATATATATATGTATATGTATATATATATATATGTGTGTATATAATATATATGTATATATATGTATATATATATGTATATGTATATATATATTTTATATATATATATGTATATATATGTATATATATATTTTTTTATATATATATGTATATATATATGTATATATATAATATATATTTTATATATATATGTTAATAAAAACAATGTGTATATATTATATGTATAAATAAATGGTATAAATATAATATGTATTATATATGTGTATATATATATATGTATATATATTTATATGTATATGTATTTTTATATATAATATTATATATATATATATATATATATATATATGTATATATATGTATATATATATATGTATAATATGTATATATATGTATATATATAGTATGTATATTTAAAAATATATATATACATATTTTATATTATTTATATATATATATGTAAATATAAAAGTATAAATATGTTTTTGTATATATATATATGTTTTTATATATATATATATATATATGTATGTATAGATATATAATGTATATATATGTTTTTTGTATATATATGTAAATATATGTATATATATGTGTATATATATGCTATATATATATTGTATATATATATGTGTGTGTTATAAAAATGTAAAATTTTATATATGTGTATATATTATATATATATATATGTATTATATTGTTTATTCAGTTAAATCTCAATAGATCGAAAATTATTTAATTTCTTAACAAACTTATCGTGTTTTATATTGAAATATATAAATAGACAATTAAACAAATATATATATATATATATATATATATATATATATATATATATATATATATATATATATATATATATATATATATATATATATATACAAATATTTATATAATAATATATGTAATATCATTTTTGCAAGGATAAATAAAAAGTTAATTTTAAATCTAAATTGATTTTTTTAATCAACCTTCCCGTTCTGTGGTTCCGCATCTACTGATGTAAAAACTAGTTTTTGTCTAAATATTTCCAGAATCTATGTAGTAGACAAGAATATTCGGCTTCGTTTTCCTACCGTTATTTAATACCGTTATTTTTGTACCCACAAGCAATTCATGTTTTTACACTAACCCGTACTAGTACGTGACCCACACTCAAGTATCAATCGTCAGAAAACGTACTTGTCCCGCTTACCATGTGTTAATAAATTAACTGTTGAGTTTTGTCTCGAAAAGTCCATTTTAACCATGAATACGTTAGTTCTCTATAATATAACAATGACTATTAAATAAACAATGAGTACAGCTTAACACGCCCTTTGCCAGACACCAGTAGCAATAATATAAGTTACATTGATATTTCTATTTATAGTGCAAATTGCTATCGAAAATGAAGGTGAACAGCTAGAACGTACGTCCTAATTTGAAAATCCAAGATTGGTATTACTGCAGTGTTAATCAAATATTTTTTCTCTTCTATGATGGTTTTATAATTTGTGTTTTCAATAAAATTTCTCAGCCTAATCTAGTTTCTGAGCATGATACCATAGTCACTCCTTGCAAGGCGTAAGGTCCGAGGAACTTAGAATCTAAGGTGAGTGTAGTCTATAGTTAATCCATTTTTAACCAAAGGCATCATTAGCACATTGTTGACCGGCAATATTACTGAAAATTTATCTCATGTCATCGACTATTAGCTCAATTTGATTCATAATCATTCGGAAAATTAGATAAAGCATCCGCTTATAATTCATTGAAAGATTCTTCATTACGTTCCGCCATCGTTTTTTTTAAATTTTTTTAATTATTAAATATTTTTTTAAACAAAACATTTGGCGGGTCTTATAAGTGAGCGAAACAGCTTGTGTTATACTGACCAACACTTGCACTGTATGGCCACCAACAGAGAAAACAACAGCAATGCGAAAAAAACGAATCATGAGTTTACTCGTGACCGGTAAACAAACTGTTAACACTAAACATACCAGCACTTAATACCTAGTGCCGCAGTAGCTCAGCCGGCAAAAGCGATTCTCTAGTAACTGCAGGGTTACAGGTTCGAAGCCCTAGTAGGCCTAAGATCCACCATGTTCGTTGAGGGTGACTGAAGCACGTAAAATATGTTCGTGGTCACGATGTCCAAGTTGTCAATCAATACCTCTAGGGGTGACAAGCCAAGCCTATGAGTCTTCTGCTTGGTCCTGCTTCAAAATTACGAGGACCTACTTCAGCAGAACTTCTACTTTTACCCTTGAGGTGGTCGTTAAAAAGAAAGGCGTACCCCCTTGCCTTAACCCATTAACGCCCAGCGTCCTCATTTGAGGACAGTCAAAAAATGGTTTGCAGAGTTTTTGTTTTCTTGAAACGATTCTTCGTTTTTAATGGAAATAGATATTAATCTTATGAATAATCTCTCAAGTTTTCAAATATGATCTTATCTATAATTTTGTCATTTTGATCGACATTTTATGATTTTCAAGCTTAGAATAGGAACGTATTATGACCGGTATTCTGAACGTATACTGATCAAAATCATGGAAAATAGCCATATCTGTAATAAGTCATCTCTTTTCAGTACTTTTCTCATATATGATAGCAAATAAATCTCTTATCATGAAGTTTTCCTTTTTTAAAGACATCTTATTATGTTTTAAAATGACACCTCCTCACTAATGATGACTTGATGTCATATTTAAAGGTGTTTAAATTTCATATTTTGTTTTACTTCCAGGTGTCTATAATAGCTTCTATGTTAGGTATTTACTAATATATAGTCATCAGAAATATCCGGGCGTTAATGGATTAATAACGGGTTAAGCGTATAGCTCAATCGTGCTTAGTTTGATTAAGCTGCATAAGACAACAACACTTAATTCTACCATAGCCGGAGGAAACAAAATTTATTTTTTTTCTTTGTTAAAAATATCTTTATAAATTAAATCCTGTACATAAATAAATTTTAAAATATTAAAGATAAACGTTTCCAGTATTGTGTATACATATGAAGAAAAGTTAGAATAATTTGAGAAAATATAATTTTTTACCATATTTGTCCTACTATATCCCCACAAAAGGCAGTGATGTCTTTTGAAAAAAAATAAAATAAAAATATCTTTTTGAAAAAAAATTAAAGAAAATGAAAAATACGTGCATCGCATTGAACGATCTGTTTCCGAATTCCAAACATGGATTCTGAATACATATGAATGACATTTCTTTTCCTTTCAATCATTCTTCTTGACATATTTGTTTCAACTTTAAGCAAAATGGTCTCTTTTAGACGGTTTGAGGAAACCCATTTAGATGCAAACTTTTTTCACATATATCTTGGTATAAGAAATCCCTGAGATTTCAAGTATGCACTTAAACGAAACAAAAAATTTGAAATACGATATGCATGCGCATAAAAGTGTACCCATGTGCATTCATATGCAAACTCATTAATCTTTTATGTAACATATTTAAAATTATTTGAATATTGACTTAACAATATTCCACAATTTTAGCCCCTATTGCAAACATAGCTTCGTTTTAGAGAGCTCAGTAACTTAATTTTCCTATAAATAAAAGCATTAACTTGTATTTTCTTTACATGCTTTTTTAAGCTGTGTGAAAAAAATTTTATAAATTGTCAAGGTATTTCAGCCTCTCAGACACTTGTTTCTTGCAACTTAGTGAATTTAGTTGATCCAGGATTGCTAATCTAAGGTAATTCTCACGCAATTAGTTATGATCATTCTTAACCATTAGAGCACGGTGTTTTGTCCAAAAAGCCATGAAACCTAATCTCGCTTTTCTTGTGCCAAAAATATGTAAAAACACGATTATGCTGCTGTTTGATACTATAAATTTTCCATTAATTGAAAGCTGATTCGTTCATATCAATTGCGGCTTTTAATAATATTTTAATTAATCTTTAAGGAACGAAGCATTACTATTGTAGCTTACCGTTTGAGTTGAATGATCATTTTCTTATGTTGTATTTCACACTTCTTTGGTCTTTACAACATATTGTAACATTGTTAACAGCATACAGACAGAAAATCTTATTTTTTCTTTGAATAATTGGACACTCGTTTATATAATATATACTGAAAATCGTTTCGTCGAAAAGAATAAATCTATTACAATTGGCTTCGATCATTATTGTAGTTCCCGGTCTCATTAGCCCTCGTAGAGCGTTATTGATTCTATAAAAAAATTGTTAGCAACTAAAAATACTATAGTAATACTATCAATAAATAAAAGGTTTTCTTTAAAAAAATGCCTTGTTGATACTTGAGAAAAATTTATGAATTGTTAAGGTTTCTTGCAATTTAGTGAATTTAGCTGATCCAAAAAAGCTAATCTAACATATTTCTCCCGTGAGTTGTTAGGATCGCTCTTAACCATTAGAGCGCTGCGTTTTGCTCAAAAAGCCATGAAGTGCGATCGCTCTTCTCTTGTGCCACAAAATGTGTAAAAACACGACCACACTGCTGTTTGATACTATAAATATCGTATTAATTGAAAGCTGCTGTATTCATATCAATTTCGGTGTTTCATTAATATCATTCAATTGCGGTTTCTAATAATATAATAATTAATCTTTAAGGAAAGATGCATTACTATTGTAGCTTACCGTTTGAGTTGAATGATCATTTTCATATGTTGTATTTCACACTTCTTTTGCCTTTACAACATGTTGTAACATTGTTAACAGCATACAGACAGAAAATCTTATTTTTACTTTTGATACGAGGGTGTCAGGTATGAATAGGCCACTTGTTTATATAATATATACCGAAAATCGTTTCGGTAAAAAGAATAACTCTACTACAATTGGCTTCGATCATTATTGATTCTATAAAGAAACAAATGTTAGCAACTAAAAATACTATAGGAATATTATTAGTAAATAAAAGGTTTTCTTTAGAAAAATGCCTGATACTTGCGACATTATCAGGTATGCAGTAAAAAAATTGGTAATGGAATAAAAAAACTTAATTTGCGATATATATAAGAAAGGAATTTATGAAAATTGTTCATTAAAACACTTATAATAAATGGCAATTAAAAAATTGTAAGTAAAAATTACTTTTTATAAAATAATGCTAAGTATAACCATTTGTATTATTTTCAAAAAAGAAAAATAACAATTCACTTCTATCATATATGCAAAACAAATGTTCAGCAGTCAAACGGTTAATTGTTAAAAAAATTCTTTTGACTGTTTATAGAAGGTCTATATTTACAGTGGACCAAAGTAAAAATCGTACACTCAGCATGTGAAATAACTCTATTTTAATGCTCTTGCTCTAGATTTACTATAAAACAATGTAAAACTAGTACATTGAGCTTGTGAAATAACCTCTTTCGTGTAGCACTTTTAGATTAATAGAATCAAAGTAAAATTCAAACACTATACAGAATTCACATTTTCAGAAATTTTAAAAACAGGATATCATGTATCCTGTCTATGTATCATGTATGTCATGTATCATGTTCTTTATCAGGTATCATGTACTATATTTTTCGTATTTTTCACTTTTAAAATTACATATTGTAAGAATATAGCATAGGAGTTTTACTTTCACTCGCCATAAACTGTTGATTTGCAATTCTAATTTTCAATAATGACCGTAATTCATATGCAGATGGCAGCAGTCCAAATTTTTAATTCAATTAATTGGATTTACTAAGAAACTCAGACCTATATAATTTTGAGGGGATGAATTTGAGAGTCTCTTCAAAACCAAGTGGTGGTTTTTGATGGGTCTAGCAATGACAAATGAAATAAGTGTTGACTTTCAACAAAAAATATTTCAACTTTGAACAAAATGGTCTCTTTTAGACGGTATGAGTAAACCCATTTAGATGCAAACTTTTTTCACATATATCTTGACATAAAAAGTCCCTGAAATTTTAAGTATTCATTTTCACAAAAAAAAATATAAAAGACAAAATACATACGTATAAAACTGTACCCATATGCATTCATATGCATAAGCATTAATCTTTTATGTAGAATATTTAAAATTATTTGAATATTAACTAAACAATATTCCCCAATTTTAGTCCTTATTGCAAACTTAGCTTCGTTTTAGAGAGCTCAGTAACTTAATTTTCCCATATACAAAAGCATTGACTTGCATTATCTTTACATATTCTTTGAAACGATCTCAGAAAAATTTTATAAATTGTCAAGGATTTTGAGCCTCTCAGACACTTGTTCTCTTGCAACTTAGTAAATTTAGTTGATACAGGATTTTTAATCTAACATAATTCTCACGCAATTAGCTAGGATCGTTCTTAACCATTAGAGTACGGTGTTTTGTCCAAACAGCCATAAAACTTAATCTCGCTTCTCTTGTGTCAAAAATATGTACAAACACGATCACGCTGCTGTTTGATACTATAAATATCCCATTAATTGAAAACTGATGCATTCATATCAATTGCGGCTTTTAATAATATAATAATTAATCTTTTAGCAACGACGCACTACCATTTTAGCTTACAGTTTGAGTTGAATAATCATTTTTATATGTTGTATTTCCCACTTCTTTTGCCTTTACAACGTGTTGTAACATTGTTAACAGCATACAGACAGAAAATCTTAATTTTGCTTTTGATACGCCGGTGTCATATTTGAATAGACCACTTGTTTATATAATATATACCGAAAACCGTTTCGGTAAAAAGAATAACTCTACTACAATTGACTTCGATCATTATTGATTCTGTAAAATACAATTGTTAGTAACTATAAATACTATAGGAATACTATCAATAAATAAGACGTTTTCTTGAGAAAAATTGCCTTGTTGATACTTGCGACTGTGGGAGGTATGCAGTAAAATATTCGTGATTGAATTAAATAATCCAACTTAATTTGCGATATATATAAAAAGGAATTAATGAAATTTGTACATTAAAACACTTGTAATAAATGAGAATTAAAACAATTGTTAGTAAAAATTTCTTTTTATAAAATAATGTTAAGTATAACCATTTGTATTATTTTCAAAAAAGAAAAATAACAATTCACTTCTATCATACATACAAAAAAAGTTGTTCAGCAGACAAACTATTAATTGTTAGAAAAAATAACTTCTTTTGACTGTCTGTGCAAGGTCTATATAAAAAAATTGTTTAGCAGTCAAACGGTTAATTTAAAAAAAGAATAACTTCTTTTGACTGTCTGGGAAAGGACTATACTTACAGTGTCTATACTTACAAGGCCTATACAAAAAAAATTATTCAACAGTTAAACGGTTAATTGTTAAAAAAATAGCATGGTCTATACATGGTCTATACTTATAGTGGACCAAATTAAAAACGTACCATCAGCTTCTGAAATAATTCTATTTTACTACTCTTGATCTGGACTTATTGTGAACCAATGTAAAACTTGTACATTCAGCTTGTGAAATAACTTCTTTCGTGTCACAGTTTTATATTATTGGAATCTGATGTGATAATGATCCCTCCAAAGTAAAATTCAAACATTATGCCCAATTCATAATTTCAAAAATTTTAAAAGCAGGATATTTTTAGTTCAGTCCTTTATCAGGTATCCTGTACTATGTTTATCGTATTGTTCACTTTTAAAATTCCAAATTGTAAAAATATAGCATAGGAGTTTTACTTTCACTCGCTATAAACTGTTGATCTGCAATCCTAATTTTCAATGATGTCCGTAATTGATATGAATATGGCAGCAGTCCTAATTTTCAATTCAATAAATTGGATTTACTATAAAACACGTACATTCTGCTTGTGAAATAATCTCTTTCTTCTCACAATTTTAGATAATTGGGATAAAAGTAAAATTCAAACACTATGCAGAATCCACAATTTCAGAAATTGTAAAAACAGGATATTTTTAGTTCAGTTCCTGGTGTCAGGTATCATGTACTATGTTTTTCGCATTTTTCACTTAAAATTCCAAATTGTAAAAATATAGAATAGGAGTTTTATTTTCACTCGCCATAAACGTTGATATGCAATCCTTATGATGACCGTAATTGATATGAATATAGCAGCAATCCTAATTTTCAATTCAATATATTGGATTTACTATGAAACTCAGAGCTATATATGTTTTTTAGGTTTTTTTTTTATTTTGGTGTCTTTTCAAAACCAAGGGGTGATTTTTGCTGGGTTTAGCAATGACAAATGAAATAAGTGTTGATTTTCAACAAAAAAATACATATCTTTGAGATATGATAGATACATATAAACTCATATATATTCTAAAGAACTTAACAAACTTAAATACTCTGATAAGTAATTGCTAAGGACAGATCTCAAACTACTGTATAGTGAGTGAAATTAAAGTTTGTTTGGAAGTAAAGTGAAACAAAATAATTCCAGAATTATAGGACATTAAAATAAAGGTAATTTATTGAGATCTGAAATCCAGAAAAATTTTGAAAAATTTTATGTGGCATAAACGATTATTCTGTTTTGCATATATAAAAGTGTAAAATGCAATGACCCTCAGCAGACATCATGTAGTAAAATATCAATCCGTGATACCGGAACCATGGAAGTGTGATGCAAGATTCCACACGTCGTGTCATGCACAATATTATTCAACTGTTGCTGGTTTACTTTTTTTCCATTTTTCTGTCAGTGAATGGATGAGAGTCCTTGCCCATTAGAAGGCATTGTCGACCAGCAAGACAGAGCATCCTAAACTTTTTCAATGGGATTCAAGTCTTGAAAACCGGATGGTCATACGAAGCATTGAACATCCATTTTCTCTAGATACTGGACAGAAACTGTTCGATAACATGATATGTTGTCGTCCATGAAATAAAATGTATCACTGAAAAACCCATGGAATATGCAAGCATGAGGAAACAGAACATCATGTTGTTGTTGTTTTTGATGACACTTGGACAAACCAAGCACGATTGAGTTATACGCTACTCGTAATAAGGCAAAGGGTTGCGCCTTTCGTTTTAACGAGCACCGTTAAGGTGAAGGAACAACTTTGCTCAAAAGGATCCTCGTAATTTTGCATCAAGTACCAAGCAGAAGACTCGTAGACTTGGCCTGCCACCCCCAGAGGTACTTGGAGGACATTGTAACCATGAACATATTTTACGTGACCCAGTCACCTTCAACGAACACGGAGGATCTGAGGCCTTCTCGGGTTCCGAACCCACAACCACTCAGTTACGCTATTGTTTCCTTTGCCACTGAACTACTGAGGCTCACAGAACATCATTAATGTATCGTTGACCATTCATAGTCTCAGATTGAAGTATATAGAGCAACGTACAGCCAAAAATTATCCTCTCAGCCCACACCATGACACATGAAGGATATCGGTGCCTTTCCTGTAGTTTAGAAAGACTATTATTACATCAGATCAGTTGGGATGCACAGTCAGATGAGAGACATTACCTACTTTCATCAGAGATTAGTACACAAACCAGTCGTGTTTACTCCACTTGCGATGATAATAGCACCATTTCAAACGAGGTTAATGGTCTAGACAATGAGATGTGCACAACAGAATGGCAGCCGTAAAGCCCTGTGTGATGCAAATGTCTGGCTACTCTTTTTCACTTGCTAGTAGCTTGCTTACTAGAAGGAAATTCACTTTCTAGTAGTAGCAACAGAATAATTTGCTATCTCAGTAGCTTTTGTCGACAGAACTATGTACCTATCTTCTGCAGGCTCCATACTTCAAACAAGACCTGTCCTTTAAAAATTTGCTACACATTCCATTTGGCTGAAAGAATTTTCAAAAATAACACTGTAATATCTAACTCCTTGGCAACATCTGTTGTTTTCAGCCTTTTTTCATTTCATCGTTCATTCCAAAAAAGATCTCTTCCATTGTTGTTATAACAGAAATATTGTTTGAAAAACCAAAAGTATTTTTTGTCACGCACTTAAGATTTGTCTCACGAAAGCCAATTAGAGCTAATAAATGATAATTTACTATACAAATCTAGCAAAACTCTCATTGTATTTGGTGATATTGGGCTTTGATATTTTTATTTGCTTATATAACTTAATTCTTATTAAATAATCACGAAAGAATGTAGTCAATATTCCTTTTACCAAATTGGAAGATATACCACTATATACAGTGTCAAGATTATAAAAAAAAAAATTGCGACAATTAGTTTAGAAAGTTGAGTTATTTAATATTTGAAATTCTTAAAACTGCTAACATAACATATTCTAAAAAAACTTCAATTTAGAAATAATCACAACCTTTTGTATATGAACCTAAATGTCCAGACCGAAGGCTGAGGGTAAAGTGGCTACTATGTATGTAAAAAAATCCTTTGTATGTATGTGTATGTATGCATGTTCCATGTGCACTTTGAAATGACTGAATTAATCTTGATGAAATTGTGAATGGCGTTTTATGTCAACCCTGGAACTATTTGGAGTAGAACAAGTTGTTTGGAAGTTTTGGAATTCAGGAGCATGTTAAGATACAAAGCATATTTTAATTCTAAATTAAATTTAGGGACTATATTTTTTACTATAAGACATATTTTCCCTTTTCAATTGCATGTTAAAATAAAATATATTAATTTACTTAATTTATGAGATAATATTTAAGATGTGCTTTAAGATAACATTAGTTTTAGAGCTTTTTGATGAGATTTACTCGATGAATTATTTAAGTTTAAATACTTTCATTTGGCATATTACTATAGCAAAGGACGAAACCACCATTTTATATTTATCTCTAATAAAATAATCTTAAGATATAAAGAATTAATAAAAAACAAATAAAAGTAAATAAAAAATAAATAAAAAATAAATTTCAATCTAAGAATTTTTTTTAAAATTAAATACCTATTGCTTTGGATTTTTATTTTATATCCTGTAAGTAAATTAAAATCAGATATCTACTGTGTATTATTCAAATAAATTCGTTCGGAACTATATTTTTAACTATGATATGGAAGTGAGTATAGGGTTTCTAAATTCGAATTTTCATACGGCTTCGTTAATATTTTGAAAACTAATGAAAATTTTGCTGAAAATTATTTTTAGTTCATGATTATATTCCTCATTTTAATTGAAAGCAACTACTTTTCCTTTAGTTCAAGTATTTACTACTTGTAAAGGTTTATAATTAATAATCTTAAACATGTGTATAATTTTCAAAAACCTGTAGGAATTAAAGAAGAACTACAATATACATTCGGCGTTAAAAATATTTAATACTAGATTTACGAATGTTTATCATATACCTATTTTTACTAAAGTGAACCAATTTGACTCATACAAGAAAATTGAAGTTTTTTGTAAAGAAAATAGTTCTAAATTAATTTAAATGAAATGTTTATTACCAAAAAATTCATGGAAAACATTTTTTACATATAAAATTTGTTTTTAAAACACATTTTCCGCAAATATTTCTATTAGATTTAGCACAATGGTTTCTACATCTGTTTCTTTTGCATGATTGTCGAACTTGACAGTTCTTCCGTGCGTCAGTAGCATGAATTTCTGTTACTGGAATGGAAGTATTCTCGACTTCTTCTCTATATTTACTTATCAGCTCTTCAGACAATTGGAAAATAAAATCTTGACTGTTGCCCAGGCCTGAAAAGGGACCAATAAATTTCATGTTATGCGTATAACTGTTAAACCATTCTATGAGTCCAATTGGCTCACAACAGTGAAAATAGATATACCCCATTTGATAATGCGAAATGAAGGGGCTGCGGGGAAGAGGAATGAAAGTTTACATATATTTTATTACTTAACTAAAAACCAACGTATGTTTTTGAAAAGTGATATTAAAGTTTATTATATACCGGGTGGCCATAATTAAACTGACAGTGCTCACAGTGTTCTGTAGAGCGATCTATTTGCGAGAATGACGCCACATTTTGTAGGAAGGTTAAACAAGACGGGGGTACGAAAGATTCCGCGAATAAACAAAATAGTTCCAAAAGTCACCACTAGGGGAATATTTGGAGCTGTGTTATTGAAAAAAAGAGTGTGAACAAATGCAAATTAATGCGGAATAAAATTAATCTTTTATTATGCACATTTTCTGATTTAGTTCCAGTGCAATACGGCAACACTTTTAACACTAAACATACCATATAACGGGTCAAATGACCCATAAGGTTTATGTAAAAAAATGCGATGGGAAATGAATTAAAAATTCTTATTCTTTGTGTTTGCAATACATAAAAATTGGCAATATACAACTTTGTTTAATTATAAAAAAGTTTATTTGTCTATTTCCTTCCAATTTTCATATTTCATACATTTATAATCAGAAAAAATAAAGTACGGTCATTTGACCGGCTATGGTAGAAATAGGTATGTGTTAAGTGTTGGTACGTTTAGTATTAAAAAAGCGTAAAATCTACATAAACATCGGTAAAGTCTCATGATCTGCAATATCACGTAAGCTGGGCAGAAGAAGTTCTTTATTCAAATTTCACGTTACATCCATTGGCATAGTGCCAGATGCTTGGGATTTGCATTTGTTCACACTCTATTTTCTATAACACATCGCCAAATATTCCTCTAGCGGTGACTTTTGGAACTAATTTTCCGAGGAATCATTTGTCCCCCGTCTTGTTTAATCTTCCTACAAAATGTGGCGTCATTCTCACAAATAGATCGCGCTACAGAACACTATGAGCGCTGTCAGTTTAATTATGGCCACCTGGTATATATAGTGATAACATTTTTAATGAGTCAAATTGGTTCGGTCCGTAAATCTAGTGTTGATGCACAAATTATACCTCAAATATAGGCACAAACTTTAACTTTATTTTTCAGGAGATTGTTGAGTTAGAATGAGACCGTACAAACAGTTCATTTATAGTGTTGAATGACGTCAGAAGCTTTTCTTTTATATTTTTACTACAGTTTTTATATGTTCATCTTTCAAACTGACTGCAAAATGTATTATACAATGTAATATATTTAGGTTTACTACAGTCTACTTGTTTATGTGCAGTTTCACATTTCTTAACAAGTTGACTGCCATGGGGGTCACGGGTTACCGGCACTCGACTTGGCGACAGCGCAGTGGGGTCCAACGGTGACCGGTGACGCAGCAAATAATAGAAGTACATAATAATGGTAAATGAAGCCCAGTGGCTTCGCGCTCGCACGACACAGGTCCGAGGTTCGATGCCCGGGCTGGGCAAGGTTGACTCAGTCTTTCATCCCTTCAGTGGGTAGACAAACTGAGGATCAAGCATGCTTGAGAACTATATACTGGAGGTTCCGCGTAAGATTGACCACCTAACAGGGACATATGCTTCGTACCCCAGGGCTCTTGGTCACAGAAACAGAGATTAGCACCATAGGCCTTGGCCCCTAGGGGCTATTGCGCCTAGAAGTTTTTATTTGGAGCGCTACGGTCTACTTTTTGCAACACGAGGGCTAATGAGACCGGGACCTACTGCTTAAAGCCGATTCCGAACGGCTACGAACATCCATTCCATAGTGGGATTTGAACCCACAAATTCCGGTTCCGAAGGCCAGCACCCTAACCATTCGGCTATCGTTCGGCTGCTCCAAGGAGTTAAGTTTAATAATAGTAAATATGAATACCGATGAATTTTTCAATAATACCATTGTTATTATAATAGTTTGAAGAAATTAATACAATATAGAACATACAAAAATAAATTTATTAGTATATGAAAAATATACATTTTATTAGTACATATTGCTATTGAAACATTCAAGGCAAAGAAAAGGTGAATCGACGCAATCGGAACAATATGTCCGCTCTTTTAGTAAAATTCTTTGCTCTAGTTCTTCCTAGCTGCTTTGAATGCTAAAGAATGAGAGTAATTACTTAGCAATCGAAGCACGATTGTTTGAAAAAAAAGGACAATCGCAACAATGGCCTACCGCACCGTGGGAGTCACCGGTGATCGCTTTTTTAAACAGTATTTTATAAGTCATTTTTTCTGCAGCAAATAATATTTCAGCATATGCATTGCATAATGAAAAGTTAACGTCAGCGTTTTGAGTAAACGATCGGAAATTCGTCTGGCAGACAACGTGTTAACAATTGTTGTTGATGATGGTTTAAATGTAAGCATTATACAGCAACAGACTACATTTTATTTTTTTCACTTTCATTTTCGAATTTGGTATCATGTCCAAATTTTGCTATCCGAAAAGAACCCGTCAATAAGTTAGCTAGTTCATTAAGGGCCAGTCTCATCAAAGTCGTTTAACGGCTAACCGCGATTAAGCCATGGCGCCATACAATAAGGCGATTTCCCGCAGTAGGGCAAATTCTCAAATTATGACAATTCTGGCTTTAGTTTCAAACGGAAGGGCAGTTTATTGTTTGTCTATTGGCTGTTGTAAACATGAAAATGAAGGGGAAGGGCATTATAGTAGTTCGTGACGTTGCGACAAATTGCCTTATGGTAGGACGTAATTCTCCGTTTAAACAGAAATTAATCTCGGTTAGCCGTTCAACTACTTTGGGGAGACCGACCCTAAATTGTGTGTTCTGTAGTCTCATCTTAATCAACCCCAGTCTTTCAAATAAGCACACTCACTGTTCCTCTGACAATCTTAACTATGAATATAATTTTCAAAAATCCAACACGAGTTGACGTAGATACTAAATATACATTCGGCGTTGGAAATGTTGAATGCCAAATTTGTTCCTCGAGAGTAGGCACAAAATTTAACTGGCATTTTTCAGATAATTGTTAATTTAGAATGAGAATGTCCAAACAGTCTTCCTTGTTCAGGATTTAATGACGTCAGCATCCTCCTTTTCATAAATTTCTTATATGTCCAGCTTTCAAATTAATTGCAAAATGAATTATACACTATAATATAGTTGAGGTGTACTACTTTGATTACCTCAAGAGTAGGCACAAACTTTAACTGGCATTTTTCAGATAATTGTTAATTTAGAATGATAATGTCCAAACAGTCTTCCTTGCTCGAGATTTAATGACGTCAGCATCCTCCTTTTCATAAATTTCTTATATGCCCAGCTTTCAAATTAATTGCAAAATGAATTATACACTATAATATAGTTGAGGTGTACTACTTTGATTATGTGCAATTTAAAATTTTCTAACGATTGTTGTCTATTTTAAAATGTAACATTTTAGAAAGCCACAATACATTTTTTTAAAATTTTTAATTATATTTTTTTTGGCATCATGCTCAACGTTTGCTGTCTTTGGAAAACCCGTCTATAAGCTGTGTGTTGTGTAGAATCCTCTAGATCAAACCCCGCCTTTTAAATAAGAACACCCACTTGCTTCTCTGAGCGATCTTAGCCATGGATATAGTTTTTAAAAATTCTACAGAGACTGACGTAGAGCCGCAATATACATTTGACGTTGAAAGCAATGTGCTGTGGGTAGACACCCTTTACTGGACTTTGGAAACCGATGTAACAAATTTGGACATTAAGCACACAATTTATTCAAAGTACTTGAAACTTTCTTATTTACCAGGTACGTTTTATTTGAACATGGTGAAGAGATCACCAGAACAATTCCTTGTAGAACTAGTAAGGGATTTAGATGACGAGGGATTCGCACATGGATATGAGTTACAAGTTTGTTTCTCTCTAGTTGCTTCGCCATACCTGAGGAAGATCACGTACATGAATAATGATATAAGTAATGCTCCTGTTAATTTTACCCTGAAAGAAATTTTATCCGGGCTTACCTCAGGTAAACTATTGTTGATAAAATGTGTGGTATGGATGCTGAAAGAATCGCCATTAGACAGCGATCGTAAAAAGCAACAGTTTCAGATTTGGAAGGCCAAACTAAAGGGAGTATCGCCTACGTACAGTCAGTACGAGCAGATGGCTTTTATAATGGGCCGTAAATCTTTCGAAGATATCTTTACAGGTCGACAAGACAATAAGTTTGCAGATCTTAAAGCAACTTTACTGACAAGATCTTTTCGCTATTCAGACAGGCTGCTTTCGAAGATTAGCGGTCGGCAGAGGGAGGAATCTATTGAAGAACTCGGGAGGCTTTTAGGATACATTAAAAATGGACAAGAACGTTGGATTGGCAACAAAGACTGCATTCTTCTGTACGCAAGTGCTTTCCATTGTGGGCTGGGTTATTTGAAAATGGAGTGTAGTGATTACATAAGACGTAATTTGGATTTTAATGAAATTGATTTTTTTATCGACGTTATGACAGTCTCTGATATGGTGAATGACACAGATCTTATCGACTATGCATCGAGCTGGTACTTGTGCAATAAAATGCGAGTTCAAAATTCCGTTGAATGGAATAATTTTAGAAACCGTAACCGCGAACTTGTTGAGGGTTTTCTAGCTACATTTGACAGATATGAAAAACACGAGCGTAAGTACAAGAGAAATGAAATTTCATTCTTTTTATTTATTATAACATTTTACGTTAAATTTCTTTAAACATATTAATTCTTAACTAAAATGAGGTAAATTTATTAATTCATTGTATAAATTCTAAGAAAGTGTTTTAGACAGTAGTTATGCTTATTAAAATACGATCTTTCATAAGCAGTGTATTATATTGATTATAAATACTCATGTTTTTTGATAAATTCACTGTAAACCTCAATTTACTTTGTGAAATTATGTCACTGGCAGGAACAAATTTAATATATTTAACCTCGTCAAAATGTAATTTATCTAAATGTAGATATTTTGAGCATTGTTGTGTTCATTATATAAGGTGAACAAACTTTCAGTTAGTATTTTATATAAACCTACAAATTGTGTTAATAGCTAGCTTATGGTTAAATTAATACTATGTGAAATTACTTTGTGAAATTACTTTCAGAAATTACATTATTGGTAATAACAAATTTAATACATTTAACCTCTATAAAGTTTAATTTCTCTAAATGTAGAGATTTTAACACATTGAAGACAGTATGAGCCGAAAAGTATCTAGTCTCAGTTTCCGCACATTTGTTGTTAAAGTGATAACAAAAAAATCAAAAAAAAAAAATAACGTGAATTTCCGCTATCCGTCGCCAACAGTTGAAAAATAAATGACGGGAATTCCCGTATCCCGTCTTCAATGTGTTAAGCATTGTTGTGTTCATTATATAGGGTGAACAAACTTAGTATTTTATATAATCCTACAAATCGTGTTAATAGCTAGCTTATGGTTAAATTAATACTCTGTGAAATTACTTTCAGAAATTACATTATTGGTAATAACAAATTTAATACATTTAACCTCTGTAAAATTTAATTTCTCTAAATGTAGAGATTTTAACACATTGAAGACAGTATGAGCCGAAAAGTATCTAGTCTCAGTTCCCGCACATTTGTTGTTAAAATGATAACAAAAAAATCAAAAAAAAACGTGAATTTCCGCTATCCGTCGCCAACAGTTGAAAAATAAATGACGGAAATTCCCGTATCCCGTCTTCAATGTGTTAAGCATTGTTGTGTTCATTATATAGGGTGAACAAACTTAGTTAATATTTTATATAATCCTACAAATCGTGTTAATAGCTAGCTTATGGTTAAATTAATACTCTGTGAAATTGCTTTGAGCATTTACTTTGAAAAATTACTTCTTTGGTAATAAATTTAATGCATTTAACCTCGGTAAAATGTAATTTCTTTAAATGTAGAGATATTAAGCATTGTTGTGTTCATTATATAGGGTGAACAAACTGTCAGTTAGTATTTTATATAAGCCTTCAAATCGTGTTAATAGCTAGATAATGGTTAAATTAATACTCTGTGAAATAATTACTTTGTGAAATTACTTTCAGAAATTGCATTATTGGTAATAAATTTAATACATTTAACCTCTGTAAAATTTAATTTCTCTAAATGTAGAGATTTTAACACATTAAAGACGGTATGAGCTGAAAAGTGTCTAGCCTCAGTTCCCGCACATTTTTTGTTAAAGTGATAACAAAATCCAAAAAAACCGGGAATTTCCGCCATACTTCGCTAACAGTTGAAAAATAAATGGCGGAAATTCCCGTATCCCGTCTTAATGTGTTAAGCATTGTTGTGTTCATTATATAGGGTGAACAAACTTAGTTAGTATTTTACATAAGCTTACAAATCGTGTTAATAGCTAGCTTATGGTTAAATTAATACTCTGTGAAATTACTTTCCGAAATTACATTATTGGTAATAACAAATTTAATACATTTAACCTCTGTAAAGTTTAATTTCTCTAAATGTAGAGATTTTAACACATTGAAGACGGTATGAGCTGAGAAGTGTCTAGTCTCAGTTCCCGCACATTTTTTGTTAAAGTGATAACAAAATCCAAAAAAACCGGGAATTTCCGCCATCCGTCGCCAACAGATGAAAAATAAATGACATGAATTCCCGTATCCCGTCTTAATGTTAAGCATTGTTGTGTTCATTATATAGGGTGAACAAACTTAGTATTTTATATAAGCCTATAAATCGTGTTAATAGCTAGCTTATAGTTAAATTATTAGAACCAATCTATTTTCTTCAGAAAGTAATTGGAGTACTATCCTTTCCCGATGAAAGTCTTTCGAATAGCTACCTCCTATAATACAATTTATTACAATAGGTCTTTCATATTTAAGTAGGAATTTTAGGTTCCTGTGTCTTTAAAAATAACTCATACACAAAAGCAGAAATGGTAACTAGACTATTTTGAAGATTTTATATAAATATCAATACATTAATGCCAAATGATGAAAAAAAGTCTGAAAGTTTTTATGTATTTTTGAGTACTTATATTTGACTTAAGTTATATGGTCACCCGCTTATAAGGTCCCTCCGCTTATATGGTCACTTTTCTAAAGTCCCGTCTAACTTAATAGGGAACATGTGTTAAAGCGCATTGCTTATACAGTCACTTAAAAAGAAGTTGGTACGAAAATGGCGAGGACCTGAATTCCAGCCTTTATTTTCCTCTTTCCCCCTTTCTTGCTTATGTAGACTCATCGTCAGTTTCCCACCTCTCCCAATTCTAACTAGAACAACTGGACATCTGTCTGTTTATTGGTTGAAGTTATCTCTCCCATATGACCTCAGGTGTTATTTTACTAGTTCAGTTACTAGTTTACTAGTAGCAGATGATTATCTAAAAGCTATTAGGGACTTAGAAAAAGTTGTGGGAACAACCAACAAAAGGAAGCAAACTTATATACCTCATTATTTTTAAATACATTGAACATGAATGTACGTATGTACGTGTGCTGTACTTTGATTAGTAAGGTAAGCTAATAGATTTCCCCCAAAAAACAATTGCATATTTTTAAGGTAGTTTTTACTTCACGAATTAATTTTTAAGATGTTCTTAAAAGTATAATTATTCTTTTATTAGGTGAATATAATCCTGCCATAAGTTAATAGGGTTGTATTGTTCCGCATTTTAAATGAACGGACGCGTGACATGGGTTGAAGTTCTGTTCGAAAACGGACCTGTCGATTCTAGTTCGCATCGTATAAATAAAAAATAATATTGCAAAGCGATATAAATGAAAGAAACTTATTTAAACATTTTTACTTCGAAAATAATTAAGTATGACAATTTTAAAGGCAACTGTATATATAAGTTTTAAATTACGAAAAGGTATGTTTATAAATTAATATTGTTCCGCATTTAAGGTAGCCCCGCTTATATGGTCTGATATTTCTATACCGCTGAGCTGACCATATAACCGATACAGACTGTACTTATAACTTGACCAAACATCATATTTGTAGATGTTTTTAAAAAACGTCCTTATTAAATAATTGAAAAGAATCTTCACGAAAGCTTTTCAAAAGTTTCAAATCTGGTTAATGTATAAATGAAAAGAAAGTATCTTTCAAATATTTTTCTTGTATAAAAAGTTTTTATTCTAAACTAAAACATACTATGGGCCGAACGATGGCCGAATGGTTAGGGTGCTGGCTTTCGGAACCGGAGTTCGTGCGTTCGAATCCCACTATGGCATGGATGTTCGTAGCCGTTCGGAATCGAGGACTCCTGCGGAGTATCCCCCGCATTTTCGTAAACTGCATTAATTGTACCTTTTAGTTTAGATTTTCTATATTTATAAGTATATATATATTTTTTCTTTTGTTATTTTAAATATTAAGGGCTTGCTTGCTTGACTTAATGCTGACTTGGCCCCTGCGTAACGCATTGCTGCCGGACGGCCAGACCGAACCAGCCATTCAACATACTACACCCGACTTCGGGTGGGTGGCTGGTTACAGCTAGTACACGGCTTTAACACTTTGACTGCCAAGCCAAAATTGCAAATGTTCACAACGGGGCCAAACTTTTTTTTTGCGTAATTTGTATTTTTTCAACATAAAACTATATATAAAAACAATATTTTAAAACAAACTCTCTATTTATATATATTCCCTTTTTTGTTGCATGTTCCAAATATTTAATTTTTCATAAAACTTAGCTCATAAAATCGTCACATATACCAATTTGCGCAAACCACGTATACCTAACACATCGTAGGGAGCCCAACAATCAAACTCCAATACGATTTTCATGTAACTGATAACATCTTTGATAGCCATGCCCTGAAGTGTTAAAACACCATGGCTATCCTATCGGATAGCCAGTGTCTCAACGGAAATATCACTGGATATCACATATGATAGCCATGGCAGTCAAAGTGTTAAGCAGTAGGTCCCGGTCTCAATAGCCGTCGTGTTGCAAAAAGTACACCGTAGCGCTCCCAAACCAAAACAAAATATACTATGAGCTAAAGGAATAAGTTTCAAAATGGCAAATAGAAATATAATTTTTCAATAATTTGTGACGGATTTTCGAATGTCTTCTCATAGCGACAAATTAGTTAATTAAAATTTAATGTAAACATGCTTCAAATCTTTGAATGCGCCTTGCGTTGTACGGATAGATGATTCCAGGTTCTGCAAGTCTTATACACTAAAATAGTGTCAAATTTGATACTTCTACGCGTAAGAAGTTTAAACGCTTGAAGGATTCACACTAATCAATAGATTTATTCCTTTTCAGAAAAACATTGCATATTCTAGCATAGATCCCGTCATATGACGGGATCAGTAAAATTTTTAATTTTCCAGAATTGTAAAGTTCTTTATAAGCCAGGTAAAAAAATGGTTTGTTTTTTGGCTGAGAATTATCTGGTATACGGTCAATAATTTGTTTATCTTCCTACTCCTCTAAAGTCTCCCAATAGTGTGAATGAGGTTTAGAATCACGTTGAATTCATTTAGAAAGATAATTCGGAGTTCTTCCCAATTTTTTTCCACAATAATTATTGAAAGTAAAATAATGAAACTATCATTTCCACTATACTCTGGAGGTAGATAGAATTTGTTGTTAATACAGGAGATAAAATTTTTATTGCAACAAAAAATAATCTATGATTAAATTTAAAATTTTCACAATCGTACCTAATCTATTATTTAAGCAAAATATGAAAGAAAATTATTTATGTAATATCCAAGTTCAGCGATAAAACGTATGAAAGTGATGCAGATGATATTTAAATATAAAATAAGAAATGATTAAATGAGATGGGTAAAGTAATAACGTCATAATGCTAGAAAGTTATTTTTACCTATTTGTTATGGCTTTTGCTGGGTCGGGAGTAATAAGTAACTTACCTATTTATTATGCGACAAATTAATAAATTTAATCGCCTGCTCCTAACTGGGGAAAATATGGCTCGAAATAATGGCATTGAATTCTAGAAAAGAGGGAAGGGGGGGTTTTCGAACGTTAACCCTGCATTGAAAGTGTTGAAACGTGGAGTACAACACCGCTCTGATGACTTTAAAAAACATTATTACAAACAATTTATCAATGAGCTTCTTAGGAAAAATTGTAGACAATCAACAATTGATCAATTTTTTAACTATGTATACAGTTCTTATGTTTCAAAGGATAATGTACAGTACATAAACATGAGGTGAGTTTTTCATTTTGTTTTGAAATTTAGTACGTGGGAGTTAAAGCTTAGGGTTAAATTCATCTAATTTTGCATATCATTTATTGTTATCAAAATGACGGTGTCCCAAACTGATCACATCAACCGGAGTCCACTGTAATTTATTTTATAATTTAGTCAACATATTCTCCGGATAGTGTAAAAAAGTTATATTGTACAATGGTTCAGATTAACCCCTTCCGGTAAAATGACGAGTCTAGCTCGTCATTAGTTTTTCATTCCATACCGCACAATGACGAGCTACACTCGTCATGCGATTAAAGTTACTGTTAAATAGGATAATTAATTTAGTTTAAAATTTCTAGTGTACTGAATTTGGCAACACTTTTATCACTTGTGAAAATCACAAGTCACTATTGCATATTTTTTACTTAGAATTTCTTGGTACAGGTCATTGCCAAATTAATGAGTCAGAATAAAAGAAAACCTACTAAGAAATGCCATGTGTGTTACAATAACCAAATTAAAAGTGAAACTACTTGGCGGTGTAAACAATTAAGAATTCCTTTGCACTTTGTTTTGAAAAGTACCACTAGCTTGAAGACTATTATCTCTATACCTTATTGATGCTTTGCTTTGATATTTTCCTAATTTTACTGTTTCTGATATTATTTAACAATATGTAAAAAGTGGATTTTAATCAAGAATTGTAAGAATTGTAAAATGAAACAAGTTTTTTAAATAAAAATTAAATGGTTATTTCATGCAGTTTTTCATTATTAAATCATACCGGAAAGGGTTAATAATATTGAAACCTCTTATGATATGAACTGTTTTTCTTTGCAGAAAGAGAAGTACAACACGTCATCAAATTATTCCGATCGGATGAGAACGACAACGCTTTTGAAGGCTTTTAGATAACTTGTATTTTAAATTTTACTTATACACTGTAATGCTCTTTTAATAAAGATTTCTTTCATATTTTTGGTGTTTTCAATCTGGCTTATTTCACATGAAAATTTTCTTTCCACTTTATTTCACTGTTATTTAACAACTTAACAAAGCTATTAATTTACCAGAATATGTCGCAAAAATACATTTTTATTGGGTAATTATTTTAATTTCCACTATTTAGAAAGCGGAATTTTTTTCTTAATTTTTCATAATTTAGTTTTAATACAAGCCTAACCCCCTTGTCTGTGGAATATATTTGAGAAAAAAGGGCTAAAATTTGGGAAAATTCTCTTTAACCCCTTCCGGTAAAATGACGAGTCTAGCTCGTCATTGGTTTTTCATTCCATACCGCACAATGACGAGCTACTCGTTATGAGACTAAAGTTACTGATAAATATGATAATTTAGTTTAAAATTTCTAGTGTACTGAATTTAGCAACACTTTTGTTACTTGTGGAAATCCCAGGTCACTATTACATATTGATTATTTAAAGTTTCTTGGTACAATTCACTGCCAAATTGATGAGTCGGAATAAAAGAAAACCTACTAAGAAATGCTGTGTGTGTTATAAGAATCAAATTAGAAGTGAGACTTCCTGGCGATGTAAACAATTCAGAATTCCTTTGCACTTTGTTTTGAAAAGTACCACTAGCTTGAAGACTATTATCTTAATTTTACCGTTTCTGATACTTAACACTATGTATAAAGTGGATTTTAATTAAGAATATGTAATTATAAAATAAAACAAATTTTTTAAATAAAAAATAAATGGTTACTTCACGCACAGTTTTTCATTATTAAATCGCACCGGAAGGGGTTAATTTTGGTTATCATTAAAACGTGAGATTATTTTTGAAAAAAAAAAAAACAATTTAAACGAAATAACTACTTTATTCAAAATTTTCACATATATGAAGTGTTAGTAGTTCACAGTTCAAATATCTTGGAACAACCATCCCCACTAATAATGACTTGAACGTGATAAACAACAGGACATGTCAAATAAATGCTATCATGGCCTTAAAAACCAATTAAAATCTCGATTTATAAGTTTAAAAACGAAAATTAACATCTATAAAACTCTACTTCGACCTATTCTGCTCTATGGAAGTGAATGCTGGGCAATAACCAAATTGCATGAAAATAAATTGCTGGCTTTTGAACGGAAAATCTTAAGAAAAATATTTGGTGCAGTTCAAGAGAATAATTTTTGGAGATCTTTATTCAATTTTGAAATTTATAAAAAATATAAGCAACCTCATGTTGTTAAAGTCATAAAAATCAATAGACTGCGATGGCTTGGACACCTATTCCGACTCGATGACATAAACCCAGTAAAACAGCTCACTTTCACTAATCCCATGGGGCAGAGGAAACGAGGAAAATCACCAATTAGGTGGCTTGACTCAGTAGAGAGGGACTTAACTACTGTGAAAAAGGGAAACTGGAGGAATCTTGCAGCAGATAAGAACGGAAGGAAAAAACTGCTTGGGACAGCCTTGGCCTGTAACAGGCTGTAGTGCTTTAGAAGAAGTGTTAATGGATTGCAGTAATTTTTGCTCAAATTAAAGCAAAATAAATCAAATGATACAATTTTCTGGATAAATATAATAAACTAATATAACAATGTTATGTCTATCAACTGCAATGAATAAAGTATAGCGACAAATGGTGTGAAACTGCCGAACTTTTCATAGAAAAATATATGTATTGGGAAAATGGTCAATTAAATATTATGCATTGGACGAACCTATTTCGGATTTCCTGGAATTGAAATATCGTTTTTCCTCTTTCCCAGAGGTTCTAGGACTGACGAATATGTTGGCTGCAGCTTTGTATATAACTCTGTTAGAAGGTGTTGGAGATTACCTCAGCAATGCTCTATTTTTACAGATGAATGTAAAGCGGTGTACCAAGCTCTAAAGCACATTTCGAACAGGAAGAACAGGCACATTATAGTATGCATCGACTCAATCAGTAAACTAGATTCTCTAAACTCTGATGAGAAACTGCACCCTATTATTATGATATACAGAAGATGTATACTTCTCTATATATACAAGGTTTTACAGTTTTATTCTGCTGGGTTCCAGCTCATGCAGAGATCCTCGGGAACGAGCTTGCGGATGATTCAGCGAAGAATGCCAGTACCTTAATGTCTACGAAAATACCCCTTTCTGACTTGAAATGTGAAATTAAACGCCAGCTGCATATTATGTGGAAGAACAAGTGGGACTCGCCTTTCAGCAATAAGCTTCACAACATTCGATATTTCCAGGATAATGTTAGTCGTAAGCACGACGTTTTAATTACTAACTTGCGTATTGGGCACACTCGTCTCACACATAGATATACATAGTTATTATCTTTCAAATGAACCCAAACCCCGATGTTCTTTCTGTCAGGCCCCGCTAACTATTTTACGTTTACTTACCTCTTCCAGCCACTTACAACCTGCGTATGCCTTATTTTTTGGTACTCAGCATCCTACCTTAACGGAGTTACTAGATGAACCCCCGCATCCCTGTCTTTTATCTTTTTTACGTTTTATAGGCTTATTTTCGTCTATTTAACTTTTTTTTTCTATGAAGTGTTTTACTGTTTTTTACATGTTTTAATTAAAATTTATTGTGCTTTTAGCTTTTTAATGTTTCATCATTTTTACCTTTTACATACCTATCTGGTGTAATTGAGTTTATATACTGTAGACTTTTTTATAACTTTATTAAACTGGTACGGTTTTACATTGTTCTGTTATTAGGTTATTGCTTTTTTATCAGTTAGGTCTTGTTGTTTTTATTAAAACACCTTGTGCTTGGCGCTTATGTCCTAAACAGGACCTTGCGCCGTAAAACTCCAACCAACCAACCAACCTCTTTTCCAGAACTCAGGACGGGCAATAGAAAATTGGCACATTTGCGTTGCCCGAACTGAGTTCGGGAGTCATAGACAAAGGGATAAAAACTTTCTTTGAAAATTTAAACATAATATTATAATGTAACCGTCCTTATAAAATTAACAAAAATGTATTTTGTTCTCGTCATTATTTCCAGAAGAAAATTTAGTATATAAGGAACAAAAGCATGATTATGACAAGCCGCAAAGGTATACATCGGTTTTTGTATGTACTCTTGAAAACTAGAAACAGTCGGTCCAACTCCACTGCATGCAAAATGCGTTGCCGCTCCGAATTGGCTTCAAACAGTAGGTCCCAATTCCATTAGCCCTCATGTAGCAAATATTTAGACGGTAGTGCTCCAAACCAAAACTAAAGAGTACACATAAGAGCACAACATCGCATTTCTTTCATTGGCATCTTGATTCTCTACTAATATTTTTCCGTTCATTTTTTATCACACACTTTTGTTTCCGGTACATACTTATTAGGCTGATTTCTAGTACATTTTAAACGGTGCAAATAGGCGCTAAATAAATGTTTTATAGCTCTAAACTATTAGGATCCTTACGTTACGATTGGACTAAACTGAAACGAAACTATTTTAATATTATACCATTGCACTAATACAATTAGTAAAAAATGAATAGACTAGCCAAATATGTAGAACACCAATTAATATGAAGCAAATGGAATATTGCTGTTGACTAATATATTATTACGTTATGACCAAAGTAGTACAATGTGCAGGAAAATTTTACGTGTAAATTTGTAAAGAGGTTAACTCTTATTGTGTGTCTACATCTAAGTTAATTTCCCGATTCGTAATTGACCTGATTTTTTGTGTAGTAATGTAACTTCAGTACAACGAATCAAACATACAAACACCATAATTATAGACAAATGGATTCATTTTAATCCTGAAACTTAGGTTGTCATTGGTAATTGATTAACATTCAACTGCAGTTGTGTAAGATTTCACGGATTTCTTCCGTAAGCATTTTCACCACTCTAAATCATAACTGATTCGTGACCTGCTCTAGGTACCTTTTCGTATTTTGCTGTTCCCATTACTTACCAAGTTGCAAACTGTCTAAAAATCTATATGAATGAACAATTAGAGATACTTTAATCTCGCGAAATGTGTCTTCAGTAGTTAAAAGGTCTCCCTTGCATTTCAGTCACTTCCTCCACCCAAATGGAAGAGTGGTTAGCGTATTTGCTCCCACCCCAAAGGCCTGAGTTCGATTTCGGAATAAGACTTACCTATATTTGTGTTATACTCTCTCATGGAGAGATGTTGATCTACCTATATGGTGCTTCCATAATAAAAAGGGCAACAAGGATCGGATGATTGTATGGTAGAAGGCTGGTTACACACAAGGCGGATTTTTCAAAGTGGAAAATTTAACGTCTCCGCCATTCCAATAGTAGCCCATTGAAATAAACTAGAGCTTGCAGATTAGACGGGAAAAAATGATCGATTAATTTGCCGGAGATGGTAGGTCTACAGCCGTCTGTTGCCACTGGAGCTCAGCGAAATTTTATCCGTTGTCTCGAATTAGAGGTCTATACGACCTAGTGAACGTTTGTACTGTACTCACAGCGGTTTTTTCTGCCATTTGCATTGGACTTTCGTTGTGAATATGAATAGTTCCGGGAACACGAGCGTTATTGATAATGGAATTCTGACTTCATTAATACAAGAGAGGCCAGAGTTCCAGAGTTTTATGGGATAAAACTTTTAAGGACTTTAAAGGAAATTTTTAAGGACAAAAGCGTTACTCGTAAAGCTTGGCATGAAGTTTGGCTTGGATTTCGAAGCGATTTCGATCAATTAGAAACAAAAGAGAAATGAATTTAGTAACCATAATTTCTCACATACCTATACACCCAGTGGCAGAATACTTTTAACAGTCTGAAACGGAAGTTGGGTCTCGTAAAAATAGCCTGCAGAAGAGTGGGCGACTACAAAAATTTTCGTATTTCTGCTTATTAATTAAACATACGGCTTTCCATAACTGTTTCTTATAGAATTAAGGATTGTAAATATTTTTAGAATTTAGACATAAACAGTATAAATACGAATTGTAAAATTTTAGCAAAAAAAATTGATATGAATAAATTTTGATTAGTTGAGTATTTGACATATCCATATTTTTCTCACACTCGCATCCAAAATGCCGGAATTTTGACACCATGGATGCATGTTGTGGTTGTCCGCTCCTATAGAGCTGGTCCTGCTCTATAGCAGCAGATGTTTTACACTGCGTAAGACTAAGGTGACAGAAATTTTCCCGCCTGTTTTTGTCGTGACTCCTGAGTTTCATCTCAGAGAATTTCTCCCTTCTTGGCAACCGGCTTTTCTCATTTATTGTCGTCTGCTGACCCGTTGCCATGGTTGCACTTGAAGGAAAAAATACCAGTGTTCATGTGAACCTAAAACGATTATGTAGAGTGTGCATGGCGTCTCTAAATAAATGTTCTTTGATGGGAATTAATTTCGTGTTGATTCATTTCATACAGTCCACTCTGAGTTACGACGCTCCACCGCCATCTGTGTAAACGTTGATTTCGTTGACGGTAAATTCTCCGCTCTGTAAAAATATATGCTGTATTTGCAACCAGCCGAATGGTGTTATAAAGACAAGTGTCTAGTATTCTAAAAAGAAAATAATACTTCTCCAATTAAAGTACAGATATCCAACTATGATTTATGTGTATTTGATTTCACATGTCATATATAAAGCCAGCTATTGGGTACTGATATAATATTAGTAATTTATATTCTTTAGATACAAATGTATAGTTTTATTAATTATGTTTATAACAGTTTTACATAATGCCAAGACTCATAAGTTGTATGTTAATTGCCAACTGCCTATTCAAGAGTTTTGTTTATGTATTTTTGTGTTAACATGTTATGTATTACGCCACCTTCATGGTATTGCTATAATATGGGGGATAGCTCTAAGTTAACCAACCCGGCAGTTACTAGAATTATTCACAGGCATTAGTATTATTTGGAAATACATATGGCACCCTTCCTGCTACTTACTTTAGCTATTAGTAATTGTTAATTATTATTTTCTATTATTAGTATTATTGTTGGTCTTTATTCTCCTTACTTCTTTATTAATATAGCGTTGTACTCTAATTATTAAACTCAGCACATAAATAGAACTTATATCAGAAGATTCCATACCGACTCAGAATTTCCCCTGCTATTAACCCCCTTAAACCAATGAACGGACGCGTCGACGGGGGTTCGACAGCGAATTCCTGTTCGAAAACGGACCTGTCGACCCCTTCTCGTTCGCACTCGTATAACACACTTTTGAGGGAAAAAAATATTGCAAAGCGATAATAAATGAAAGAAACTAATTTTGCGTAACGGAACTCCTTTACCTTGCAGGGAAAATAACTTAAAAGTAGCCTGACAACTTTCAAACCGGCAACTCTAGTATGGTACGATAAGTTCCGTCTGGAATTTACGAAAAGGGTGACTGTTTTGAAAGGCAAAAGGTGGGGAGGGTGGTCAGTGGATGAGTTAGTGCACGATCGAGTTAACTCGAGCGCGCAAAACTAGCCAAACTATGCACACTCGAGATAGTTCGAGCGGCACAGCACCCTTTCACACCACCCTCAGTTTGTTTGGTTTGGATTGCTACGGTCTACTGTTTTGCAAACGAGGGCTAATGAGACCGATTATTGTGGTTTGATCACAAATATCGATATAACATCAAGAGCTGAAGAAAATAAATGCCTCAATTAAAATTACGGAATGTGATAGTCTAGCTTGAAACCTCGTACTTAAAAGCGAAAGTAGGAACAGTAGAAATCCTGAAAAAAACAGCGTCGGGGAAATTTTGAAATGAAACTGAAATCTATTAGATCACGAAGAATTTACTGTTCATGTGTTACTTGAATTCAAAACATATTACATAATTTCCTCAAGCTTATTGACTTTTGTTATATCAGTATTAGCATACTAATTAAACCGTATCTTTTCCCGTTAGATAACCCATTACAAAATTTACTCATACTAAAAATATCTTTTTGTTGGCATGAAGTTTCATTACAGTTGTGTGTAACTCAGCAAATGATGAATTTATTTTCTCCCGTAAAGAAATAACACACAAAAATGAATGTGTAAGGAAACTGAAATCTATTAGATCATGAAGAATTTACTCTTCATATTTTACTTGAATTTAAAGAATATTACATAATTTCCTCAAACTTATTGACTTTTGTTATATCAGCATTAGTATGCTAATTAAACCGTATCATTTTCGGTTATCAAACCCATTACTAAATTTACTTATGCTAAAAATATCATCTTTTTGTTCGCATGAAGTTTCATTACAGTTTTGTGTAACTCAGCAAATGATGAATTGATTTTCTCCGGTAAAGAAATAACACACAAAAATGAATGTATAAGGAAACTGAAATCTATTAGATCATGAAGAATTTACTTTTCATATTTTACTTGAATATAAAGCATATTGCATAATTTCCTCAAACCTATTAACTTTTGTTATATCCGCATTAGTATGCTAATTAAACGTAGTTATTTCCGGTTAGCAAACCTATTACAAAATTTGCTCATATTAAAAATATCATCTTTTTGTTCGCATGAAGTTTCATTACAATTGTGTGTAACTCCACAAATGAACTTATTTTCTCCCGTAAAGAAATAACACACAAAAATAAATGTGTAAGGAAACTGAAATCTATTAGATCATGAAGAATTTACTCTTCATATTTTACTTGAACTTAAAGCATATTCCATAATTTCCTCAAGGTTATTGACTTTTGTTATATCAGCATTAATATACTAATAAAACAGTATCATTTCCGGTTACAAAACCCATTTCAAAATTTACTCATACTAAAAATATATTTTTGTTCGCATGAAGTTTCATTACAGTTTTGTGTAACTCAGCAAATGATGAATTGATTTTATCTGGTAAATAAATAACACACAAAAATGAACGTGTAAGGAAACCTTTATTATCTTGTATTTCATTTCATACATATAAAAAAATAAAACTTTATCAGGAACAAATATATAGCTTCCATGTTTTTCTTTTCCGTCGTCTCCAGAAATGATAAATGTGTTCCTCATGGCCATATTCGTCATTATAATAGGAATGGTGATTACGTAAACGTAATTAAACGGTTTCTTTGATTTGCATTCCACAGAAATATAACGCTGTGTAGCGTCGGAGGTAATCACTTATCGCATAGCATGAAAATAATTATCCTTTTCAGCAGAGCGTGTGATGTCGGAATTATTAATGATTTAGTATTCGGAGGTTTCCAGACACAATTTTATTTTCTAGGCACGCACCATTTGGAATGTCTATACGATCACCGTGATTGGCGATGATAATGACTGTACCCTAGAAAAAGAAAGAAATGTTTCGTTAGTGGAACAAAAGATAAGCTTTGTTATGAATATTTATATCGATAAATTTTAAAAGTCTTAATTATAAAATGGCAATTATAAATTCATGCAGTAATACTGATTACTTTTAAATTCTGGAGACACTTTTAAAACAATACATAACTTTTCAAAAAATTTCAAAAAATCTATTCTTTTGAATTACTTTAACTGATGACTGTTTTGTGTCTCTTTTATATGCTACAAATCTCATAAAATATTCCGAAAGCTCAAGTATAAATTAAAAGCTGTATGGAATCTAGTGTCATTTCACTATTGATTATGTTTTAACATTTATATTATTCAAACCACAGATTCCATAATATCAAAACATATACTATATATACGAGAGGGGTTTAAAAAAGTAAATTTACAGGGTCTATATTACTGAAGCTTTGTCTGTTGAAGAAAAATCAGTATAGGTTAGTTCTATACAAGCGATAGGCAACTAGGTGGGCAACAGTTTCAGTTACCCATGACCTACAGCGCTAGTTGTAATGTTAACACAAATAGCTACTCATTGGAAAAACTGGTCCTACGAAGAAATCCACTGATTTATCTCATTTCTGTGCCAGAACATATAATAACGACTGAAATTTGTCGTCAACTGATACAGGTTTACGGATAAATTAATATTTCGTCAGCATATCACAGAACTATTAACACAAATAGTGACTCATTGGAAAAACTGGTCCTTCGTAGAAATCCACTGACTTATGTGGTTTCTGTGCCCGAATTTGGTTTGGTTTGGTTTGGAGCGCTATGGTCTACTGTTTTGCACACGAGGGCTAATGAGACCAGGACCTACTGCTTAAAGCCGATTCCGAACGGCTACGAACATCCATGCCATAGTGGGATTCGAACCCACGAACTCCGGTACCGACGATCAGCGCCCTAACCAATCGGCCAGCGTTCGGGTTTCTGTGCCCGAAACCAAGACAGAAATTTGCCTTCAGCTGATATACAGGTTTACGGATAAATTAATATTTTGTCAGCATATCACAGAACGATGTCTTAAGTTTATGACCGGTAGATAAAAAAGTAAAGTTACAGGGTCTATATTCCTGAAACTTTGATGTAAAAAAATCAGTATTTTCCGATTTTCCCGAATGTTGTTTTAGCTACAGAGAGAGAGATTTAATGCAATGCTTAGCTCTGTATGGCCACGTGGCACTCACATAAGTTAAAAGTGGTTGGAGATAATGAACACCCTGATTTGGTTCAGACATTGAAGTGAAACAGTTCGCGCCAACTTGGCTGATTACAAAAGAATAAGATTTTTACTTGGAGGGAATACTGAAACTGATGTCTCTAAGAGACAAGTGCGTGAACCCATAAGAAGACTTTAGAAAAATAACTTCAAAAATGTACTATCAATTGAACGCATTGGATGAATCAAATGAATTGTACGCATTTCACTGCACATATTATTACTTTACTTTTTAATCACCGTCGGCATAAATTTGAAATTCGGTTCACTTTATCTCATAAACTGACAACAATAATAAAGAGAAATCTTATAAAATATCAACATTTAGATACTTTAAAACCAAATTTAAATAAAATATACTGAATTTCAAACTTAAAAAATATGAAGAAATAAAAAAATTCAGATACTTTTTAGATTTTTAGTTATTATTATTTTCAAATCACATATTGAAAATGTCCAACATATCGTAGAAAAGTATTTGATAGAATTTAGTATATCCTTACACTTACAATATTCTCAATTATATCTCAATATCTCATATTATACAATATCTCAATTTAATCACACCGTTAATAAATGTAATTGTTAAATTAATTCTAAGCCATTTCACAGTTTATACTTTCAACATTTTGAATAATTTAGAACTTTAAGTATATTATTTGTATAGATCATGTGTCACAAGGTGTTAAAATATTCACTTTTAAACCTCTAATTGAATATATAAGGGTTCTGTTTCGCCTAGAAAAATATAAATAAAATTTCGTTGAATTAATTTTTCACTTTATCTTAAAACTTTTTATTACACTTGATTAGCCAGAATGAAACCTTTGTGCTAGATTATACTAAACATATAAAAAAGTCAACATGATTAAATCACAAATTTAAGAAATAACAGAGAATGGCTTCTTTATTAATGTCAACATCTCAAAAATACAAATTTCATTGATCTTATAAGTCTTTCAAGAAAATTCATTCCGGTGGAAAAATTCTATTGAAATTTACATTTTAAAGGCAAGGTACCTTGAGGGTTTCTTAAATATTTAACTTTTAACTATATTCTTATAATGTGAATAAATAACTCTGGTGCATAAAAGATGTAGGACACTAAAATTTATTATATAATTTTTAAATAAAACAGAAAAAATTTCCTAATTTGAATCAGCGAGTAACATACCTCCTGTTTCTACTGCACAGCATATCAGAAAATTATTTTCCTTTTTCACTATATAGTTATTACATAGTGTTTCAAGAATGACCGGTATATTTGAAAAAACTAAACGGCAGCGATAGAAATACACTGTTTATTGCAATATACTTGGGACAACAGTAAATTTTCAGGCAGACAAACTTTCAAAATTAGTCACATTATTTCACAACAGATGGCGCTGAAAAAAACTGAGAACATCTATATTTTTCACATATCCTCCATGCGCAGCAATAATATGACGCAGTCTCAGAACGAAATTATCAGAAAAACTGTGTAAACTTCTCAGGACAGGCAATTTTCTGTTCTAAGGAATAAACCACTTTTTCGCCTTCAGACTTGCAATCTGTGAACAGCATATGCTTACAGCAGAAAGACGACTTACAGATTCACGAACTCACAGAGAGCATTTTCTTCTGCGTCTGTCAAATCGCCTGAAGCGCCATCTATTGTAGAAAATTGTAACTTTTTTCGAAAGTTAGTGTGCCTGAAAATTTACTGTTGTCCCAAGCATATTGCAACAAACAGTGTATTTCTTTCACTGCCCATTTCATTTTTATTGATTTTTCAAATAAATCGGTCATTTTTGAAACACCGTGTATTTATATAGGAACAAAATAGAATGTTTATTTTCACTTACGTTAAATGCAACTTTATAAAATAATACTTTCAAATTGTGCAATGTTTTTAACACATTTTTCATTGTTTCACGGTAATTAGACAACATATTGCTTTTTAAAAACATTCCTAATTTTACACTCATGTCCATAAATTAAGGATATTGAAGTTCAGGCAATGAAAGAGACAAAAGCAAAACAAATTTGACTTATTTGTAAAGTTTATTTATTAAACAAAAGGTAAAGAGCAAAAAAGATGCTATATGTTTGACATAATTAATAAAAATTGCGATTTATACTCCCTGGAGCAAATTTCAAAAAAGAACATATATACAGAAAACAGTATAACATGGTTAGTATGATGGTTAATACGGAATATCTCTCCCAGACGATGCAATACAAGCGTTACAACGCCTACGCATGCTGAGTATCAGATTATCAATCTGATCTTGTGGAAAATTACACCACTCATCAAGCAATGGCCTCCGAAGTTCAGATAGACAGTTGGGAGATTGACGGGCTGCAATTCGTCGGCCAAGCATGTCCCACACATGCTCTATTGGATTCAAGTCCGGTGAGTATGCTGGCCAATCCATACGGGTGATATCCTCCGATTGAAGGCATTCGTCTACAATGTTTACACGGTGAGGTCGGGCGTTGTCATCCATATACAGAAATTCAGGACCCATGGCGCCCCGAAACAAACGTACATGTTGTTCCAGAATGACATCCCGATAGATGTGGCCTGTCATCGTTACACTCTGAACATGCAGGTCAGTTCTGGAACCAAGAATAATTCCTCCCCAAACGAGCCATCCTGTACCACCGTAACGGTGTCGTTCAATGGTGTTCCCTTGGTGGTAACGGGTACCTGGCGCTCTCCATATGAAAGTCCGGCGAGAATCAGAAAGTAAACTGAACCTGGACTCGTCGGAAAACATCACACAAGGCCACTGTTGCGGTGTCCACAATGCTCTGATTATGCTCTCTCTGCGATTATGCTCTCGAGCCCAGCATAATCGCAGGCGACAGTGAGTTGCGGTAAGGGGAACACATCTGACAGGCCTACGAGCATATAGACCAATGTTTCCTAAGCGTCTGTACACGGTCTGCCTTGAAACTGTCGTACCGGTAGCTGAAGAGAGCTGACGAGACAGGTCTGATTCTGTGCTCCGTCTGTTTCTTTTGGCAGTAACTGCCAAATACCGGTCATCATTCGGCGTAGTAACTCGGGGGCGACCTGTGCTGTAACATCTACTCACATTACCATCATGTTTGAATCGTTGCCAAAGCCTGGAGATACACTTTGGGCGATTCCAAGTTCTCATACTTTGGTACGTCCACATTCCAGTCGTCCGATAATTCTACCACGTAAAAAATCATCCAAATGCTTCCTTTGTGCCATAACTATGCGGTTATTGCACTGAAGGGCTTTTAAAGTGCTTGTGAACAATTTTACTTCTTTGCTACCATTCCTTATATACTTTCATACACTCTCGTCATTGTGACGTACTATCCGCGCCATCTGGTGGTTTCCTGCAATTTGCATATTTTTCTTCAAGATATGTGTGATAATTCTACAGGTGAAATTTTTATTTTAGAGCTCAAATTCTGTGTGATTCTGAATTATCCTTAATTTATGGACATGTGTGTAAAACAAGCACATTAATAGGTATTATACAAAAAACAAAGAAACACTAAAAAAATCCTGTCCCCTAATATTTTTAACGTTACTAATAGGATGCTGAAAATAGCAAACTGAAAAATATGATTTTTAGGTTTTAAGATGAGAATTTAAGACAAAAAAGATTTTAGTGAAGGAAAATAATCATTTAATTCTATAATTTTCATTTTTTACAAACATGACTGGACTTTCTCAGGACAAAAAGATATATTTAGGTCGGCTTATCGGACTATATCTTTTGAAGGCGTCTAACAGATAAAAATGAAGATGGATTGAGAAATCACCTTTCAGGTCATCTTTATATTTAACACATTCATGATTACTGACTGGAATTCACGTCATTTCAAATCATACACTTTACTGTCATTGACATGAATCCACGTCATTTATGTGCTATTCCTGTTTCATGCGGACGTACATTCATATCCAGCAATTTCTGTTTCTGAATAGGGCAACACTATCACAAGTATGTTTTATCTTAAGAAAATAGGAATAAAAGAGAGATATATAATTTACATTATTTCGTTATCGTTGTTGTATCTTCCATCCAAGTAATCTAATAATTTTATCTCAACAGATGGCGCTGTGTGCGCGTTTTAGAAGTTGAAAAATTGTACCTGTATATTTACGTTGTCAGTCTTTTGTTACGTTGAATAAAAAACTTTGAAAACCGAAGATGGGGATCGCACTGGATTACTCCAAACTAATAGCCTTATGCCCCGATTCATAATATTGTGGAGCCCCACGTTAGGCGCCACGATTTTATGACGAGCCAAGTTTTCGGTTTTCTAAATTTATATTCAACGTAATAGTTAACCCCTTCCGGTATGATTTAATAATGAAAAACTGTGCATGAAATAACCATTTAATTTTTATTTAAAAAACTTGTTTCATTTTACAATTCTTACATATTCTTAATTAAAATCCACTTTTTACATAGTGTTAAATAATATCAGAAACAGTAAAATTAAGAAAATATCAAAGCAAAACATTAATAAGGTATACAGATAATAGTCTTCAAGCTAGTGGTACTTTTCAAAACAAAGTGCAAAGGAATTCTTAATTGTTTACACCGCCAAGTAGTCTCACTGTTAATTTGATTCTTGTAACACACACGGCATTTCTTAGTAGGTTTTCTTTTATTCTGACTCATTAATTTGGCAATGACTTGTACCAAGAAATTCTAAGCAAACAATATGCAATAGTGACTTGTGATTTTCACAAGTGATAAAAGTGTTGCCAAATTCAGTACACTAGAAATTTTAAACTAAATTAATTATCCTATTTAACAGTAACTTTAATCGCATGACGAGTGTAGCTCGTCATTGTGCGGTATGGAATGAAAAACTAATGACGAGCTAGACTCGTCATTTTACAGGAAGGGGTTAAGCAACGTCGCAAAAGACTAAAAACGGAACAATTACAGGTACAATTTTTCAACTTCTAAAATGCGCGCACAGCGCCATCTCTTGAGATGAAATTATTAGATTACTTGGTTGGAAGATACAATTGTTTATTCGGGTAAATCATTTGAACTTGTTACAATGCAATTTTTATCCTTGGCTCAACGATAGAAGTTTGTGACAACCAGCTTCAAAATTTCGTTATTTTCACCTTACTTAGAATTACAAACGAAAACAAATAGTAGAGAATATATTAAAAATATTTAAATATTCATCATAAGAATAACAACATTATGAAAACTTACTTTCAAAGACACGTTTCTACCAAAAGTGACATCTCCGGATACTGTCAAGTGATCAAGTTCTAGCATATCCGGAATAGTTTCAAACCTTGATAGGAAATCTCGAACCTGGAATAAATTTGTATGATACAAATAAAAGCTTCTGCACAAAAAAAAGAGTTTATATTTCTTTACTATCATATACCCCGTCATAAGACGGGATCAGTAAAATTTTTAATTTTCTAGATTTGTAATGTACCCTATGAGGCAGGTAAAAATAATGGTTTGTTTTTTGGCTGAGAATTATCTGGTACACGCTCGATAATTTGTTTATCTTCGTACTCCTCTAAAGTCTCCCGATACTGTGAATGCAGTTTAGAATCACGTTGAATTCATTTAGAAAGATAATTCAAAGTTTTCTAAGCTACGTCGAAATTATTGTTAAGTTTTACGCTTTTTTTTTTTTTTTTTTTTTTCTCTAAAGTAATTAATGGAAGTAAAGGAATGAAACTATAATTTCTACTACACCCCCAGAGATTAGTAGAATTTGTTATTACTACCGGTGATAAAATTTTCATTACAACAAAAAATAACCGATGATTAAATTTAAAATTACCACAAATGTACCAAAAATGTTATTTAAGGCATATATAAAAGAAAATTATTTACGTAATATCTAAGTTCGGTGATAAAACGTATGAAAATAATGCAGACTACATTTAAATAATGTAAAATAAGAAATAATTAAATGAGATGGTTAAAAGAATGACGTCATAATGCTAGAAAAAATGTTATTTTTACCTATTTATTTGTGATAAATTGATAAATTTAATCGCCTGCTCTTAACCGGGGAAAATAGGGCTCGAAATAATGGAATTAAACGCTCGAAAATTGGAGCAGGGATGGATTTTGAACTTATTACAAAGGACAGTATTTTTATCTATAATATGAAGCATTTTTATACCAATTTATTTTAGAATCACGTTGAATTCATTTAGAAAGATAATTCAAAGTTTTCTAAGCTACGTCGAAATTATCGTTAATTTCTTCACAATTTTTTTGCCACAGTAATTAATGGAAGTAATAGAATAAAACTATCATTTCCACTACACCCCAGAGGTAGATAGAATTTGTTCCAACAAAAAATAATCGATGATTAAATTTAAAATTATTACAAATGTACCTAAAATATTATTTAAGCCAAATATAAAAGAAAATTAATTACGTAATATCTAAGTTGAGCGATAAAACGTATGAAAATAATGCAGACGATATTTAAATAATTTAAAATAAGAAATGATTAAATGAGATGGTTAAAGGAATGCCGTCATATTTTTGGAAAAAATGTTATTTTTACCTATTTATTATGTGATAAATTGATAAATTTAAACGCTTGACTTAACCGGGGAAAAGTGGGGAAGGGGTGGATTTTGAACGTATTAAGAAGGACAGTATTTTTATCTATGATATGAAGCATTTTTACACCAATTTATTTTAGAATCACTATGAATTCATGTAGAAAGATAATTCAAAGTTTTCTAAGCAACGTCGAAATTATCGTTAAGCTCTTCCCGATTTTTTTGCCACAGTAATTAATGGAAGTAAAGGAATGAAACTATCATTTCCACTACACCCCGGAGGTAGATAGAATTTGTTCCAACAAAAAATAATCGATGATTAAATTTAAAATTATCACAAATGGACCAAAAATATTATTTAAGCCAAATATAAAATAAAATTATTTACGTCACATCTAAGTTCAGTGATAAAACGTATGAAAATAATGCAGACGATATTTATATAATTTAAAATAAGAAATGATTTAATGAGATAGTTAAAGAAATGGCGTCATATTGTTTGAAAAAATGTTATTTTTCCTTTTTATTATGTAATAAATTGATAAATTTAATCACCCGTTCTTAACTGGGGAAAATAATGGAATTAAACGCTCGAAACTTGGAGAAGGGATGGATTTTGAACTAATTAAAAAGGACAGTATTTTTATCTATAATATGAAGCATTTTTATACCAATTTATTTTAGAATCACGTTGAATTCATTTAGAAAGATAATTCAAACTTTTCTAAGCTACATCAAAATTATCGTTAAGTTCTTCCCAATTTTTTTGCCATAGTAATTAATGGAAGTAAAGGAATGAAACTATCATTTCCACTACACCCCGGAGGTAGATAGAATTTGTTGCAACATAAAATAATCGATGATTAAATTAAAAATTATCACAAATGTACCTAAAATATTCTTTAGGCCAAATATAAAAGAAAATTAATTACGTAATATCTAAGTTGGGCGATAAAACGTATGAAAATAATGCAGACGATATTTAAATAAATTAAAATAAGAAATGATTAAATGAGATGGTTAAAGAAATATCGTCATATTGTTAGAAAAAAAATGTTATTTTTACCTCTTTATTATGCGATAAATTGATAAATTCAATCGCCTGCTCTACCCGAAGAAAATAGGGCTCGAAATAATGGCATTAAATGCTCGAAAAGGGGAAAAGGGTGGATTTTGAACTTATTAAGGACAGTTTTTTTATCTATAATATGAAGCATTTTTATACCAATTTATTTTAGAGTCACTTTGAATTCATGTAGAAAGATAATTCAAAGTTTTCTAAGCTACGTCGAAATTATCGTTAAGTTCTTCCCGATTTTTTTGCCACAGTAATTAATGGAAGTAATAGAATGAAACTATCATTTCCACTACACCCCGGAGGTAGATAGAATTTGCTCCAACAAAAAATAACCGATGATTAAATTTAAAATTATCACAAATGTACCTAATCTATTATTTAAGCCAAATATAAAAAATTATTTACGTAATATACGTAATATCTAAGTTCAGTGAAAAAGCGCATGAAAATAATTCAGACGATATTTAAATAATTTAAACACGAAATGATGAAATGAGATGGTTAAAGAATACTGTCATATTGTTAGAAAAAAAAGTTATTTTTACCTATTTATTATGTGATAAATTGATAAATTTAATCGCCTGCTCTAACCGGGGAAAATAGGGGAAGAAGGGTGGATTTTGAACGTATTAAAGAGGACAGTATTTTTATCTCTGATATGAAGCATTTTTATACCAATTTATTTTAGAATCACGTTGAATTCATTTAGAAAGATAATTCAAAGTTTTCTAAGCTACGTCGAAATTATCGTTAAGCTCTTCCCGATTTTTTTTCCACAGTAGTTAATGGAAGTAAAGGAATGAAATTATCATTTCCACTACACCCCGGAGGTAGATAGAATTTGTTGCAACATAAAATAATCGATGATTAAATTTAAAATTATCACAAATGTACCTAAAATATTCTTTAAGCCAAATATAAAAGAAAATTAATTACGTAATATCTAAGTTCAGTGATAAAACGTATGTAAATATTGCAGACGATATTTAAATAATTTAAAATAAGAAATGATTAAATGCGATGGTTCAAGGAATGCCGTCATATTGTTAGAAAAAAAAAGTTATTTTTACCTATTTATTATGGGATAATTTGATAAATTTAATCGCCTGGCTTAACCGGGGAAAACAGGGGAAGGGGTGGATTTTGAACTTATTAAAAGGACAGTATTTTTATCTATAATATGAAGCATTTTTATACCAATTTATTTTAAAATCACGTTGAATTCATTTAGAAAAATAATTCAAAGTTTTCTAAGCTACGTCGAAATTATCATTAAATACTTCCCAATTTTTTTGCCACAGTAATTAATGGAAGTAAAGTGAAATGAAACTATTACTCCCCACTACACCCCGGAGGTAGATAGAAGTTTGTTGCAACATAAAATAATCGATGATTAAATTTAAAATGATCCCATATGTACCTAATCTGTTATTTAAGCCAAACATAAAAGGAAATTATTTACGTAATATCTAAGTTCAGTGATAAAACTTATGAAAATAATGCAGACGATATTTAAACAATTTAAAATAAGAAATGGTTAAATGAGATGGTTAAAGGAATGACCTCATAATGCTAGAAAAAAAAATTATGTTTACCTATTTATTATGTGATAAATTGATAAATTTAATCGCCTGCTCTAACCGGCTTGAAATAATGGCATTAAAAGCTCGAAAAGGGGGAAGGGGTGGATTTTGAACGTTTTACAAAGGACAGTATTTTTATCTATAATATGAAGCATTTTTATACCAATTTATTTTAGATTCACATTGAATTCATTTAGAAAGATAATTCAAAGTTTTCTAAGCTACGTCGAAATTATCGTTAAGTTCTTCCCAATTTTTTGCCACAGTAATTAATGGAAGTAAAGGAATGAAACTATCATTTCCACTACACCCTGGAGGTAGATAGAATTTGTTCCAACAAAAAAATAATCGATGATTAAATTTAAAATTATCACATATGTACCTAATCTATTATTTAAGCCAAATATAAAAGAAAATTATTTACGTAATATCTAAGTTCAGTGATAAAACGTATGAAAATAATGCAGACGATATTTAAACAATTTGAAACAAGAAATGATTAAATGAGATGGTTAAAGGAACACTGTCATATTGTTAGAAAAAAAAATGTTATTTTTACCTATTTGTTATGTGATAAATTGATAAATTTAATCCCCTCACTTAACCGGGGAAAACAGGGGAAGGGGTGGATTTTGAACGTATTAAAGAGGACAGTATTTTTATCTGTGATATGAAGCATTTTTATACCAATTTATTTTAGAATCACGTTGAATTCATTTAGAAAGATAATTCAAACTTTTCTAAGCTACGTCGAAATTATCGTTAAGTTCTTCCCGATTTTTTTGCCACAGTAATTAATGGAAGTAATAGAATGAAACTATCATTTCCACTACACCCCGGAGGTAGATAGAATTTGTTGCAACATAAAATAATCGATGATTAAATTTAAAATTATTACAAATGTACCAAAAATATTATTTAAGCCAAATATAAAAGAAAATTATGTACTTAATATCTCAGTTTAGTGATAAAACGTATGAACATAATGCAGACGATATTTAAATAGTTTAAAATAAGAAAGCATTAATTGAGATGGTTAAAGAAATGGCGTCATAGAAAAAAATGTTATTTTTACCTATTTATTATGTGATAAATTGATAAATTTAATCACCCGTTCTTAACTGGGGAAAATAATGGAATTAAACGCTCGAAACTTGGAGAAGGGATGGATTTTGAACTAATTAAAAAGGACAGTATTTTTATCTATAATATGAAGCATTTTTATACCAATTTATTTTAGAATCACGTTGAATTCATTTAGAAAGATAATTCAAAGTTTTCTAAGCTAAGTCAAAATTATCGTTAAGTACTTCCCAATTTTTTTGCCACAGTAATTAATGGAAGTAAAGGAATGAAACTATCATTTCCACTACACCCCGGAGGTAGATAGAATTTGTTGCAACATAAAATAATCGATGATTAAATTTAAAATTATCACAAATGTACCTAAAATATTCTTTAAGCCAAATATAAAAGAAAATTAATTACGTAATATCTAAGTTCAGTGATAAAACGTATGTAAATATTGCAGACGATATTTAAATAATTTAAAATAAGAAATGATTAAATGAGATGGTTAAAGGAATGACGTCATAATGCTAGAAAAAATGTTATTTTTACCTCTTTATTATGTGATAAATTGATAAATTTAATCGCCTGCTCTTAACCGGGGAAAATAGGGCTCGAAATAATGGCATTAAACGCTCGAAAAGTGGGGAAGGGGTGAATTTTGAACTTATTAAGGACAGTATTTTTATCTATAATATGAAGCATTTTTATACCAATTTATTTTAGAATCACGTTGAATTCATTTAGAAAGATAATTCAATGTTTTCTAAGCTTATCGTTAAATTATCGTTAAGTTCTTCCCAACTTTTTGCCACAGTAATTAATGGAAGTAATAGAATAAAACTATCATTTCCACTACACCCCGGAGTTATATAGAATTTGTTGCAAAAAAAAATAATCAATGATTAAATTTAAAATTGTCAAAAATGTACCTAAAATATTATTTAAGCCAAATATAAAAGAAAATTATATACGTAATATCTAAGTGGAGTGATAAAACGTATGAAAAAAATTGCAGACGATATTTAAATAATTTAAAATAAGAAATGATGAAATGAGATGGTTAAACAAATGGCGTCATATTGTTAGAAAAAAATTGTATTTTTACCTATTTATTATATGATAAATTGATAAATTCAATCGCCTGACTTAACCGGGGAAAACAGGGGAAGGGGTGGATTTTGAACGTATTAAAGAGGACAGTATTTTTATCTCTGATATGAAGCATTTTTATACCAATTTATTTTAAAATCACGTTGAATTCATTTAGAAAGATAATTCAAAGTTTTCTAAGCTACGTCGAAATTATCTTTAATTTCTTCACAATTTTTTTGCCACAGTAATTAATGGAAGTAATAGAATAAAACTATCATTTCCACTACACCCCGGAGGTAGATAGAATTTGTTCCAACAAAACATAATCGATGATTAAATTTAAAATTATTACAAATGTACCAAAAATATTATTTAAGCCAAATATAAAAGAAAATTATATACGTAATATCTAACTTCAGTGATAAAACGTATGAAAATAATGCAGACGATATTTAAACAATTTGAAACAAGAAATGATTAAATGAGATGGTTAAAGGAATACTGTCATATTGTTAGAATAAAAGTTATTTTTACCTATTTATTATGTGATAAATTGATAAATTTAATCCCCTGACTTAACCGGGGAAAATAGGGGAAGGGGTGGATTTTGAACGTATTAAAGAGGACAGTATTTTTATCTCTGATATGAAGCATTTTTATACCAATTTATTTTAAAATCACGTTGAATTCATTTAGAAAGATAATTCAAAGTTTTCTAAGCTACGTCGAAATTATCTTTAATTTCTTCACAATTTTTTTGCCACAGTAATTAATGGAAGTAATAGAATAAAACTATTACTCCCACTACACCCCAGAGGTAGATAGAAGTTTGTTCCAACAAAAATAATCAATGATTAAATTTAAAATTGTCAAAAATGTACCTAAAATATTATTTAAGCCAAATATAAAAGAAAATTATATACGTAATATCTAAGTGGAGTGATAAAACGTATGAAAAAAATTGCAGACGATATTTAAATAATTTAAAATAAGAAATGATGAAATGAGATGGTTAAACAAATGGCGTCATATTGTTAGAAAAAAATTGTATTTTTACCTATTTATTATATGATAAATTGATAAATTCAATCGCCTGCTCTAACCGAAGAAAATAGGGCTCGAAATAATGGCATTAAACGCTCGAAAAGGGGAGAAGGGTGGATAAAAAGGGTATAGATAAAAATACTGTCCTTAATAAGTTCAAACTTATTAAGGACAGTATTTTTATCTATAATATGAAGCATTTTTGTACCAATTTATTTTAGAGTCACTTTGAATTCATGTAGAAAGATAATTCAAAGTTTTCTAAGCTACGTCGAAATTATCGTTAAGTTCTTCCCGATTTTTTTGCCACAGTAATTAATGGAAGTAAAGGAATGAAACTATCATTTCCACTACATCCTAGAGGTAAGTAGAATTTGTTCCAACAAAAAATAATCGATGATTAAATTTAAAATTGTCAAAAATGTACCTAAAATATTATTTGAGCTAAATATAAAAGAAAATTATTTACGTAATATCTAAGTTCAGTGATAAAACGTATGAAAATAATGCAGACGATATTTAAACAATTTGAAACAAGAAATGATTAAATGAGATGGTTAAAGGAACACTGTCATATTGTTAGAAAAAAAAATGTTATTTTTACCTATTTGTTATGTGATAAATTGATAAATTTAATCCCCTCACTTAACCGGGGAAAATGAAGGGTGGATTTTGAACGTATTAAGAGGACAGTATTTTTAATCGATATGAAGCATTTTTATACCAATTTATTTTAGAATCACGTTGAATTCATTTAGAAAGATAATTCAAACTTTTCTAAGCTACGTCGAAATTATCGTTAAGTTCTTCCCAATTTTTTTGCCACAGTAATTAATGGAAGTAATAGAATGAAACTATCATTTCCACTACACCCCGGAGGTAGATAGAATTTGTTGCAACATAAAATAATCGATGATTAAATTTAAAATTATTACAAATGTACCAAAAATATTATTTAAGCCAAATATAAAAGAAAATTATATACGTAATATCTAATTTGAGTGATAAAACGTATGAAAATAATGCAGACGATATTTAAATAATTTAAAATAAGAAATGATTAAATGAGATGGTTACAGAAATGGCGTCATATTGTTAGAAAAAAAATGTTATTTTTACCTCTTTATTATGCGATAAATTGATAAATTTAATCGCCTGCTCTTAACCGGGGAAAGTAGGGCTCTAAATAATGGCTTTAAACACTCGAAAAGGGGAGGAGGGTGGATTTTGAACTTATTAAGGACAGTATTTTTATCTATAATATGAAGCATTTTTGTACCAATTTATTTTAGAATCACATTGAATTCATTTAGAAAGATAATTCAAAGTTTTCTAAGCTACGTCGAAATTATCGTTAAGTTCTTCACAATTTTTTTGCCACAGTAATTAATGGAAGTAAAGGAATGAAACTATCATTTCCACTACACCCCGGAGGTAGATAGAATTTGTTGCAACATAAAATAATCGATGATTAAATTTAAAATTATTACAAATGTACCAAAAATATTATTTAAGCCAAATATAAAAGAAAATTATATACGTAATATCTAATTTGAGTGATAAAACGTATGAAAATAATGCAGACGATATTTAAATAATTTAAAATAAGAAATGATTAAATGAGATGGTTAAAGAAATGGCGTCATATTGTTAGAAAAAAAATGTTATTTTTACCTCTTTATTATGCGATAAATTGATAAATTTAATCGCCTGCTCTTAACCGGGGAAAGTAGGGCTCTAAATAATGGCTTTAAACACTCGAAAAGTGGGGAAGGGGTGGATTTTGAACGTATTAACCCACTGAACGGACGCGTCGACGGGGGTTCGACAGCGAATTCCTGTTCGAAAAGACTTGTCGACCCCTTCTAGTTCGCACTCGTATAACACACTTTTGAGGGAAAAAAATATTGCAAAGCGATAATAAATGAAAGAAACTAATTTTGCGTAACGGAACTCCTTTACCTTGCAGGGAAAATAACTTAAAAGTAGCCTGACAACTTAAACCGGCAACTCGAGTATTACGGTAATCCGTCTGGAATTTTAGAAAATTGACTGTTTTGAAAGGGAAAAATATTTAGTTTAACAAGGACAGTATTTTTTTGCTGTGATATGACGCATATTTATACGAATTTATTTTAGAATCGGATCGATAGTTTAATAAATGATAAACTTTACTCGCTTTGGATTTTGCTAACCCTAACTCATCGAGAATCCAATATGGATGCCTTTATCTATTCAATGTCCAACCGCTTCATAAATTTGAGGACAGACGGACAGATAATTTAGGCTATTATTATATAGGGGATTCATTTGCAAAGAATCTTTAGCAGAAAAACTTATTAATTGTGAAACCTGTTTTATTCTTTCTTATTATTTTTTCGAGTAAATAAAAGATTCAAAAACTGACACTTAATTTAAGGGTATCGTGGACATTAGAAAACGATTTATAAAATATTAATTCAGGGTTTGAAACTATGTACACATATAAATCGGGGTATAAGAAAATTAATCACATTAAAATTTTAATAAAAAAATTAATTTTTAAAAAATGTGTATATACTTAAAAACCATCTTCTTATCCAATTTTCTTAGATTTCTACAAGATATTTACCAAATATTTCTAACATACGTCAAAACAATTCTGCGTATGCCTTTTAAATTTAGATTTCCTTTAGACTAGCAAATTAAATTTAAAACTAGAATATTAGATATTTTCACGAAAATTTAGTAGCTACAAACATAAGAATATTTCTTATGTAATATTTAGAAAGCCTGTTATTATGTAAGAAATATTCATGTGTAATAACAATTCAATCTCTAGACAAAATTATACCCAAAAACTTTTTTAAAAATCATATCCCAAATATAAAAGAAATATACAAAAGTCAATAAGCATGAAGCATTTTAAAAGTCAACAAAATACTTTTTAAAATCTTTATTTTTAGCCCTTAATTTGACAAGATGTTTTCTCAAATATCGATTAAAATATATTTAAATAAATAATAATAACAATAACAATAATAATTTAAATAATAATAATAGTAATTAATAATAATAATATATAATATATTTAATATATTATATATTATCGATAAAAAATATATTTAGTATAAAGATTTTATTTATTTAATAGTTCATTGTAGCGGACTTAGCCAAATTAAAGGTTAAAGTTTTCAGATTTTCAGTTTGAAATAGTATTAATTTACTTTTACTTCAATGTATAATTATATTAAACTTCGTAATACTAAGTTAATATGTTTTGTAAACGCTTTGTAACGTTCGCTGTTCTCTTAGATTATCAAAACAGAAAAAATCATTCTGACAGATTTGATTATTCTAGTTTTAATTTTACTTTGCTTTCAAAAGTTCAAAATTCTTTTGAGGGCTATTGTTCAAAATTTTTTCTGAAGTACTCGAGTTGTGTTTTAAATACTGCCTACTTTCAAAAATATGACAGCTATTTTCTTTTTAAGAAGGTATGATACCCTTAAAAAATGTTTAAGGCCCTTACTCTGGGAGTTGCGGTTCGTACCGCAAGTGCGGTATGACGTAGTCGCGGAAACTTGGCCGAACGATACCTAGTTACCGCAACTAAGCTCAAACCGTACTCTGGGAGCACGGAAACGAAGGTGCGGGAACTAGCTTACTATCGAGTTTGAGAAATAAATCCCGCCTTTGGGCTGGGCTTATTTTAGAGGCGGAGTTTAATGGGATCTTCTACTTTGCACCATTTAAACCAATCAGAAATTTAGAATTATAATTCTGATTTTCAGTTTCGGCAACAGCAATGTTTGTAAATATAAACAAATAAATAATTCGCATTTTTCTTTGTGTACGGTATTGATAAAAGTGGCATCCAAATCTCAAGAGTTTAAATCGAAGAGATAGTCTCACGGAAACTTTTACCCATGATTAGTTTTATGGAGCATTATTATATACAGTATGGAATTTTATTAAGCATATAGAGGCGTTTTCCATAGGTTTGGTTTGGAGTGCTACGGTCTACTTTTTGCAACACGAGTGCTAATGAGACCGGGACCTGCAGCTTAATTGACCTGCAGTTGAATTTTCTGGGTTTCTGCAAGTTACATTCTCTTACAGATATATTTTATACATTACAATTATGATGGAATGCATAAAAATGATGTAACTGATGAATGTTATGATGTAAATATTACTGCATTGAGATCATTGATAAAAAACTTGATAAAAAGTTATATTTCTACTGAAAAAACTGTAAAATGATAGTTATTCCGTCAAAATTTATCATATTACTACTATACTACTATATATCAATACCTAAAATCTAAACATCAATGTTTTGTTTTGAACAACACAGTTATTAACATATATAAAATGCAAGAAATTAAAATTTGAAAATCACAATATGAAAATTATGGTTATGATGAAAATAAAAGATATAAATATGATGAAAATTAAAGATAAATAATATTTAAATCATACTTTGATAGTATTTTAAAAACAGTTTTATTATATGTAAACACAAATTTTGGTTTCAGACTAACATCACAGGTATCCATGAAGATTATAAATTTTGTGCTTAAAATATGTAAAATAAAAGCCGAAAGTTATAAAGGCTTCGATCTTTTTATTACTTAGCATTGTTAACAAGATTTCTACTAGTATGAAAAACATAAAATATAAGATCAAAACTGAAGATACACAATATTTACATCATGCTTTTATACTGCTCTAAATTCAGCATTAATATATTTAAAAACAACTTTTTAGTTCATACTTTTAATATCAGTGGTATCCGTGGAGATGGCATGGAATTTTCTACATTTTGGCAAAACAGGCATACTTTTCCTACCTGAGCTATATATTCGTAACTCAAATAAGTCGCCATGTTTTCTTACTATCGGGAAGATCTCTCTACCAAATTTGCTGCCGGAAAGTTTCCGCAACCTGCAGCTATCGGTAACTTTCCGCATGTAACCCCAGAGTACCGAAGTATCGTTTGCTCTCAAAATTTCCGCGAGCTGACGTCAACGTGACGTCATACCGCACTTGCGGTACGAACCGCAACTCCCAGAGTAAGGCCCTTAATCTTTATAGTAAATATTTTCATTATTATATTTTACATTCCAATTTAAAATAGAATCAGGAAGGTAGATTTTATTTGAACAAATCATTTAATTATGATAAAATAATTTGTCCATTTTTTATAAATCTCTTCTCATTCATCTTTAAACTTTTTGTGATATCTATTAAAGCTTTCATCCAAAGAAAGTGATCGATTTTCAGACCTCTAAATTTATATATTACAAAAATATTTTTCTGCTGATTAGTATATTAAAAAATGAAATTTGTTTCACGTTTATGGTTATTGATAAAAACTAAATGAGTAACTTAAAATTAATTAGAATAAAAGTTTTCTATTACACATTATAAAGCACCTGTATAAAAATTTAACATTTGTATCTTAAATATAAAAAAAAGCTTAGAATTTTAGAAAAAGTAAATACGAAAATAGGCATTTATACGAGGTGGATTCAGAAAGTATGTTTCCTGATGTTTTACCCTTTAAAGTAAACGTAATTAGCCGTGTCAATTGAGCGTGCGTAACAGATCTATGACGTATTAATCATATGCTGGACAAGTCCCGATTCGTGCCAGTAGCGGGGTAGCAGTGGTCCGAAATGGAAACTCTAATTCCTTCTCCCGCCGCCTGCAAGGTTCGGTTGACGATCTTGAATGCACAAAGCATTGCTCTAATTGAAATTCATCGTCAGCTCTGTCAGATCTATGAGCCGAAACTGACACCCGAACACAAAATTCAACGCTTAGGAGCAGCACTGACATTTCTGCTACGGTATCACGACGACGACACAAGTTCCTCGACAGGATCGTCACGGGCAATGAGACTTGGATTTCGCACTTTTCCCCGGAAACCAAGCAGCAGTCAATGCATTGGTACCATAGGAGATCTTCGGTAAGGACCAAATTCAAATAGAGGGTGTCTGTTCGTAAAGGGATATAAGCCCCGTTTACATGTGCCAGTCATGTGCCCTTCTTTTTACCCGGGTAAAGGGATTTTGCTTGGAGGGTCGGAGAAACTCGTTTACATGGTCAATTATTTCTACCTCCATTTCTCCGGGATCGTCGCTAGAAGTCACGTGATCATAAGGGACGGCAATCATCTGTAAGCGCAAAGGATGATGGGAAAGGAGAGTAAACTCTGCTATTACCCGGGTAGAAAGGTGGGTTCTTTCTACCCCTCAATTTTTTCCCTAGCTAGGGATAATTCTTGAAAGGGGAGTACAATTCGCGTATCTACCCTGCATTCTACGCTGCTTTTGGCACATGTAAACGGGGCTATGGTGTTCTGGAACAGGAAAGCTGGTTCCATTCACAGGCGGCAGACTTCTACGACAGAGGTATACAAAAGTTGATCCCACAATACGACACGTGTCTCAATTCTGGTGGTGGCTATGTTGAAAAATAGCTGAAACATTGATGTACTTGTTTGCCAAAAAATATGTCAGTGAAAGTGTGAGTTCTTTTTTTTCTTTTAAATAGAGAAACTTACTTTCTGGATGCGCCTTGTAGTTTATATTTATTAAAAAAAAGTCTTTGTAATTAATTCATATACTTATTGAAATACTGAAGATAAAGATTTCAAATTTGCCTGCATGTCAAGAAAGGTTTGAATGTCAGCTTATAATAAGAGATTTGAAAAAAAATTTTCAATTTTACAACTCCTCTTCAACCTCCACTCAAAATACAGTTTTTAAGTCAAAGAGTTTTTAAATTAATTTTACAATTTACACTAAATCACAAATTTGTGATGAAAATCACACTCAGTTTATTTAATTTGTGATTAAGTGAATGTTTCAGTCTATTTAGTATGAATGTTATGTGTTTCCTTTGTTAATTCAATTAGATTTTAAATATTCAATTTTTGTAAAATTTTTCCTCAAAATGTTTTTGTTTATGTATATGTTGAGTTGATTCTCATTTTGAAAGTGTACGCCAATAGAGCAACTTTCAGCACGCATTTATATTATTTTTTGACATGACTTATTGAAATACTGAAGATAAAGATTTCAAATTTGCCTGCATGTCAAGAAAGGTTTGAATGTCAGCTTATAATAAGAGATTTGAAAAAAAATTTTCAATTTTACAACTCCTCTTCAACCTCCACTCAAAATACAGTTTCTTTCATGTCAAAGAGTTTTTAAATTAATTTTACAATTTACACTAAATCACAAATTTGTGATGAAAATCACACTCAGTTTATTTAATTTGTGATTAAGTGAATGTTTCAGTCTATTTAGTATGAATGTTATGTGTTTCCTTTGTGTTTTCTTTGTTAATTCAATTAGATTTTAAATATTCAATTTTTGTAAAATTTTTCCTCAAAATGTTGTTTTTGTTTATGTATCAATTTGTTGAGTTACGATCCCCTCGCCAGATTTCAAACGCCACGCTGCAAGCACGCCACGCACGCAAGCTGCAAGCACGCCAATTTCGCCAAATGTGGTTGAAGCACCAACAAGATCCATGATTAGAAACAGGAGAGTGGGCTAAGAAGAGGAGTTGAAAAACAAATTCGTATTTTGATTAAATTTGAGGTCTGTGTGCCCTTAAAAAACTAATTGTAAAGACTACTTACCTTCAAGAAATGTTGGTCTCCTAGTTTTACTAGTGGGGTAGTAGGGAAGGCTCTAATGGGACTCATGCACAAGCTACCGTTCCTCATGTTGTAAAGGTTACTCATAACCAAAAGCAAGTCCGAACTCTTCTTGACCGGCAAGAAACGACTTCGGGGAACATTTATACCTAGTAGGAGAGGAAAGTTATTTTAGTTCTTGTTACTCATCTCATTTCAATGACAAGAGTATCATGAACTACTAGATTCTAAAAAGCTGCAGAATAACAATGATCGGATTTTTTGGATACAGCCCCTCACCTTTTTGCTTCTTTTCGGAAACAAAGGATTTCGAACTTATTCGATCGACGGTCACTTTTAGAACTTTCAAGCTGTGTGTTTGGAACTTTCACAAAAAGTTCCTCTATACACTTAGCTATAGTCCATGTAAAATCTACTGGCGCTTCAAGGTCACACTTTCTCGTTTCCCCAGTCATCGGTTACTATGGTAGCGACCAAGAAGCCTGTGCATTCACACTTATTTTCAGCACTTCAGTTGAGGATTTCATTCCAATACGTTCAGACGACTTGCTTTATTATTATAAGCAAAGTCAAAATTTTCAGTTGGGCATAAATACGTTAACTATTTACATAAAGAAAAGTTTAACAATATGTATAAAATGGTTATAATAAATCACAGATGTTTTTTGTAAAAATACAAAAATTCATTTTAATTTAGAATTCTTACTAAAACATTAGGAATCTCTACCTTCTAAAGAAATTTTCACTTTCTAAAAATGTGTCAACAGACCATAAATCTTTAAATACATAATAAAATTTTACAAAATGTTGTTATTGCATTAAGACCTCTTTCGATTCTTGTAAAATCATAAAATAATTAATACAGTACAATTTTGGAATAGAAACTTTACTCTGGTCCACATAACTTTATAATATACTTATTAACATACAACTTAAATTTAAGGAATTTCAGAGCTAGATTCTCTTAAATAAATTATTAAGAAATACTTTTGATATTTAGATTAAAAGAATCATACAAATATAAAGAAAAATAGTGAGAAATTATAACTAATTACTCATTAAAATTAGCGAAATATTCAATCATCTTAATGATATTATTTCTGTAAATAATGCAACTGTGTGTAAAAAAAAAAATTAGATTTACTTTTTCAATAGAATTTTTATATCTTGCGGATTAGAATATAACATACAATTTTTGAATTGTAATTTTATGAAATGGGATTATATCTTAAATTTATGAACTTAGAAACAGGTCTGAAATGACTCATAAAATTTTGTGTAAAGTATTAAGTATTCTTCAAAGTGTAGTCTAAATAAACATAATTTCATCATACACGGAGAGCCCACACGATGCATGACACTCCTTAACACAGTGGGAAAAAAGAGTAAAATCATTCCCCAACTGTCGTTACCATAGTTACAGTTGGTCATCGGGGAAAAATCAGTGACCTTGAAGTGCCTATTGAGTTTACACCGAGTATAATATATTGTGCTAATTATATTTTAGTTGCAATCGCGCATGCGCAGTAAAACATTATTTAGTAAACCTGCTCATTTTTCATCCAATATTTAATATGCTTTAATTTCGATTGCAAGGTATTGTGTACAATATTGTTTGAAATGCGTCCTGAAAATAGCATTCTTTGATATTGAGAACTCTTCAAATTATAAGCAAAACACTTGGAGAAATTTGGGATTGTTTTTATAAAAACCTTAATTTCTCCACGAGTATACGTGCTATCCTCATAACAATGAACACAGATTATTACAAGAAGCATCCTAATCATGTGCTAAAATTTCAACGCTTTTCATACATTACTTTTTACAGGGTTATCCAAAACATATTCGTTATTCTTCAATTTGTTGACGGTCCCCTGTGGGATTTCGGGAACAATTCTTAGCTGAAATATATTACGTCTTCCATCCTATTTACACGCCTGTGTTTTCAGGATAATTCCTTGAGTATTTTTCTAGATATTCAACAAAGTGTCAAAAATCGCAAGTAACCGGTCTTCATTGGCAATACAGTGTACATTTACCCAAAGTTGGTATTAATCAATTACTCCTTTAAATACTCTCTAAAAGATTGCTATCTAGATAAAATTTTTTACATTTTGATTCCTGATTTACAACTAGTGACAATTAACTCTCTAAGCGGTTTGCACGTACAATTCCGCCAGCTGTCACAGACAATTTTCGACCTCCAAAAACGTTCCAAAAATAGATGTATTGTACATTTCTGACAGTGTTTTCCCCCATGGAATTATGAGGTAGGAGGGTCAGGTCGATTGTTTAGGAACTTCACCCCTCTTTGACTGATATTTAGTGAGGGATGCACCCCTACTCTCTGAGGAACAAAGACGCTGATAGCTTCTCATGGCTTTGTCTATCTCTATTTCGAAGTAATTCGTTTGCGGTAACATATATATCTCTAATTGCACCACTGAAATATCTTGGGTGACTTAGTAAAAAATATAAATAATTCTCAAAAAAAAATTTTTTTTATTCGTACTTTTAGAATACATTATTTCTTTTGTGATGATCTTCGAGAATTGACGAGTTTTATGTGTATTAAAAATTAACAATCAATAATGTATATTTATATATCTATTTATAACCGGAAGTAAAGGGACAATAACGAGGGTGGGGCAAAGGGTGAAGTAAAAAATCATAGAACACTTTGGTAAGTGACACAATAAAGCTTTAGCGTATTTTTTGGAGACTTTTTTTCCCGGTGTGTTCCACTCGGAGGGTTAAATAAACAGTAATTTATTACAACAGCAGTAAGAAAGAAAAATATCGTTAGAAAATTATTAGTCGTATAAATATGGGCATACCTATGGCACCATCAAAATCTTTCATTGCTGCTCCTGCTGCAGTCTCTAGCTGAATGACATTAATTCCACCATCCAAGTGCTGAAATATATAAATTTTAAAATATAACAGAAATTTCGTAGCATGTTAGAACATTTAATTTTGAAATACAAAGTTCAGATAAGGGAATCAATGACACTTAATTCCGAACCTCTCTGTTTTTAATCTACTAATGATGTCTAAAGTGCCTTATATCTTGAGAGGTAAAACACAAAGCATCCAACTTCCTCAAAGAGATCACTCAATTATTTTCTTAATGTTAGACGAATTTATCATTCTTTGAAATCATTTTCAAATCACATTCCCTTCCCACAAATCATTATACTCAGTATTACTAGATTAACAACAGTCTTAATTGCAAAATTTCAACCGTTTATGAATGTTTGTTTTTCTGTTCTGCCTCGTACGTTAATTTACGTTGAATTAATATTCTTAATTGCTTCTATTTAACTTCACTTGTATGTCAGTTCAAATTTTGACTCAATTTTTGACTACCTTCTTGTCTAGCAAAAGACCTCAAATTTTGCACTTTGGTTCATTTCCGGTTACTTTACAACATTCAACCATAAAAGCTTTGATTGAAATAAAAAAATAAGCCCGGTTCCCACCCCCTTTTCCACTCCTGACATGCTTCTGAATTCGGAACTTAGGCAAGGCAGCGGTCGTTAATTCCTGGGAATCCAGAATTTCCTGATTCCTGGTGTGACGCCTTCAATATTCTCATGGTAGCGTGAATAATGGATCACAGTCAAAGAATAAAATTGGAAAGTCACTTTAATTCTGGATTAAATACGGCTATTTACAAAGACACGTTAATTCCTAAATCATCTAGAACTGCAAAGGATGGTTGCCGATAAAACTTCCTCACGACAATCACAGTCGAAAGAAAACCAAGAGATTTAATAATCTCTTGCAATTGGGGGTGGGGACTTTTCAGGGTGCAATCAAACCCAATATATCCCCCTTTTGGTCCTGAGATTCTGCAGCTTCCTATATGAGCGGACTTTACGAATCTCCCGAACTAGCAAGCTGTCGCTGGTAAAAGACGAAAGCCTCCACGAGATCAACACACCTCCGAAAAAATTGACGAAAAGCCCGGAGTTGCAAAATCGTAGGCTTTTTATACTTGGGATGTCAGTTACGGTCCCGTCACTGTTTTCTCAGTTAAGATCCCAGTTACATGAGAACTCCAGCCAAAGTTACAGTTATACTTTTTTACTAAAATTCTCATTCGCTGGCTGTCTCTTCATGGAATTTTCCGGGCGTTCATTAACGAGATCCATCAGGGGCGGGTTCGTCTATTCAGTATTGTTAAGATACGCCAGACTATTGTCCAGGTACAGGTGCACTACGGTCATGTTTTGGCGCGTGCTACAAAAATTTCACACTGGTGACCTGGTTGATTCCTGGTTCAACTTAACAAAGCTATACCTTCGCACTCAGCATCCTTGTTTGCATACATGGTTTACAGCGGTGAACTGGTTGTGTATTTATAGGAGAGCAAGTTCTTAGAACAGTCTCATTTGCATATTTCCACCGAAGTCGCTTCCACCAGCGCCATCTGTCGACTGTTTCTGAGTTGTTTTCCTGTTTTAAAGAAAAATACCATGCTCTAGCGATACTAACCCTGCAACCGTTTTTTATTTTGTTATTTTTCCGGTTATTATGAATTTTTAAAGTTTATACGGACTTTTTGATCACCCGGTGTTTACTAACCTATTAAAAGGACCAAAAATTACAAAATTTTTAAATTATATAGAAAATTTAATGTTTTATGCTGAAAAGAATTTTTTTCAATGCAGTTGACAGTACAAAAAGATATTTTTTACTTACATACGATTGCTAAGATAGTACTCATTTAGCCCCCTTCCCTCAGGAGAATACTTGCAAATTAAGGCATACAACGGACAGAAGTAAATTATTCTAGCCTTCAGGTCCTCGTAATTTAAAAGGAGTCATGCTGAGTACCCCCAAGCTTGACTTGCCGCCTCCAGGTCTATAGTTTAACCCTTTCTTTTCGACAACAGCCTTCGATAGCCGATACCTCAGAGTCCCAGAATAGCCGAAGCCATCTGAGAACATGCCCTCCTTCTCTAGAGGCGTGACTGCTTATAGCCGTGATAGAGGTGTAAACATCCAATGTTATCAGGGTTTTTTTTTAACACGGGATAACATTGGATGTTTAGCTTGTTGTTAACATTGGATGTAGCCGTGAGTTTTTTACAACACGTTGAGAATCACTACCTGTTCTGGATAACATGAAACATTTCATTTGCTATTCCATTCAATTTTCAACTTGTTTATTTAGATTGAAAAGCAAAACTAGGTAGGAAATAAAACATGCAAAATTTGGGCTATTGGGTTGGGACACGGAGAACAATTGAAATTCTTGGGTGTAGGTCTTAAAGAGTTTAACAAAGAGGTCATTGAGACACGAATTTATTTTATGTGCTCCAGACTCCATTAACCCTTTAAAGGTCACGATTAAAAATTCTTTCAGATTTAACAGAATTAGGTTATAAACGTTGTTTGTGAAATTTATAAATAGGAACCATAAGAAAACAAATTTTACATTCCGTTGGGAGGTGGGATTTTTTGGGGGGTGGGAATTGTGATAATTGTGAAACCTTTCCCTTTTACAGCATGAAAATAAAAGTTTTTTAAAATTAATTATAGTGGAAGAACAATGTATAATTATCATCAAAATGATGCAAGAAAT
>CM063509.1:104214366-104221866 GCA_032207245.1 Pardosa pseudoannulata
CTTTTTTTCTTTGAATTGTAAGTCTTGCAATTTGCCTTAAATAGAATTTTATTTTCACGTTTATGACCTGAAATATAAGTATTTATTAAAACCACAATTATAACTTTAGTAGTATAATAACTAAACTTTTTCAATAGTATTTGCTCATTATTCTTCCAAAATAGTTAAGTTTTAAAAGTATAATTTTCCCACAGTATAATAAGGTTACTTTTGGAATTAACCTTCCAATTTTTCCCCTAAAGTGATGGAACACTTTCTTCCACATTCTTCATACTTGTAATGTTCATAGGTTACATACATAAAGGAATTTCATTAAATCTTAAAAAAGTGGGAAAATAAGTTAAATGACTTAATAGAAGTTTTACTGTATTTATATTTATTACCTATTGTACTTTTGCTACAAAATAAATTGACTATCTGGATCTCAAAATAGGTTGGGGAAGACAAGATAGGGGGGAAGAGAAGGTAAAGGTTATTAAAAATTTAAATCAACCAAAAAATAAAAGGGAAGTAAGGTCTGTACGGGGATCCGAGATTTCTGCCCCCTTAACAGAGATTATTAAGACAAACGCTCAGTATAAAATTATATGTGGAAAGGACGATGTTTGGCTTGCTACGGTATACTTTTTGCAACACTACTTTTTGCTAATTTTTGCTAATGAGACCGGGATTAAAGCCGATTCCGAACGGCTACGAACATCCATGCCACTGTGGGATTCAAACCTCGGAACTCCGGTACCGAAGACTAGCACCCTAACCAATCGACCATCGTTCGGCGGAAAAGACGAGAAAAATGCATTCCATCAATTGAAAAGAGTATTGTGTAAAATGGCACAATTATCAACCCCGGGTATGACAAGTCCATGCCAGGTGCATTCTGATGCATCAAAGACATCGGTTGGGGGATGGCGGGGTAGAAGAGAACTGAAACCGAGTGAGACGCGTGCAGGTCGCTTGGCATTTTTCGTATCCTCGGGTTTCAGGTAGAGATCGATGTTCCTATAATAATTTATATAATATAAAATTTGGTATATTGTCTATAACAGTGGTCGGCAAACGTATTAGCCAAAGAGCCAAATATGAACATTACAGCAATTTTTAAAAACATTTGGGAGCCAAATCTGCTTGTTTAGTAAACTTTTATTACACTAAATAAGTAGTACGCTAAAAAAATGCTTCATACTTAATAAATACGAGGCATGTTTTTTAAGTAAGTACCGTTTTGCGATTCCGCCACCGCAGCGCTACGGTCGGCGTTCCGCGCATGCGGGCTGGTTACCTACATCTCTTGTCTACGCACTGACGCCATTAAAGTCTGATTCTTCATTGTATACGTTGTTTACTGAGTGTTTAAGATGCCTCCGACAATCATGAGTCCCGCCGATTGTGAAGTACGGGCTGTTATACGATTTCTTAGTGCTAAAGGCGGAAAACCGATCGATATTCATCGTGAGATCTGTGAAGTTTACGGACAAAACATTATGAGTGATGGAATGGTAAGGAAATGGGCGAGAGCATTTAAAGATGGCAGCACAAATGTGCATGATGAAGAACGGAGTGGGCGTCCTTCATGTGGCTAATCGGACCAAAGATCTCATCAAATCTTTTAAATGGAAAACTCTAGATCATCCTCCATACAGCCCTGATCTGGCACCAAGCGACTACCATTTGTTCCTGCACTTGAAGAAACACCTGGGTGGTCAGCGTCTTCAAGACGATAACGAAGTCAAAACATTTGTGATACAGTGGTTAACAAGTCAGGCGGCAGAATTTTATGAGGAGGGTATTCAAAAACTGGTGCCACGTTATGACAAGTGCCTCAATATTCACGGAAATTATGTAGAAAAATAGATTAAGGTACAGGCTTTCATGTAAAAATAAAATTATTGCGATATCTTTGCACGTCTTTTTTTAATTCCAAAACGGTACTTACTTAAAAAACATGCCTCGTATTTATTAATGCGAACAATGTGCTTGCATATCCTTGGAAATTTCAAGTAAGTCAGGTTTGTATATTGTTGTTTTTAATTTTAGGCATGATTCTAAGTTCTCATCAATAAAACGACTTCTCAGTTTACTCTTGATAATGCTCATGCTTGAAAAAGATTGTTCGCATACATATATGTAGAACCGGAAAGAGAAAGAACAGAAAACGCGATCTTTTTCAGCTGATCGTAAGAGTCAGGAATACTATTTCAAGCGTTGAAACTGATCATGTCTTCCTACTCCAGGTCAAATGGAAGAAAACTTCCAACACTGGGGCAAATAGAAGTTATCGAAAAATTGATTACAAATTTTGTACCTGAACCACAAACATATATAGCTGGTGTAATAAAATCGTATAAAAATACCTGTAAGATGTTCAGATAGAATTGAAAAATACACCTTTTTAATAAGAGAGGACAACGGCAGACACGGTAGATAAGACAAAACTGTTCACACTGCAACTGCTGGTTTGTGATGCCAATTTGTACCCCCACTACTTTAGAGAAAGTATGCTCGCACATGTTTGCGATACCTTTGAATCACATCGGAGTACGCCGAAAACATACCATCAATTTCCGCCGGTAGCTTGTACATGGTTTGTGTTTATGTTTACGAAAACTAATAAAATTAAACTCGATGTTCGTTACGTATTTTTACAACAATATAAAATTTTAATTACCTATCAATCTTTTAACTTAACCAAAAAATCATACATGTTCTCGATTTATAGAAGAATTTTAATTTATCAGAATAAGATTAATTTTTTTCTTACCAAGTTTTTTTTAAATGAAAATATTATTTCGCCTTCCGGGGATATTTGTGCCAGAGCTGCACTTACGGAGTCAAAGAGCCACATGCGACTCTAGAGCCGCACTTTGATGACCACTGGTCTATAAGATTGCCACCAACCTTCGTTGAAAAGTAAAACTCGTTCCGAAAAAGACGTAAAAATTTTACAAACAGTTTTTTTATGTATCCCTAAAAAGGAATGCAAAATACTAATGGGTTAAATAAATCACCATTTCAGGAGACGAATAGATATAGCATCGCGCACCATGCAAGACGGCGAGGGAGGGAAAAAAACATATTCAAAATGATGTAAATGATTGATACAAGTGAACTATCGAAAAGCTTATCTCCACTCTGATTTTAAATCGTATTTGCTCATTAAGAAACCATTAAGGTACCCAGCAAGTTTCAAATGGTTCACTTCTTACCTAGAGGGGTGGTTTAAACACTCTGAGTAAATATCTGCAATGAATTAACTACAATGAACTGGTGGAGCATGATTACTTTAAATCAGAAATAAAGTACGCCTTTAGAAAGTTATTTTTGAGGTTTCCTTATGTGTGTATTTCAAAGATATTTCAGGTAAAATTAAAAAATTATTCTTGGAATAATTATTTATTGGATTCTTTCAACCACTTGCCTGATTATCCCGAGTTATCTCGGGTTCGTATATATATTTCAGTTAATTATTATCTCGAGAAGACTCGGGTGAAGCAGAATTTATCAGTACGATTTGTGTTATCACAATTTTTCTAGGCCTGAAGGAAATGAAAGAAAATATTCAACTCTGATTGGCAGTTTGCAAAGTTTTGTTGGTTTCGTGGTCCTTTTGGAGGGACTGGTCACGTGTTTCAAACTGATTGAAAAAATAATTTCAGAAAATCACCATGACGAGTTTTTTGTCACTTCAGGAAGATCCAGCATAAGTCCTTTACCACTCATGTTAACCTCAAGGCATTTACCAGATGTTATTCCTGCTACTGAAAAGAAAATCAAATCCAACGAGACAGTGTAATCTGTGCTACCGTAAAACATATTCCAGAGGTAAGCCAGTAAGAAAAGACACCAGATACCAGTGTTCAGAATGTCAGGTATCACTTTGTGTTGTCCCTTGTTTCAAAAACTATCATACAAAGACTAATATTTAACTTTATTCCATTTGCCCGAGATAACTCGGGATAGTAAACTATTATTAAAACTAAATACTTTTACAACTGCAAAACTTAAAAATTCAACTTAAAACCTACATATTTTGTTTTGTTTCATTTCCTTGTATTTAATAATAAAATTTTAAAAAATGTGATGATTTTTGCACTGTTTTTCAAAAAACAAAATGTAAGAGAAGAGGTTAATATAAAACGGTGACATGACATTCACACGAGTTTAAAATTTCCATAATGATAAAAAAAAATGCACAAATAAAACGAAATATAATCGAAAAGCTTTCTGCGTACATACACATATACACAAAACGCCGGTTCTAGTCTATTAGCTGATGGTGTGCAATATATTATATGGCCACCTATTATCCATACGGATTATCATTAAATTAATAACTTAATTGATGCGTAAAAGCTTTCTATTATGATTATACAAATGTTCCATATAATTGATTAGCTATCAAGAAAATTGTACATATAATCATATATATAGTTTAAATTTAGTAATATATTTCGCTTTAATTTAGTTATATACAGTAGACTCCGTCTAAGGTGATAGCGGTTAATGTTATCAATCGCTTATTATTATCGAAATCACTTGGTCCCGATTTTCTCTATTCATTTGTATCTTAAAATTATCACTTCATGTGATCGTTACATAGATTAATGTTATTAGTTTTCGAATCTCGTTTTACCTGGCAAAGGAATATTCACAATGTATTCAAAAGAAAACCATTCTTTTTGTTTGAATTTCTGAGAATTTTCCCTCTTCCACTTAGGGAAATGGAGAATGACCAAAGGAGGTGGGTATTACCCGTTCCTGGAATTTTTCAGGAATGCACACACCATGATATGGTCAATGGTTGTCAAATAAGCAGGAGGCAACACATTCTTATCGGAACTAAGAAGCGTATTCACATTTTAAGCCTTGTTCACTTGCAGCTTGTCGATATGGAATCCAGAAAGTGAAATGATTTAACATTAAAACAAAACGAAATTTAAATCATTATGACAGGTTATCAGAAGTGAGTCAGCGCAATGCTGTAGAGCAGTTAGGCATTTCTCAGCCTCTACTGTGCAAAATTTTGAAAAATCGGGATGAACATACTAGAAGAGATAAACAAAATGAAAATACGAAGCGCAAACTTAACCCTCTAAGCGGTTCTCACGTACAATTCCGCCAAACCGATGATGTCTGCAAAGCGGTTGTCATGTACAATTTTCGACCTCCAAAAACGTTCCGAAAATGGATGTAATGTACATTTTTGCCAGTGTTTGAGGTAGGAGGGTCAGATCGATTGTTTAGAAACTGCATCCCTCTCTGACTGACATTTATTGAGGGATGCACCCCTACTCCCTGAGGCACAAAGATGCTGATAGCTTTTCATGGCTTTGTAAATCTCTATTTCGAAGTATTTCGTTTGTGGTACAGATGTATCTCTAATTGCACCACTTAAATATCTTGGATAACTTTCGTAAAAAAATATAATAATTTTTATTTGTACTTTTAGAATCCATTATTTCTTATGGGATGATCTTCAAAACTTGACGAGGTTTATGTGTATTAAAAATTAACAATTTATAATATCTATTTATATATCTATTTATAACCGGAAGTAAAGGGACAATAACGAGGGTGGGTTTCCAGTATTCCATTCTAGTCGACAAAAGGTGAAGTAAAAAATCATAGAACGCTTTGGCTATTGACACAATAAATCTTTAGCGTATTTTTTGGAGACTTTTTTTAATCGGTGTGTTCCACTCAGAGGGTTAATAGAGCTAGTAAAGATAAGCAAGTTAAAAAGGCTCTAAGACTTTGGTTTGAAAATGTTCGAGAACGTGATGGTCCAATCAATGGACTCCTTATGAAACAAAAAGCAAAAGGTTTAGCTGCTCAAATGGGAAAAAAAGATTTTGTTGCAACAAATGGTTGGTTCTAGCGATGGAAGACAGGCGAAAATATTGTTTACAAGAGAATTCACGAAAATTTAGTAAGTGTGAATTAAAGGGAGGGGGTACATTTATCTAATTCTGCATATCGTTTATCGCATATCGTTATACATAAATCGATTATTGTTATCAAAATCACGTTGTCCAAAACTGATCACATTAAGAGAAGTCCACTGTGTATTTAGTTCCAAACTGCACTTTTCTTGTTCCCTTATATACCCATTCATCAATAATCTTAGTTTTTTAACGTTATTTCTTTTCCGTTATAACAGATTCATCTATAATAGATTATATTTACGATAATTTTAGATTTTTCACATTTTTTTCAGTTGCTAATAATCCTAAGTAAAGAGATAGGGATACTGTACCATTTGGTATCAAGATAAAATATATACAGGGTATTTGCCAAAATAAAATTTTTCAAATCCATGACTTTTCATGACTTTCCCTAATTTAGCAAATCATTTTCCCTGACTTTAAAAAGCTTTCGTTAAAGTATATATGAATAAAACTTCTGATGTACATACAAATAAAATATATGCTTTTAGAGAAATTACAGGAATTTTATCATAAAAAAACTATAAACTCACTTTATAAGTGTTAATAAACTCCCATACATAAAAATAAATTGTTGTATCTACATACCTAAGTTTAATCATATAGCAATTTTTCATTCAAAATGTTTGCAATTTGAATTCAGGGTACTTTGGTATTATCCAGGTGACCATGAATAATAGCCAAATATAACCCTATAATGTTTATATACAATATCTCTAGAGATAAACTTATATTTTGTGCAAAAATCTTAACTAATTTTTATTAAAAAATTATTATTATATTAATAAAATTTTAATCTACTATTTGAGAAAAAACCAGAATATATATTTACCCACCCATTAAGCTTTCTTGCTTTGAGTTTCCTTGGTGAACAAATTTTGCTTGGCAATAGGGTCAATAGGATAATACATAAATACCAAACTCAGTAACTTCAGCCAGATGAGAAGTAAAAATAGAATTAAACAATTCAATGGATTTTTTTAATCGGTAGTTTAGCGGATCCATGACTTTCCATGACTTTTACTCATTTTACTTGAAAAATCAAGACTTTGCATGACAAAATTAATCTATTGTCTAAATCCATGACTTTCCATGACTTTCCCTGACTTTCCAGGTGCGCGGAAACCATGTATATATCATAGACTAACATCTTATTAGAAATCTGTTAGGAATTTTTCTAATTGGCATTCCTGAAAATTTTTAAGTTAAATTTCTTTTTTTAATTACTTAATTAATTATAAATAAATCCGTTTTTAACACTAAACATACCATAACCGGTCAAACGGACGGTAATGTATGAAAAAATGTGATGGGTAATGAATTAAAATAGAAATAAAAGAAATAGGTATGTATTAACACATTGTATGCTGGTTAAGTAATAGTACATTTTCTGATGACACATATTAGTACGGTTTAGTGTAACAACATGGTTTGTTTGTGGATACAAAAATAATGGTATATACAGGAAAACGAAGCCGAATGTTCTTGTCTACTACATAGATTTTGGAAAAATTTAGACAAAAACTAGTTTTTATATCAGTCGATGCGGAACCATAGA
>CM063509.1:104226866-104241866 GCA_032207245.1 Pardosa pseudoannulata
GTGTGTTTCTGTTTCATACAAAACCATGTGGTTTGTCATAAATTTCCTTAATTTTGGACAACATTTATTAATACCACCAAAATTAGCACTGTTGCTGTCAAAACCTCTGCTTCCTATTCTACCACGTAATATGGCAAGGTATATTAACGTTGCTAATCAACGTACAGTAGTAATACAGTAATGTAATTTAGGGTTAAACTTATATTTTACCATAAAAAAGTTTGACACAATTCGATTATAAAAACTGAATATTGTTATAATAAGCTTATAGTAGAAATATATAAATATGCCAATGACTCGAACTGAACTGTGACGAATTTAAGAAGTAATGCAAGAAAAAAAAAAAATCTTTGTTTAAAAGTAATATATTAATTTCACCGTAGCGAAGCACGGCACACTTGTTAGTTGTATAATAATCTACATGTGTATTATTTTACTCTTTAATTTGCCTCAATGATTGTAAAATAAGAACATTCGTACACCATTTCCAGGTGTATTGATAACTGTACTTCTGCTATACTTGGCCATTTGCTTTGAAGTTTTACGAATAATAGAATCCAGGTATATAAAGCCGTTCTAAATATCAAGAAATAATTCCAATTACTCTCATGTTATGAAACTACTGCATAACCAAAGAATTCTTTACCTTGGGATTGACTATAATTTCCATATCCAACCTCTGTTCTTCAACTAAACTGATGATGGTTTTCAGCTTCATCCATAAATTATTGGTATTGAATATCCTAAAAGAAACACAATAAAATTTAAAATGAAATTTTACTGACTGCATATAATTTAAGTACATTGTCACCATGGTGAATCATAGCCAATTTAGAGTACGGTAGCTAGAATGAAATTCTGTACCCTATAATCACTGATTAGTTTATAATTAAATTTAATAAAAATAAATCAACCCAATTTATTTTCTTTTAGCCTTCTATAAATAAAAGGTCGCAGCTCCTTGTTATGCATTTATAAACACTTTAAATACTTATTAAGAATAATTTATGTGTATAATACTTAGTATGTAATATGGTCAAAGTTCAAATTATATTTTGTGACCAAAAACGAAGATATTTTACACCTTTTTCATTCATCGGTATTTAATCTAATTGAAACTCTTAAGAGCATGAACAATTGGTTAATATCGTCATATACTAAACAAGGTGTACTTCTTTCTTGGGGACATTCCTTCTGTTTGCTTACTTAATAATCTAAAGAAAGAAGGCTAATTTTCACGAAAGAAAGTACAAAGAGCACTGAAACTGTTTCCCTAATAGTTGTGGTGAGACGATTTAAATTATTCTAATTAATATAATTGATAAAAATAAAACAAGTGAAATTCTTGTGATCTAAATGACCTCATCACATCTTTTGTAAAGGGAGAGGACCTATAAATTAATTGAATGATTAATCGTGTGCGGAGTTTTGATCTCAGTTCCAGATTACAACCATGTCTTTTCATGACAGTAAATATATATAATATTTATTATACTAGCCTTATCCTTTTTCAATTTATAAAGAGCAAAATATAAAGACATTTGACATAAAATTCCATATTTCCAAAATTAAAAATAACATAGAAAATCGTTATATGTTTTTATTTCATTTTCAAGAAAGTTTCAATTTTCAAAATTAAAAAGAACATAGAAAATCGTTATATTTTTTTTATTTCATTTTCAAGAAAGTTTCAATTTTCAAATTTAAAAATATACATAGAAATCGTTCTATTTTTTATTTCATTTTCAAGAAGTTTCAATTTTCAAATTTAAAAATAACATAGAAAATCTTATATTTTTTATTTTCCCTTTCAAGAAAGTTTCAATTTCGAAAATTAAAAATAACATAGAAAATCGTTATATATTTTTTATTTCATTTTCAAGAAAGTTTCAATTTTCAAAATTAAAAATAACATAGAAATCGTTCTATTTTTTATTTCATTTTCAAGAAAGTTCCAATTTCCAAAATTAAAATAACATAGAAAATCGTTATATTTCTTTATTTCATTTTCAAGAAAGTTTCAATTTTCAAAATTTAAAAAAAAAAAAATAGAAAATCTTTATTTTTTATCTCATTTTCAAGAAAGTTTCAATTTCCAAATTTAAAAATAACATAGAAAATCGTTATATTTTTATTCCATTTTCAAGAAAGTTTCAATTTCCAAAATTAAAAATAACAAAGAAAATCTTTATATTTTTTTAATTTCATTTTCAAGAAAGTTTCAATTTCCAAAATTAAAAATAACATAGAAAATCGCTATATTTTTTTTAATTTCGTTTTCAAGAAGGTTTAACTTTTCTTTGTATAATGATGAAAATCTCCATCATAACATTTAGTTTATTATATATTTATACTAGGTTTTTTTTAGCCGTTTTTAAGCAAAAATTTATACAAGCTAATACAAAATAAAAAATTTCTAGTCTACAAAAATGAATTAACTTAAGAGTTTGAATACAATAAAAATAAAGAAATGAATTTTTCCCCATTATGCAAAGAAGGGTTAAGATAGAAAGATCTGTTTAAGTGTATTATAAAACACCCCTTCTAGTCTCAAGTACAATTAATCAATAACAAATAAGAGGAATTTCGAACAACTCGTGTGTGGTCTAACTTGTGACTCACGAACACAGTGTTCTTTTCTTTTTTCTTCTCACGCGAAAGCTTTTATTCAATATAGTACACTTTCCTATTTCGTCTGACTTGAAAATACTAATGAACTTTCATTCTAAACACGCGGAAGCCTTTCAATTTTTTAGAAACTCTTAAAACTTTATATATGTCCTTTTTCAGTTCTCCAAACTTTCTTCTCGGATGAATATAACTCTGCATCAATGGATGAAGGAGCTGAAAAAAAACCATTATATCGATTTATCGATTATTGAGTTTTGAAAGGGAAAAATATCGTTTTACTCACTTGAATTTGTTGACACTTTTGAATTCATCTACCTGAAAAAAATATTTCAAAATGAAAAAGAGGGAAGAAAGAAATTCTCAATAGATCTTTACAGCATCACTTCGGTCTTGAAAAATCTTATAAGAACAGAATACATCAGTGGGTTGGTTTTATATTTTTTTTTTCATTTTTTCCTTTTCTAGTTGCAACAGAATACGTTACTAAAAGTGTAAAACTTTGTAGCGGTTTTTCATTTTGTTATATTTTGAAGAATCGATGGCCACTACTTGTTTTGCCATACTAGGAAAAGGCATTTATATTGAGCAAAAACTTTTAAACAATCAAACTCTTTACATTGGACTTTCCACGGTTAAAAAATGTTCGTGTCAGATAAATAAAATAAAGAAAAGGAATGGTAAAAGTTAAATTCTTGAAGTTTTTTAATTAAGGTGATAGTGAAATTTTACCGAAATTTATCGCCGAAATGCGATACTTCATGTTTTTTAATTATAAAATACAATTAAGATTTAGACTAAAGGAATTTCATGCTTTCTAAAGAGGTTTTGATATCTACTGATGGTTTATACACTCAAGAGACAAAACATTTATGACCACCTGTCAATAACGAGTTGGCCCACCTTGGAATGCAACACAACTTCAACCCACCTTGGCATGGATGCCACAAGTTCTTCGTAGATGGCCACAGACAGATTGAACCAGATGTTTAAGCAACGGTTACGCAAATCCGAGATATTGCGAGTTGGTGGTCTTTGAACTCTGAGCTGCAGTCCCATGGCATCCCAAATGTGTTCTATCGGATTGATATCCGGTAACTTAGGAGGCCAGGACATTAACTGGAATTCAGCATCATGTTCTAGGAACCACTCCAACAGAATTTTAGCCTTGTGACACGGGGCGTTGTCATGTTGAAACATTCCATTTCCAGCTGGAAAAACAGAGGCCATGTAAGGGTGCAACTGCTCAGCAATGATGTTCAGATACCCTGTAGCATTCATGGTCTGCTCTACCACACGGTCCCAGAGAGGCCCAAGAGAACGTCCCCCAAAGCGTAATACCGCCACCACCGGCCTGTGTATGACTTACTGTACATTGAGGGAGCAACTGTTCGCCTAGAAGACGGCGTATCCTAACACGCCATCGGCGTGATGAATGACAAACCGTGATTTATCTGACCAGGCAACTCTCTCCCACTGATCCATGGACCAGTCGCGATGATCCCGGGCCCAGCGTGGGCGCAGTTGGCGATGACGCTTGGTCAGCAAAGGCACACCAGAGGGACGTTTGCTTCGTAGCCCCATATCCATCAGTGTCCGCTGAACAGTGCGCTCCGATACTATTCTACTTAACCCTGCATTGTATTGGGTTGTCAGCTGAGCCACTGTCTGGCTCCGGTTTTGCTTCAACATGCGATACGGTCTCCGAAGACCTTTATCTTTGATAGCGTGTGGACGTCCAACACCATGTCGTCTACTGCTGGTTTCACCGTCAGTCATCCATTTTGCATAAGCACTAACAACTGTAGATCCCGAACAACCCACGAGTCTCGCAGTTTCGGAAATACTTGTTCCGAACCTTCGAGCCATTACAATCTGCCCTCTATCAAAATCGTTTAGATCCGCAACCTTTCCCATCACACACAGAAATGAGTGAAAGAATGATTCTGCAGACTCTCCAGCATCAGTTAAATACCGCTTCCACCTGATCACGTGCGTTCCACATCATCCAGGTGAGTTCATTACAAAATGTAGGGGTGGTCATAATGTTTTGGCTCTTGAATGTATGTTTCTATAGAAATTTTCTGTAAGGATAATTTTGAAATAATTAACTATTAACTATTCTCCATAAGGAAAATGGCTTATTTCCCAATTATTTCATATTTATATATTCAATAAATGTTTAAGATAAAAAACTATTTATTCTAAGGTATTTTATTCTAAGGTTTAAAAAAATCTTTAATAAATGGCCATATGTGTAAAATAAAAGAGCAAGAAATATTTTCAGAAAGGTTAATTTCCAAACAATCATTAAATAACTTTTTTCCTACAAGGAAAATGGACATTTTCCCCATTATTTATTTTATTATTACATTTTTATTAAATGTTTACAATAACTATGGTTTATTTCTAAGATTTTAAAATATCCTATGAATAAAAAATGACTATGTTATTCGTAAAATAAATGCACGTAGAATATTTTCATCCAAGTTAATTTTCACACAATTAATAACTAATAACTCTTTTCTACCAGAAAAATGGTTCTTTTCACCATTTTTCATTTAATTTTATATATTCAGTAATTATTTAGGATAACTAAATTTTATTCTACGATTCCAAAGACACAAATAAAAATGGTTGCTTTATGTGTAAAAAGATGCTCATGGAACCTTTTCATTAAGGATAATTTCCCAAAACTGATTATTAATAACAATGTTCTAATAGGAAATAGTTTTCACATTTATTTATTTTCATGTTTTCTGTAATTCTATTGTAAATGTTTACGATTATTTAGTTTCCTTCAAATGTTTCAAACTCACCTTATAAAAAAATGGGCTTATGTGTAAAAAAGACTGTGCATGGAACATGTTTTGTATGGGTAATTTTCAAACAATTAATAATTTATAACTACTTTCTAAAAAATTAGTTATTTTCGATATTTTTCATTCTTTGTAAATGTTTACGTTAATTTAGTTTTATTCTGATGCTTGAAATACACCTTATAAATAAATAGTCTTATGTGGAAAAAGAATGTGCATGGAACATTTTTAGTAAGGATAATTTTCGAACAATTAATAATTTATAACTATTTTCTAAAAAAATCAGTTATTTTCGCTATTTTTCATTCTTTGTATAGGTTTACGTTAATTTAGCTTTATTCTGAGGTTTGAAATGCACCTTATAAATAAATAGTCTTATGTGGAAAAAGAAGGTGCATGAAACATTTTCAGTAAAAATAATTTTTAGACAATTAGTATTCATAAAAGGTTTAATATTTTAACATAAAATAATGACTTTTACAGTATACTGCTATGGATAATTTTCGAACAATTAATAATTTATAACTATTTTCTAAAAAAATCAGTTATTTTCGCTATTTTTCATTCTTTGTATAGGTTTACGTTAATTTAGCTTTATTCTGAGGTTTGAAATGCACCTTATAAATAAATAGTCTTATGTGGAAAAAGAATGAGCATGAAACATTTTCAGTAAAAATAATTTTTAGACAATTAGTATTCATAAAAGGTTTAATATTTTAACATAAAATAATGACTTTTACAGTATACTGCTAAGGGTAATTTTCCAATAATCAATAATTTATAAATTTTTTCGAAAAGAAATTAGTTATTTTCGCTATTTTTCATTCTTTGTAAATGTTTACGTTAATTTAGTTTTTTCTGAGGTTTGAAATGCACCTTATAAATAAATAGTCTTATGTGGAAAAAGAATGTGCATGAAACATTTTCAGTATGTTTACGTTAATTCAGTTTTATTCTGAGGTTTGAAATGCACCTTATAAATAAATAGTCTTATGTGGAAAAAGAATGTGCATGAAACATTTTCAGTAAAAATAATTTCTAGACAATTAGTATTCAGAAAAGTTTTAATATTTTAGCATAAAATAATGACTTTTACAGTATACTGCTATAGATAATTTTCAAGCAATTAATAATTTATAACTATTTTCTAAAAAAAATTATTTATTTTCGCTATTTTTCATTCTTTATAAATGTTTGCGTTAATTTAATTTTATTCTGAGGTTTGAATTGCACTTTATAAATAAATAGTCTTATGCGGAAAAAGAATGTGCATGAAACATTTTCAGTATGTTTACGTTAATTCAGTTTTATTCTGAGGTTTGAAATGTACCTTATAAATAAATAGTCTTATGTGGAAAAAGAATGTGTATGAAACATTTTCAGTATGTTTACGTTAATTCTGTTTTATTCTGAGGTTTGAAATGTACCTTATAAATAAATAGTCTTATGTGGAAAAAGAATGTGCATGAAACATTTTCACTAAAAATAATTTCCAGACAATTATTATTCAGAAAAGGCTTAACATTTTAGCATAAAATAATGACTTTTACAGTATACTACTAACACAATATCAAATTTTCAAGATTGATAAAATAAAATGGATTAGTTTTGATAGCTTACTGTCAACTTAAAATTGATACTCCAGTGATATCACTGATTAAAAAGATTCTCGTGTTCCACAATACAATACCCCCGCAGATCCAAAATAAAGATTTTTTACGTAGCTGAATAACCCTTATATTTCATACTAAGATTTCCTACACAGATAGAATTTTTTCAATGGATAAACCTAGAAAGATCCAGTTGAACGCGTATTGTTCAAGGATTTGAAAATTCCGGGGAATTCACTGTCATATTGAAAAAGAAATTGAGTATTTTCTTATATCATAGAGAAATATTTTCTTCTTTATCTGCCATCATTTGTGCTTGTTTATGTTATTTCTTGATCCTATTGAGTAAATTTAATATATTAAATCCTTGTAAATAAAACAGGCAAGAATACTTCGGATAGAGATTTACTTTATAACTAATGTCAGCTTATCTATACAAAAAACCTAATGTTAAAGCAATATGGCTTCCTTTTAAGCCATTTTAAGGAGATACATTAAGTTTAAGCAACTTTAAATTGAAGATTCTTTTGTCTTATCATATCGTTTAATTATTATCGTAAACACATAGAATTTTTAGCATTTGTTCTCTTTTTTTATTTAATTAGTTTTGCTGAATTTACTTTGTATGTAAAAAATAATAACTTCTTATATGAAGTAAAAGCTGTGAATTTATTCCAAAAGTTTCAAAATTTATCTGACACATTGTGCACAGACCTACAACAACTCAAAGTTAGTTTCATTAATATTTCTTGCATTTTTGCAAACAATAATTATGAGGTATAAATTTGAATTTACTTTGTATGTAAAAAATAATAACTTCTTATATGAAGTAAAAAGTGTAAGCTTGTTCCAAAAGTTTCAAAATTTATCTGACACATTGTGCATAGACCTGCAAAAACTCAAAGTTAGTTTCATTAATATTTCTTGCTTTTTTGCAAACAATAGTTACTATGTATAATTTTGAATTTACTTTGTTTGTAAAAAACAAAAACTTTTTACATAAAGTAAAATGTAAGAGCTTGTTTCAAAATTTTCAAATTTTTTTGACACATTGTGCACAGACCTACAACAACTCAAAGTTAGTTTCATTAATATTTCTTGCTTTTTTGCAAACAATAATTATGAGGTATAAATTTGAATCTACTTTGTATGAAAAAATAATAACTTCTTATATGAAGTAAAAAGTGTAAGCTTGTTCCAAAAGTTTCAAAATTTATCTGACACATTGTGCACAGACCTGCAAAAACTCAAAGTTAGTTTCATTAATATTTCTTGCTTTTTTGAAAACAATAATTATGAGGTATTAATTTGATTTTACTTTTTATGTAAAAAATAATAACGTTTTATATAAATTAAAAAGTGAGAGCTTGTTTTGAAAGATTCAAATTTTTTCTGACACACTGTGCGCAACAACGCAAAGTGAATTTCATTAAATAATAAAAGTAAAAAACTAACTTTTTATATAAAGCAAAAAGTGTAAGCTTGTTTTAAAAGTTTCAAAATTTTTCTGACAAACTGTGCGCAAACTTACAACTACGAAAAGTGAGTTTCATTAATATTTTTTTCAGGCAATAATTATTAGGTATAATTCTAAATTCACTTTGTATGTAAAAATTAATATCTTTTTATATAAAGTAAAAAGGGAGAGCTTGTTTTAAAAGTTTCAAAATTTTTCTGACACACTGTTCGTAACAACGCAAACTTACATCAAAGCAAAGCGGGTTTCATTAAATAATAAAAGTAAGAAAAATTCTAAATTCACTTTGTATGTAAAAAATAATAACTTTAAATATAAAGAAAAAAGTGAGAGCTTATTTCAAAAGTTTCAAAATTTTTCAAAGATTTTATAAAAGTAAATATTTTTAAAAAATTGAGTTTTGGGTTGTTTAAAGGTAATGTGTCCCCTGAAATTATGCATATGTTTTATTCTGTATGATACGTCAACAGATGTATAATTTATATATTCCTTTCAAGGTTCAAAGATACTTTCGTTTTTGAACTTAACAGTTTTCGAGCAGAGATCAAGTACTGCCTCTTTGTTCTCATTCAAATAATTAATTCTCTTTATATAGAAATTTTTGTTTTATAGAATATTTTGTTCTAAAACGAATTTTTTACGGTTAAAATACCCCCTTTACTCCACCCCAAATATCCAATAAATAATAATAATAATAAGTAATAAATATTCCGAAAAATTTCCTTACAAATAATAAATTTTTTATATTTGCTTTGTAAAAATTGATGTTAAAAGCACTGTTTTAACTGTTCAACTGTTTAAAAAGCATTATTACAACTGCAGATGAAAACGTCGATATCTTCGTTTCGCACTGTAAGTTAGTTGCCGGTGACATGTTACGTTATAGAGAGTGCAAATTGAAACTAGATATATAAGCTTAGATCTTTGCGATTGAAATTGTAGTTTATACTATAAAATAAGTCATATGGACTGTAAAATAATATAGGTTTTTTTTTTCAAAATTTTAAAGTATTAATTGTACTAATTTTTTATACTAAATTAAGACTAATTATTTTATGTTATAAAAGTTGAAACTGGTCTTTAATAATTCACATATTTTCCTATAATTTTAAGAAGTATATAAAGACTTATAGTCTATCAACACAGACACACTTTGATCAGGACGTCTTTAGAAGATATGAAACCCCTTATAAAAGAGTTAATTCTTTATTCACTGGCAAAAGTTTGAAGTCACTTCACTTTTATCCAGTGAAGCAGCATAATTCTATTCATAGAGTTCTGAAAGAAATTGTACGTATGGTAGTTCAGTCTTTTGCATTAAAGTTGAAATTTTGAAACTTTTGTCACTTATGAATATTTATTGTAGGAATATGTAAAAGTGTGGTTCTGTTTCTGATTTTTTATATTGCGATAAATAAAGAGCTAAAGTGGGTGGGTATTAATGCTATTGTATTCATTCAACGAACGTTATAACCCAACATATCTCTATAGATAAGGCATTTCTACTGATGCATGGCTTGTATGAATCCTTGGTAGAATGTAAAAGTTTTCAACACCTGCATTTGTTTAATTTAACATTAGAACTACAAATGTCGTCACTTTGACGGTTTTCAAATTCCAAGTTTAAAAATTTGATATAATTTATGTATTGTTCTAGCATTTTATGAAAGGCATTAAATGAAATATACAAAAATGACTGGTATATTTGAAAAATCAATAAAAACTAAACGGACAGTTATACAAATGAATTAAAAGAACAGGTAATTTAACTGCAACATCAAAAAATTGAGAATGTCTAATTAATTTTTTTATCACTTTTTCCCATCAAATAATTATTGTTGTAGATTTTAGAGCAGCTTAAGGAGCATGTTTTGAGGTGCTTCTTCATTAAGTAAAAGTAAATAATCCTGTAACAGAAGTCGAGAAAGGCTATCTGTACTGTGTAATAATAGAAGGGAAAGTGTCAATTATAAAAAAAATGTAAATTTGTGAAATTAAATATGACCTAGGTACTAATGTTTGATATTATTTGAAACTAATATAAAATAAAGAATTTTAAAAATGGTTATGCCCAGTGTTTTTATCTGTTAGTTATTTAAAATTATTTAAATCACTCTTATCCTTAAATACACAAAACACAAAATGCAAAATTACTGAATATTCACGATTATACTGGAGATATTTCTTTGATGATTACATAATTATGGACAATTAGAAGTAATTTTGCATTTTACTTATTCTATTGCAGTTTTCACTAAAATATGGTATTTTTAGTAATTAAACCGATTATTAAATAATAATCGGCTACAAAGTTACATAATGGTAAATAATAAAAATTCTGCCATTTCTATGTTTTTCCACAGTTTTAAAATCTGATATTAAGATTCAATTGATTAAAAATATATCCTACAAGCGCCCTCTATTAACACTATTTTGAATTAATTACAAAAATGTACGATAATTTATAAGCCAATGCCATAATTTTAGGACCTAGAATCCATAATTTTGCCTGTGAAGGTTGGCAACACTGTCAGTAAATGACTTATGGAACTTTAATGAAATTCTACCTACGTTTTAAGTAGGTTGTTTATTTCATTTAGTATTTATGGTATTTGAAATGGAATATTGAAAAATTAAATTATCATTTTTTGAAAATTTAATCTCTTGGTGTGATATTATTCATATATTATTTTTATTTAAAATTTAAATAACTTAAGAATTACTCCTAACATTTATGGTTTACAAAAATACAAAAATTATTAATGAAACTGTCTTTGTGCTGTTGTAAGTACGCACAGTGTGTCAAAACTATTTCAATGAGTCAAAATTATTTAAATTATTTCATCACTGTGTTAAAAAATTTCTTAGTTTTTAGAAATAAAATAAACTTATAAAATCTGATTAAATAAAAACAGGACAAATGATAATCCTTTGTATTTACGGTAATAATTAAAAAAGATATGATAAGTAGAAAAGTCAGAAATAATCTTACAATTAAACTTGATAAAAAGTACTGCGTAAATTGTGAAAATAATTGTATATTATTGTAAATTATTTAGAAATATTTTCTGTATATTCATTTTCCCTAACAATATAATACTCAAATGTTTTTTAAATCATTTCGGAATTTTTTCTGGATGTTCATTATTAAATTGTTTTTTGGGGATCAAAATATTTAATACAAGATATTGGTAATGACATAGAATTACATTCAAGATATCCGAAAATATTATAAACTATCTTTAAAAAAAGTTTCGCCATTTATTTATCCCTAACAATGTGAATGTCAAATGTTTTTAAATTATTTGAAAATATTTTCAGGATATTCTTTATTAAGTTATTTCTTTCGAATCAAAATATTTAATACAAAATATTGGTAACGACATAGAAAAACATTCAATCTACCTGCAAAATCATAACCTATTTTAAAACAAAAAATTTCGTTTTATCCGTAACAATGTACTACTCAAATGTTTTTAATCTATTTGGGAAATTTTTAAGCATATTCTTTATTAAATTATTTTTGGTATCAAAATAATTAATACAAGATATTGGTAATGGCATACAGAAACATTCAAGCTACTAGAAAATATTATAACCTATCTTAAAACAAAAAAATTTCGTTTTATCCGTAACAATGTGATACTCAAGTGTTTCTAAACTATTTGGGTAGTTTTTCAGCATATTCTTTATTAAATTACTTTTTTAGGATCAAACTATTTAATACAAGATATTGGTAATGACATAGAAATACATTCAAGATATCCGAAAATATTATAACCTATCTTTAAAAAAAGTTTTGTCATTTATTTATCCCTAACAATGTGAAACTCAAATGTTTTTAAATTATTTGAAAATATTTTCAGGATATTCTTTATTAAGTTATTGTTTTGGGATCAAAATATTTAATACAAAATATTGGTAACGAAATATTGGTAACAAAAAACATTCAAGCTATCTGCAAAATTATAACCTATTTTAAAACAAAATATTTCGTTTTATCCTTAAGAATGTACTACTCAAATGTTTTTAATCTATTTGGGAAATTTTTCAGCATATTCTTTATTAAATTATTTTTGGTATCAAAATATTTAATACAAGATATTGGTAATTACATAAAAAAACATCCAACCTTTCCGAAAATATTATAACCTATCTTAAAACAAAAAAATTCGTCATTCATTTATCCCTAACAATGTGATACTCAAATGTTTATAAATTATTTGGTGAATGTTTCAGTATATTCTTTATTAAATTATCTCTTTGGTATCAAAATATTTTATAAAAGATGTTGATAACGACATAGAAAAATGTTCAAGACATCTGAAAATAATATTTTACATAATCATGGTACTTTACAACCCCATAAGTGGACAATTTAATTTAATGGGCTTTTAGAAAATTTTGCCAATGCATGGTAGAGTGGATATGATATGTTTATTAAATATCAACGACGGGCAAAAGAGGCCTTACATAAATTTCAGTGCAGCCATGCTCTTTTCAAGTCCCTCATTTTTTTTATGTATTTGAAATAATATCGTATATGGATCATCAGCTTGTAAAATAATACTTATTAAAAAACTGACTGGGGAAATGAAAGTATTAGAAATGAAAATACATTGCAAATGAGATCGATCTCAAATATTTGAGTTTTGGAAACTTACCAAAATCAAAATAGCAAAATTTGAGGAGAATTTATAGCCGTCCAATTTCAAATTTTAATATAACGCATCGGTGCAAGTTTTATACTCTACACTTATTTTGCAAAATCGAAGTGTCGATCACAGTTCTTAGTAGAAAATTTTGCATTTATCAATATATTTCTACTATATTTTAACACTGCGATAAAGTTTATAAAGAACTGTTATATTAAAGAACCGGGTGGTTATAATTAAACTTCCTCTAAAATCTCAATCCAACAACGCAAAACCGGTAAACGGAATGCAACGGAATTTTTTATATGGGCTATACAAGAAAAGCGCTCAAGGAATTTCGAAAAAAAATAATTAGTTCTGAAATGTCCACCAGAGAGTACCTTTTCGGAAAAACTACCCGTTATTTTAATTAAGTATTACTCTATGTATTTTATATGGTACTTAAGTTTGTGCATTATTTTAAATAAATAAAAATTAAATTCGTACAATGATATGGTGGGATTTAACAATTCTTAAATTTTAAAGTAATTCACACTGCAGATTTATATTATATAGTAAGCAAAGAAGAAAACTAAAATGTGCTACGAAGCATAACATGCAGTAATTATTGGAAAAATAAAAATAATAACAAATCAGAATAATAATTTTTTCGTGTATAATCAATGTATTTCTAGAATTTAATTTAAAACATTCTGCTGAAATTAATGTGTGTTACTTGAAAACAAATTGACTAATATAATTTAAATGTTAAATACGGTTTTATAAACTACCTATAAAGCCGAAATGTAGTTTTATTTGACCTCATGCCCACCCATTGTTGTAATATATAAATCGATAGCCTCAAAAGTCGACAGGATACTTAAAAATTCCAGAGCTAAAATATCTAATTTAACATTTTTTTCAAAGTAGATTAGTCATACAAAAACCTATTACTCTTACTCTGTCTTTAGGAACTTGAGGTATTTCTAAGAGTCGCAGTTTATTTTCGTACTGGATCAGAGTTCCACCCTGCAAGAAAAGTATGAATATTCCAAAAATAAGTCTAAATTTTTAATCACAAGAATAAATTTTTAACTTTTAATTATAAAATTATATGAAAAATAATGTTCTACTGAAAATTTTAAACTTGATGCAGCTTTTACCAAAAATTAATCTGCTATATGAAATATCTTTGATTTACACTAGAATTTAAAATCTAATACTAGGCAATGACGTATATTACCAATTCTGCAAAAACAACCCATGTTATATATATATATATATATATATATATATATATATATATATATATATATATATATATATATATATATATATATATATGTGTGTGTGTGTGTGTTTTGGTTTTGGAGCACACGGTCTATTACACGGTCTATTTCTTGCAACACGAGGGCTAACGAGACCAAGACCTACTGCTTAAGCCGATTCCAAACGGCTACGAACATCCATGCCATAGTGGGATTCGAACCCACGAATTCCGGTTCCGAAGGCCAGCACCCTAACCATTCGGCTATGTGTGTGCGTGTGTGTAGATATCTCTGTACACCCTTACATGTATATATGTATATATGTCCGTATATATACATACATATTTAATCTTATTTAATCTAATTACGTTTGTGATGACTGTACGTCTGCTGGCGTCAAGCATTTTTAAATATTTTTTTTCCTTATTTTTCCATCAAAATGGTCCAATTTATAATTTATTTAAAAACATTTTACAATTTTTGGATTCACAACATTAAAACAAGACAACGTCTGTCGGGTTATCTAGTAATATATGTATATATATATATATATATATATATATA
>CM063509.1:104246866-104251866 GCA_032207245.1 Pardosa pseudoannulata
AACAACTTGATATAGTTCAAATTAACAGCTATAAATCAGCAATGAACATTGTTAATGTTTTATCAAATAAGAAAAAAATAAGGCAAATTAAGATAAGTTTAAGATTTAATTGTGAATAGCATTGACCCTTAAAAATCTTAAACCTATCTTAATTTGCAATAATTTGCAACACAATAATCACTGCATTTGAATAAATATGTCACTCAGCTTCATTTGTTTCGATAATTCGTTTTCTGCTTTTATGTTATACACTGTGGATGATTCATTGCAAATACTGACGTTATTCTGATAAGTTTTACTTTAATCAACTTTATCTGTGACGGATATAGTTTTGTGAGAAAGTCTGATACCCTTCCTACTGCTGACAAAGATATAATTAAGATAATGACAAAGATAATTTCTTCACTTCTTCTTCCCCGATCTCATTAGTTCAATTTTAAAATATCAAAGTATTTATCTAGAATATAATTCAGCCATAGTAAAGATAAAAATCTGCCGTTAGCCCCAGAAACACAAATCAGAAATGTGATAATGCTGAAAAATAGCCCTTGGCAAATTTGGCGAAATTATTGGCGATAATTACTGACTCAAAGGTATTCCATCCGAACATTGTATCTTTTTCATTTTGGGCGACTTTAACTGATGTAGAGTGCCGCATTGTAATAGAATTATATACTTTTACTTCATTAACGAAAGCAACTTGGAAACCGGGCATTTATATTTATGAGCAATTAATCCCTCAACAGTTTACCAAGCCTCAGCTCCAAATTATTAAAAATTAGCCATAGTTAATCATTAATAATTCATTGTATATAATTTTTAAGCATTAGGCATTGTCAATATATAAGCAATGACTTCCACAACGAGAGCTGGATATAAATATAATATAAATTAAAATATAGACATAGATTGTATTGACACGGTAAGATCAGGAGAAATTGTTAGGCTACCATACTTAGAGCTTTATCGTCAAGTTGGCGGAGGCACTCTGTTCTACGGACAAAGCAGAATTTAAAACAAAATAAGGTAAATATAAATATAAAATGCCTTTAAAGCTGGAGTTTAGGTTTTCGGCTTAATGCTTCACATGTACACGGAAAATCAGAACCAGTACCTAATACAAAAACCTAAAATGTTCCGGTAAATGGTAGAAAGCTTATGTTATAAGACGTTGGAATAACAGCCTCACTTTATCTGACATTTTGGAGCTTGAATATTACTGGAGATATTGTACTGATGAACTGTAATCTTTACCCAGCAGTTTATAAGCTTTACTGGGTATATATAGAGGACACCATATGACACATAAAGACAATCAGGAATAAAACTTGAAATTACATGAATTTATGTCAACGGAAAACATAAATAAAACTTGAAATGACGCGAAATTACTCCAGAGGTCGGAAATGTGTTAATTATCTGTAACGAAAAAGGGAAAAACTTATTTTTTCAATGTGTTATAACTGTACATTGATGTCATCTATCCTTAACTTGAGCTATGGGTTATTTATGTATTTGTACTTAATTTCTTTTTAACGACGCAACGCTACACATTTCATAGTACTTTTATAGTCTACTAACAACCAGACGAATTCATGCTCTACTGACACTCATTAATAAAATATCCGACAGTAATCTAGATTTCCTTTAACGATCGATCCGACATTCACGACAGAATTTAATTATTCATTTCTCCTAAAAGAGAAAAATCTACATTTATCATCCACCTCCATCCAACCCACTGAAACATTTTCGCTTGGGAATGAAATTAAGCGATGCCAGAGTTACGGGGCGGGATTTCGAGTTAATATGTTTTGCACTTAATGGAAATTATTCTGATAATAATCATTAAACAAGTCGTAAACATATGACAGGTATATCCTTTTAGTGAACAATCGGAAGGAAGAAGGGCTGTAATTGGCTCAAATTACTCGAATTTGCTTATTACGGCATCAATAATTCTCCTTCTTTTCCACCTCCTGAATCGCTCTCGGAAACTTTTACATTAGCTAGGAGAAAACAAAACAAGAAAATAACTGGAGGATTAAATTCTGCTTTTCGTTATTAATAAAAGTATTAATTTAGTATTTAATACCAATGATTCGGGTATGGCGGCACGTAAGCATGTGTTTCGTGATATATCCACGGATTGCTTCCGTGTTTAGGATTCGATTTTCTAAATAATTATCTTCAATTAACTAAATAGAAAAGTAATGTATAAAGTACAAAATTATTCCCATTTTGATCATTCTGTACATAGTTCAGTCGAAAACTATGCTCATTTAATGATGCATAGATGATAATTATGAAAAATAAGAAATTTAAAGTAATGATAAACACAAATGACCTCATAAAACAATAATCTTCAAATGTGGTCCTTCGACAAGTTTAGAACAACTCTGAATATTATTTTGTGTTACTGTTGTTGTTAATGCCACCTGGACGAACCAAGTACGTGTAAGAGGTTACTCGTATCAACCCGTTTGCGACCAACGTCTCTTATACGCGACGCACCGATTTCACTCTTATCAGTCCAGCGTCGCCTCCGGTGGACATGATCTCCGGTTGATATTGAGAGACCAGAGTCGCGTATGCGTAATCGGATATCTGAACGTTTTATTTGAATTTTTAAATGCTAGATTTAATTACTAGATGGCGTAAACGGCAACGATTTTCACAACTGTCGACTCTTTTAGCATTTAAGTACTGGTCCTCAAGGGGTTAAGGCAAAAGGGTGCGCCTTTCGTTTGATAATTACATCTACGGTAAAAGAACGACTTTGCTCAAGTGGGCACTCGTAATTTAGAAACAGGGACCAAGCAGACCTTTAAGCTTGGAGACTGGCACCTCCAGAAGTATTGTTTGGGAGACATTGTGAAGGCTAACCGGGATTAACCCATGGCGCTAACCAATAAGGCGATTTCACGCAGTAGGGCGCATGACAATTCTGGTTTCAGTTTTAAATGGAAGGGAAGTTTATTATTTGTCTATTGGTTTTTGTAAACATGAAAATGAATGGGAAGGGCGTTATAGTAGTTCGTGACGTTGTGACAAATTGCTCTATGGTAGGACGCAATTCTCCGTTTAAACAGAGATTAATAGCGGTTAGCCGTTAAACGATTTTGGTGAGACCGGCAATAACAGGGTGAACTACATGGCTGGAACCAATGAAAACTTTCAAGGAAAGTTCAGCTGAGCTTTTTAATTTAAACTTTTTTTAACTCGAGATTGTATCGTTCTCGGTTAATAAACTTTGAGATAACATGATTTATATATCGTAACTGGGCGAACTACATGGTTGAAACCAATGAAAAATTTTCAACCAATGACAAATTTCAAGTTCAGGTCAGCTCTTTAGTTTAAACTTTTTTTAACGCGAGATTTTATCGTTCTTGATTAAGGAACTTTGAGGCAACATAATTTATATATACTAACTGGGCAAACTACATCGTTGGAAGCAATTACAAGTTTTCGACCTAAGAAAAGTTTTAATGAAAGTTCAGGTCAGCTTTTTAGTTTAAACATTTTTTAACGGAGATTTTATCGTTCTGGTTTAATAAACATTGATGTAACATGATTTATATATCCTAACTGGGCGAACTACATGATTGGAACTAATGAAAAATGTTCAACCAATGAAAATTTTCGAGGAAAGTTTAGGTCAGCTTTTTAGTTTTAACTTTTTTAATGTGCGATTTTATCTTTCTCGGTTAATAAACTTAGAGGTAACATGATTTATATATCTTAACTGGGCGAACTACATGGTTGGAACCAATGAAAAATTTTCAACCAATGAAAAATTTCGAGAAAAGTTTAGGTCAGCTTTTAAGTTTAAATCTTTTTAATGTGAGATTTTATCTTTCTCGGTTAATAAACTTAGAGGTAACATGATTTATATATCTTAACTGGGGGAACTACATGGTTGGAACCAATGAAAAATTTTCAACTGATGAAAAATTTCGAGGAAAGTTCAGGTCAGCTTTTTAGTTTAAACTTTTTTAACGGAGATTTTATCGTTCTCGTTTAATAAACATTGATGTAACTTGATTTATATATTCTAACTGAGCGAACTACATGTTTGGAACCAATGAAAAATTTTCGAATTTAAATAATCAGTCATAGTTTTCTTATTTATGAAGACTTTATTTTCACTCTAGTCAAAATGCGTATTTAATCAGGATATATTTTAATCATGAAAGTCAAAAGCAATTATGCGCACTAGAATAAGTGGATATTTATAATACCTAAAAATATAAAATGAACTTCCATCCCACTCGGTAAAAATAATTAATCCCAATACTTAAAACCATTTCCATTCTTATGATTTCCATCATAAAGGAGATATTGGAAAAAAGAATTATTTAGCACTAAAACGTTTAAGTTAATTCTATCGCATTAGTTTCTTTACAATTTTTACTGTGAGATGTAATATAATGGCCACATGTGGGTACAATGAATCTGGATTAAGAAGTTGCCAGTTTAGTTATAAAAAATTATTAAAAGAGTATTTTAAATCATTTTAAAGTCTATAGTAGGATCAAACTTATAGTTACAAAATATACATTTATGAAAGTGTAAATTTACTGAAGAGTGAACTTTTATGGTTTCTGGCATTTAATGCACTAATTCCACAGATGCAGGTATGTGTTTATATTTTGCTAAAGGTTGATGCAGTACAAAATCACCATGCCCATTTATCAAGAAATTTAGCGAATTTTAAAAATTAAAATTTTTATATGCCAAAGAAACTTTCGGAAGGCTGTATGGCCAGTAGTTTTCAGCATGTGCTACAAGTACCACAGAAGCAAGTCAGTGTTAGTAGTGTACCAGCTGTGATATATGATAGCAGATAGCATTGTTACTGATTACACATAGATTATTACTAATTTTAGGTAGGCTTAAAGATATTTATGGGTTATAAGCCAAACATTTTTATAGTTATATATAATCATCTAGATTGTTGTACAGCATTAAGATACATTTATAAATAGTTAATTTGA
>CM063509.1:104256866-104279366 GCA_032207245.1 Pardosa pseudoannulata
AGCACGTACATACACGGCTGTGGAATAAATTTCCAAGAAGAATTTAGGTTCAGCTGTTGACTTCGAGTTTTAGTGGGGACCCCTGTGGAGGAGTTATAGATCACGGAATGCCACAAGCTTAACGGTCAATCCCAGACAGAGATGTAACAGTGAGTTATAGGGACAGGGGCAAAGATAATGTCAGCTTTCACAAAAGGGGCTATTTTAATGAGGCCACATGCGCGCCCGCATGGGGTGCGGATGAAGGAAAAATTCACAAACAGGCGATTGGCAAAGAAGAAAAAGGGGCGTTAAAACCCAGGTGAGAAGTTGTGAAAGAGAGTGAAGAAAAAGGAGACGATGTCGGGATTTAAGATTTGACAGACATCCACAGAGTCCGGGCCAGAAATCGATTCCCAAACAAGCATACGTATGATTGGCACGCCAGCATAGACGTACAGCAAAAAAGCGGTCGCTACGCCAGTACCGACGCCCTTTACCCCCGACGTCCAGCCTGCCTGTTGCCTACTCCCCTGTAATTAAGGGAGATAAATAGATTTAACACATTCGTGATAGTTAATTGGGAGTCTGTTATTAATGCAATATTTTGATAAAGGAATAACGTATAACAAAGAGAAAATTGTAATAATTATTGTGTATTGATGAATATAAAATCCAAATAATTGCTGGTTATGTCACATATTAATCAAGTAATGTATTAATTTGTAAATAGTGTACATAATAAATGTTTTAGTCCAAATATAAGGTATTATATTTTTACTGTGTCCCATTTAAAAACGAACACTAGTGTTAGTGTTGTAAATACAATTCAACAGTTATAATGCATCCTGTTGCATCAATATTTCGCTTTATACATTGTAGATGAATCGGCAATCAGGTTAGCGGAGAAGCTTAAATCGATTTGCGTATTATTGCCGTTCGTTCCATATTCTGATACATCCCCGAAATGATAATTCGGGAATTAGTGTCAGATGCAACACGTGGTATCGATATTTCAGGATATACTAATACATTGTAAAGTCCTAATATTAATATATATGATTGTCAGCTTATTAGATAATTTTTAGGAATGCCTAAATATACATTTTATTAAATCTTATTAAAGCCCTAATTAATAAAATCCTAAATTCCCTACAAATATTTTGAAACGCAAATACTCCGCTTAATGTGATCGAGATTATCGTTATCAATCGCTTATTGTTATCGAAATCACTTGGTCCCGATTTTCTCTATTCATTTGTATGTTAAAACAATCGCTTTATGTGATCGTTACATCAGTTAATGTTATCAGTTTTCGAACATCATTTTAACTGGCAAAGGAATACTCCCAATGTAATCAGAAGGAACCCAATTTTTACTTTTCCTTCGCTACTGTTTTAATTTAAAGATAATTCTCCCTCTTCTACCTAGGAAAATGCGGAATGATCAAAGGAGTGGGGTGAAACACGTTCCTATAATTTTTCAGGAATACGCACACCCTGCTGATGGTCAGTGGTAGTTAGATGAGCAGAAAGCAAAACATTCTTATAGGAACTGAGAAGGAACGTATTCAAATTGTATGCATACCCTCTTACATGTAGCTTGTCGAAACCAGAAAGCGAAATGATTTAACATTAAAACAAAAGATTTTAAATCGTTATGACAGGTTACCAAAAATGCGTAACCGCGGTTAAACATTTATCAGCCTCTGAACTGCATTGAAAATGTTAAAACGTGTAGTACAACACCGCTCCGATGACTTGAAAAACATTATGATTACGAACAATTTATTAATGAGCTTAATAGAAAAAATTATAGACAGTCAACAACTTATCAGTTTCTTTAATTATGTATATAATTCTTATGTTTTAAAGGATAATATACTGTACATAAATGTAAAGTGAGATTTTCCTTTTATTTTGAAATTTAGTACACGTGAATTAAAGGAGGGGGGTAAATTTATCAATTTTTGCATATTGTTTATTGTTATACATATATAGAGAGAGGGATATATATACATATATATGGTATTAATATCGGTGAACATTTATATCGGTTTTGCATTCTTATTCGCCCTTACAATAGCGAAAAATCCGAAAGACGATGTTTATATATCAGGGAATGCTCTGTCACGCATATACTCTTACACCTTCGCGCAAAGTCCATAAAACGATTTAACGGTGCAGATAGATCGGTGATCAGGTTAAATCACGCATGCGTTTTTACTGTCAGGATTTCTGAAATAAAATTTCACGTAGATCAAAGAAGCTTTGATCGATTTATCTACACAGCCATTTGCTTGATATCCTGATAGATTAAAAAATGATAATTTGGAAATCTGTGTTATGGTGGAACGTGTTATATCGATGTCCCACGATATACTATATAGATAAATCGATGATCTAGGTACACCACGAATTCGCTGTTACTGAGAGGATTTAAGAAAGACGGATTTATATTAGAGATCTACGGAGAAGTTTAAATCGATTTAGTTATGTAAACGTTCTTTCCACATCCTGATACATCGCCGAAATAATAGTTCAGAAATCTATGTTACGATGCATCGTTATATATCAATATTTATCTATATACATTGTAGATGAATCGGCAATCAGGTTAGCGGAGGAGCTTAAATCGATTTAAGTATTATTACCGTTTGTTCCATATTCTCATACATCCCCGAAATGATAATTCGGAAATAAGTTTCAGATGCAACACGTGGTATCGATATTTCACGATATAATAATACATCGTAAAGTTCTAATATAAATATATATGATTTTCAGGTTAAAAGCTAATTTTTCGGAATGCCTTTATGTACATTATATTAAATTATATTAAAGCCCTAATTAATAAAATCCTAAATTCCCTACAAATATTTTGAAACGCAAATACATTGACGAGTTATGCAATATTATATCTACATCATTTTTGAAAGAACGCCATTTTTATCGAAATAAAACAAATGCATAGATATAATATAATAATTTCACATTTTCTCATAATTTTAAAAATTGCTTAACATTATGCGCACTAGTATAAGCGGAACTTTTTAAATACTCCAATAATCGAAATAAACTTCCATCTTAACTACGAGTAATTAATCCCCGAACTTAAAACCATTTCCACTTTTATGACTTCCACTTCCAACGGGAAGATTAGAAAGCAGCGTTTACTCAGCCCTGGAACGATGAATTTAAGACCGTCATATTAGCTTCAGTACAGGTTTTATTGGGGGATAGATCATAATTACACTTCACGCTGCGGTGTTAGATTCAGGTTCATTGCACGTGCGGGCATAATGAAACCTCAATTAATAACTCTGTGAAAGAAAATATTTATAAATAATAACTGTATGATCCGTTTTATATCTATAATACAATTGCAATTAGATTCAAGATAATAACTTCACTTTTCGTTATTCAATTTAAACCTGGAACGCTTTTATAACTATTAAATCTGCAAGACAGATTAAAATTTAATTACCTTAGTTAGTCTTAGATATAAAGTTAGAAATATATATATGTATGTATATATATATATATATATATATATATATATATATATATATATATATATATATATATATAGAGAGAGAGAGAGAGAGAGAGAGAGAGAGAAAGAAAAAGAGCGTATATATATATATATATATATATATATATATATATATATATATACATAGATAGATAGATAAATACATACATACATATATATCGATGTATTTGTAGTCATATATTCATATAGAGAGAGAAAGAGAGAGAGGGATATATATACATATATATGGTATTAATATCGGTGATCATTTATATCGCTCTTGCATTCTTATTCGCCCTTACAATAACGGAAAATCCGAAAGAGGATGTTTATATATCAGCAAATGCTCTGTCACGCATGTACTCTTACCTTTGCGCAAAAATACGATTTAACGATGTAGATAAATCGGTGATCAGGTTAAATCATGCATGCTTTTTTAGTGGCAGGATTTCTGAAATAAAATTTCACATAGATTAAAGAAGCTTAGATTGATTTATCTACAGAGGCATTTGCTTTATATTCTGATAGATTGTAAAAATTATAATTAGGAAATCTGTGTTACAATGCTACGTGTTATATCGATATTCCGGGATATACTATGTAGATAAATCGATGATCTGGGTACACCACGAATTCGCTGTTACTGAGAGGATTTATGAAATACGGATTCATATTAGAGATCTGCGGAGAAGTTTAAATCGATTTAGCTATATAAACGTTCTTTCCACATCCTGATACATCGCAAAATTAATAGTTCAGTAATCTATGCTACCATGCATCGTGATGTGTGTGTGTGTCTATTTAATGACGTATTACAGTAGCAGTATTAATTTTTAAAATCTACTGTTTCAACTAATATTTACTTTTAAGTACAAATGTAAAGTTTTAAAGTTTAAACAATCCTGTTAAATTGGTATGAGATTGTGTCTGGCATTTACATAATATTTCCATTCTTTTCACCTATATCATTTAATGCTAATTACTACCCACATATATTTTAAGAATTGAAGGACTGTATAAATCAATTAAACAGTTTCTAATTTCAAAATGTCACGTTCCTTGTTTAATAATAAACATTTAATAAATCTGTACAGATTATTTTGTTCTAAATAATGTTATTGTTAATGTTAATGTTAATTTTAGTTATAAAAATATTTAAATAATTAAAACTTCGATTCTGTCCTCCAGATAAAAATACCAATGTAATATATATAATTAATTCTTAATACTGAACATGTAAGCTTCAATCACTGGTGTACTAAAAATTTAAAATTACACAAGTCTAGCTTCAAAATATAATAGTGCTATTTAAGATTTATATTTACATATTATATATATATATATATATATATATATATATATATATATGTATGTGTGTGTGTGTCAGGTCTAAAAAGGCGGTGGTGAAAAATTAAGCGAGTTGTGAACATTTTAAAAGGGAACTCTTTCGTAATAACAAAATAAATGAAAGAAACCAGGCTCGCGTAAGCTTTTAGGATAATTCGGTCAAGCGGAAATATGTATGAATAATTTGATGATTAAGCGAAGCAGTAACTGTCAGTTGGCGCGTAGGGGTAGAGCTGTCAACACACTGCGTGGCTTCGCCACGAATAAATGGAAATGGCACAAGTGACACCTAAAACGGAAACTCTACATTAAATAAAGAAGTATTTAAACAACAAAGACTGATTATTCCATTCGCCTTACCACTGGATATGACATAAATATATATATATATATATATATATATATATATATATATATATATATGTGTGTGTGTGTGTGTGTGTGTATGTGTCTGTGTGTGTGAGGAAAAGAAAAAGAATAGGTATGTGCGTGTGAATACGTATATGTATGTTTGTATATACGTGAATATTTATATGTGTGTATATTTGTGAATATTTATATGTATGTGTACGTATATGAATATTTATATATGTATATGTATGTGAATATTTGTACACGTGTGTGTGAATACGTATGTGTATATGGGTGTATGTATGCTAATACGTGTAGGTATGTGTGTGTGAGAGAGAATAGGTATGTATGTGTGTGTGTGTGTATATATATATATATATATATATATATATATATATATGCCTATATGAACTAATATAGTATGTGTATATATGTGTGTATAAATATGTGTATGTACATGAATACGTATATGTATGTGTGTATATATAAATACGAATATGTATGTTTGTAAATTCGTACATGAATGTGTGTTTGAATGCGTGTATGTATGTGAATATGCATATGTGTGTATGCATATATGAATACGAATATGTATGTATGTTTGTAAATTCGTACATGAATGTGTGTATGTATGCGAATACGTTTATGTGTGTGTGCATATATGAATACGAATATGTATGTGTGTTTTTGAATCCTTATATGAATGTGTGTAAGTATGTGTGTGTTTGATTGCTTTTCCTCTGATTTTACAAGATTAAAGTAAAGAATTATGCCACTATTATCAGTTACATAATATGTAGATTCTATGTATTTTTAAATATAAATAAATTTGATGTCTTTGTGGAGAGAGAGAAAGTCGGCTTTTTACTAATTCTAGAAATGCTTCTTAATTTCCTGATTAGATAAATATATGGATAAAACAAAGAAGTTACCCTTTTTCCAAATTAGAGCTATCAACGACCGTTTTCACTTTAAGGGTCGTTCCATTCGAATTCGACTGCAAGTTCCATTTTCTCTAATCAGGAAAGGTTTGAATCAATTATGTGCACTAAAGTAAGTGGACATTTTTACTTTCTTAAAATTTGAATCTCGCTTCAATCGACTTCTTCTGACTCGAACTAACTAATTAATTTCAGAACTTAAAACCTTTTCCACTTTTATGGCTCCCACCTCCGATAAAGAAATTGGAAAGCAATTTATTTGGCCCAGTTCAGTTAATGCCGTCATTTTAGCTGGAATACTAGTTCTATTGAAGAATGGAACATAGTATCAATTCACTTTAAAAGGATAGAATCAGTTTCTTTTCTAGTATGTGTAATGAAACTGTAATAAATACCATACTTATTCGAGTACAACATGCCCATTTTTTTCAAAAATTCGAGATAAAATCCCAGGGTGCATGTTATACGAGATAATTTTTCTTGTTTCATATAATTACACAAAATGCTATAATAAATGTGTTCATATTCTACAAAATTTCAATTAATTTCTACTATTTATACATTTTCCAATTTGGATCGATACTTTATGATGTTTGAACAGTGCACATAATTTACGTTTTCAACAGATACGTAGACTAAAACTATGACAAATTGCTTAATCTATATATATAAAAATGAATTTGTGTGTGTCTGTCTGTATGTATGTATGTACTCAATAGACTCAAAAACTATGCATCCAATCGCCGTGAAAATTTGGGAAATGTTTAGGTATATCCCTGGGAAGGTTTTTGTAAATTTTTAACGTTCGAAATTCATTCCTTCCCCCTTTTTCGAGCATTTCATGTCATTATTCCAAGCATTATTTTCCCCGGTTAAACGCAAACGATTAAGTTTTTAATTTATCGCATCATATCTAAGGGAAAGAAGCAATATTTCTAGCAATGTGACGTCATCCCAAGTAATTGTTTTAAACGCAGTTTTCCACGGTTAAAAGCAGGAGATTAAAATGTTCAATTCATCACATAATAAATAGGCGAAAATGATATTTTTCTATCATTATGACGTCATTCATTTAAATATTTCATTTATTCATTTCTTATTTTATATTATTTAAAATCGTCTGCTTAGTATCTATTCGATTTGAACTGAAATTTGAGATATAAAGTGATTCACTTTCATTTCTATGTGACGCAAATTATAGCATTTTTATATGAGAACTAATTTTAAATTTAATTCTTGGTTCATTTTTATGTTACAATGAAATGCATATCAACAATATTCTAAGTACAAAAAGTACAAATTTCAGTGACTCTCATGGCCAAATAAAACCTATCATTTTATATAGTTATCTTCATATTCATATGGTTGTCGATATGAATGCGTGTTTCTGTTTCATACAAAACTATGTGGTTTGTCATAAATTTCCTTAATTTTGGAAAACATTTATTACTACCAACAAAATTAGCACTGTTGCTGTCAAAACCTGTGCTTCCTATTCTATCACGTAATATGGCAAGATCTGTTAACTTTGCTAATCAACGTACAGTAGTAATACAGTAATGCAATTTAGGGTTAAGCTTATATTTTACAATAAAAAAAGTTTGAGCAAATTTAATATAAGACAAATTCGATTATAAAAACTGAATAATGTTATAATACGCTTATGATAGAAATATATAAACATGCCAATGACTCGAACTGAACTGTGACGAATTTAGAGAGTTATTCACGAAAAATTCATCTTTGTTTAAAAGTAATATATTAAGTTCACCGCAGCGAAGCACGGGCAAACTTGCTAGTTATAAATAGGATACAGCTATTTATGGTTTGTGCATGTTCATAGCAAAGCGAACCTGGTCGACTAACAACGCGGGATTAACGCTGGATATTAAATGTTGTGATTCCCGGAGATGTCCTAGTTTAATATAAATTTCCATATTACAGCTCTTATTTTTCTTGTAATACCACATAAATCTTTTTTCATGAAGTTTTTCTTTTTTCATAAATAGCATCCTCTGGTATTTAACACGATAGATGATTCCTAACATGACGTATTGTAGTATTCACAGTTGTATAAACTTCCTATTTATTTTATTCTATGCAATCTATAATAACTTATATTTAAGCTATTCATCGATATTTAATCGGCAGAAATAACTCGGGCAATTAAAAGGTTAATCTAGGTGAGATTCTGAGTGGGGAGGCTCCCCACTAGGGAACCTTCACAAGAAGTCATATGACTTCTATGCAGACATTACCCCAACCAACCAATAATTTATTTTAAGTGAATGGCCAAAAAATGGCTACCAATTAATTTATTTTAACTTTTATAGAATGAAAATAAGTCACAATTATTTAACTTTATATTAAACTTTTTAGTTAATACCCGAACGTTGTACATGCACAAAGCAGTTTTTTATTTATTACGTTCCCCCTTGTTGAACTGAACATTTTCTGGCTTTCGGTATTGAATGCGTGGGTTTCGAATTCCACTGCGATATGGATGTTCGTAGCCACTCGGAATCGGCTTTAAGCTGTAGGTCCCGGTCTTATAAGCCGTCGTGTTGCAAAAAAAGGGGTCTGTTGCACTCCAAAACCTAAACCAAAACCCCTCATTCATAATAGGGATACCCTGGTTTCTGGAGGAGACACTGTATTAAAAGTGACATTTTAAAACTTGAAAAAAATTCTAAAATCTGTAAAGAAACTGAAAAATTTTAAAACTGCCTGCCTATTTATATATTAGCTATCTACTTGTACTTTTGTAAAAAATGTAAATGGGTCATAAATTTTACTTTATTAAACTTTTAGTAGACCCCAAACATTTCCCAATGAAATTCCTAAATTAAATTTCATGTACCAAGTACCCTCTCAATGGTAACATGGACACCTGGGGGTCTGTGGGAACTATTGCTTTAAAAGTGGCATTTTAAAATTTGAAGAGTCTAAAAACTGTCCAGAAAGTGAAAATATTTTTAAAAAATTGCTACTAATTTATTTATTACTATCAATTTTTACTTTTGTAAAAATAAAAATGTGTCATAAATTTTACTTTATATCAAACTTTTAGTGAAACCCTAACGTAGTCTACGAATCCTCAAACTAAATTTTATGTACCACGTGGACGCACAGTGGCAACACTGACCCTTGGGAGTCACTGACACTTGTAACAACCAGTTTTGGTACCACTGCTTTTAAGGTAAATGACGTTTTGAAATTTAAAAATTAAGTCTGAATACCGTTCAGAAATTGATAATATTTTAAAAAACTATCCTGTTATACAATATATATTTCTCATATAAATATAATAAAAATTCACAGGATAAACATATAATTGAATTTTTATATAAAAAATTAGTATCTATCTTATATATTTTAAAAGTCATTTTGTAATGTAAATATCTACCGTTTTACGTATATTCGTTTGCATTTCTTATGCTTAATTCTCGTGCATTTTTTATATAGTAAAGGAATTTATTACTACCTATAACAAAACTAAAAAATATTTCTACATTTTTAACTTATTAATGATCTAAGATTCGTTAGTCTAATCAGAGCAAAAATATCTGGCTGTCATAATCAAGAATTTACAGATCGAAAGGGTAACATGAACACCTAGGGGTCTGCGGAAACCATTGCTTTATAAAAGTGACTTTTTAAAATCTGAAAAATCTAAACACAGTTAAGAAAGTGAAAACTCTTTTTAAAAAATGGCTGCCAATTTATTTATTACTGTCTATTTTTACTTTTGTAAAAAAAAAAGTGTTATAAATTTTACTATATATTAAACTTTTAGTGAAACCCCTAACGTAATCCACGAAATCTAAAACTAAATTTATGTACCACATACTCACATAGTGGTAACACTGACCATTGCTAGTCACTGACCCTTGTAACAACCAGTTTTGATAACACTGCTTTTAAGGTAAGTGATGTTTTAAAATTTAAAAAATAAATCTAAAAACCGTTGAGAAATTGAAAATTTTTAAAAACTTATCTTGTCATACAATATATATTTCTAAAAATTCACAGGATAAACATATAATTGAATTTTTATATAAAAAATTAGTATCTATTTTATATATTTTAAAAGTCATTTTGTAATGTAAATATCTACCGTTTTACGTATATTCGTTTGCATTTCTTATGCTTAATTCTCGTGCATTTTTTATATAGTAAAGGAATTTATTACTACCTATAACAAAACTAAAAAATATTTCTACATTTTTAACTTATTAATGATCTAAGATTCGTTAGTCTAATCAGAGCAAAAATATCTGGCTGTCATAATCAAGAATTTACAGATCGAAAGGGATTACATCCCCTTAAAAAATCTAATAAGATCATAGATCTTCTTAGTGTGTACTATATTTTCTAAAATATTGTTAATCAGATCAAAGCAGTTTAAAGCTATTCCAATAGAACAAATGCATAGATAGAGCCTTCCACTTTCCATTTCCCTGAAAGCAAACTATGATTGTACCTTTCCCATCTTCAGAACGACGATTCCATCGAAAATAATTCCCATATTCTAATCAGGAACGGTTTAAAGCAATTATGTGGGCTAAAGTAAGCGGAAATTTTTAATGCTTCAACATTCGAAATGAACTTCCATTTGGAGTGGGGGAAACTAATTAATCCCTGAACTTAAAACCATTTCCGCTTTTATGACTTCCACCTCCATGGGAGAAATTGGAAAGCAGTCTTTATTCAGCCCTGTGAGGTTCAAGTTAATACCGCCAATTTAACTTTCGTACAAGTTTTATTGGGGGATATAGCATAATGACACTTTTCGTTAGGTAGATAGTTTTACCGTTCATTTCCCTTATGAGCATAATGAAACCTTAGAAATCAGTTTTGTATATTACGGTCTTTGAAATAAAATAATTATAAGAAAAAAATTAATCGCTATATTAACATCTATTTGTAAAATTATCTGTATGTCTGTGTATGTTTGTCTGTCTGTCAAAACTGCATTCATAAAATTTTGTAGCGTGGTTCAAATAAAACTTTGAAAGGCCTTAAGCAGTATTACTCAAAAGGAACATCCTTTCATTGTTATTTGGGGATTTATGGTGTTCCTGTCAGGTATTTATTCTAATTTATTTAAAAAAAACAATATAGGGTGTGTTCCGTCGAGGAATCCTGTAACCCCTAACGTGACGAGTCACCAGATGGTGAATGGGAAAATGCTCCTATTGGATTTTGCTTTGGATGTTGGAAAGAAGTGAAATATCTTCCACGGTCCTACAGGCAGAATTCCATTCTTAAGGCAATGGCCATTCACATATCATAGTTCTGTCCTGGATTGTGATAGAGGAGTGAAAAAGGATACTAAAAGCAAAATCGTCTGAGCAAGAGCAGCTTTTAAAAGACTTGAAATTTTTTGAAGATCCTCAAACATCCAAAATCAAAACCAAATAAATATCCAAAAAACATTACCTAGAGCAGTTTTGTTATATGGTGCAGAAATCTGATGCCTAAGAAAACTTAGAATTCAGAAACAAGAAATCTTCCAAAATAGTCGTATCAAAAAATCTTTAAAATATTTTGGCAGATTAAAATAAGAAATGATCTAATTCTGAAAAAGCAAATATTAAACAATAGAAGAAGAAATTAACAAAAGGAAATGGCGATGGACTAGCCATGTGTTGAGAACATCAAGAGAGAAATTGGAGCACGTAGTACGTTCTGATACATACACGTCCTGATAGTAAGAGATAGAGGGGAAGATCGAAAATGATTTAGCAATGACAGATACTGGAGGATTTTAAGAAAACTGGAAACGGCCGTTAAGGCAGTTAAAAGTCGTTTTAACGGCTAACCACGGTTAATATCTGTTTAAACGTAGATTTGTTTCCCACCATTGGTTGGCGCCAAGTGTTAATCACAGTTAGTTGTTAAACGACTTTGGTGAGACCGGTCCTAAAACATAGTTTTCAGTTCTCCCCATTCTCTCAACGCGTTGCTTCCTCCCTTAACTTCTCTCTTCCAACTTATAATTGGTAGCATCGTTTTTGGCGGCCTTAATATGGAGGATCAAATTCTAAGATTGTCAGTGGTCAAATATCTCTGCTAGAATTCAGTCTAAATTCTCTTATCTTGTAACACAGAGTTTTTTTGTTCTAGTTACCTGCTTTATTCGAAAAATAAAGAGCACTCATTTTTTGAGAACCTGTAATCATCTAAGTATACTTATTAAAATCTTACTTTGTCTGATAAATTAGTACCATCACTACACTATTTCACATACATTGTGCTTTTATGCTTTTACTACTGCTTCAACTTTCTTAGCTTATTTCATTACACTTTGCCCAAACTCACTCAACCTAAAAATTTAGTTTTTCCTTCAACATCTTACACATCTTTTAAAATTATGCTAATCAAATCAATAATCTTGTGCTTATCTCCCAATAAAATCTGAACAGGAGGGCTTGATCCAGGGAGTTGAGTTCTCATCTCTTTTCGGGAACCATTCAGGAAAACTAATTAAATCCCAGAACTTGAAACCATTTTCACCTTTATAACTTGCAGAGTACAGTGCATTCAGAATTTTAACTTTTAAGTTAAAACTACGGAATTACCTTTTGCCTAGTTTTTATTGGAGTATGGTGCATATGAACACTACCCGTGCGGGTAAAATAAAAATCTGACATAATAATTTAGCATAGTGCTTGTTACCTGTCCATTTGTTATAGAATTAACTTAAAAGTTCATATCGATTTTCAGGTATAATTGCGGTGCTATTTGTGTAGAAAAGGTTATACATATAAATCAGAACGATAAGGTTTAACTCTTAAATATGTGGTAGAATTCAAAAGTTCCCATACTGAGTCTATAACGTAAAAAATATTATGAATTAAATTGCAGAAACAGATCCTCCTTCAAATTAAGACCCTTGTTCAACAACACACTTTTGCCATCGCATGTAAAGTTCACTGAAGCATGTTTAGAATCCATTTTCAGCCATGTCCTTAAATTCAGCCTGCAATGCACATTAACTTCATTTGAAGACTGAAATCGATGACCTTACAAGCGTCTTGGCAGTTAATGAAATACTAATAAATCGCGGGTGCTGGATCAGGTAAGTAAGAAGGATGAAGCAAAAGAGCTTTTTTCGTTTCATCAAGAAAATCATTGGCTAGTAGGGATCAGCGAGCAGGACGCTGTCATGCATAACTGCACAGCCCATATTTTTGGTCTCATCTTCCTGATCGTCTTACGCAAACGATGCAAGATTTCGACGAAGAGTTCTTTGTTTACAGTGCGTCTTCCAGGGATAAATTCCAGATGCACAACGCCTTGATATCGAAGAATACCTTTAATATGACCTTTCCTTTAGAGCGACCTTGGAGAAATTATTACTTCCATTGAGATTATGGTGATTTCTAAGTTGCCAACGTTCGCTTGGATTGCTGGTCGTACAAAACACAGCTTTTCTCATCTCCAGTAACAATTCTGGTAACTAGGTAAGGATCTTTATCAACAGCGGCGATTAAGTCTCCCGCCATTTCCATTCGAATTGCTCATTGGTCTTTTTTTAACATGCAGGGAACGATGTGTGGACACACCCTATGTATGTTAAGATCCTTAGTCAGTACCAACTGACATGTGGCCTCTGATATCCCAACTGATTCTGCTATTTGGCAAATTGTTTGCTGCCTGATCGCATGTACCGCCGTAGAAACCTTGTTGATGTTTTCATCGCTAAGGGAAGTCACGGAACAGTCACAGCGTTCGTCGTCTTCAACATTTTCCCTGCCTTCTCTAACGATGGCACTCAAAATCTTGCATTCTCGATAACGGTTCACTTCCGTACACATGCTTAAAAGATTTCGAAAGTCTACATAGCACTCTTTCCCAAGTGAACACAAAATTTGATATTGATTCTCTGCTCAACTAACGTTATATTTCTTTCAATCGCCAGATACTAAATGCATCTGCCTACAAAAAACGTTGTTTCCGGGATCTTTCGACCACGTGATTTGGGACAAACCTCTTTTAAAAAAGGGGAAGAACATTGTAATACAAAAACTTTCTTTTAGTCACACTACTACAGAATCATTATACGCTACAGACTCAGTCCGGGAACTTTTGAATCCTACTTCGTATGTTCTTAATTACTAGTTATTTTAAGACTTTGCCGAACGACGGCCGAATATTAGAAAGCAACTTTTCGGTAGCAAAGTTCAAGCTTTCGAATCCCACTGGTGGCATGAATGTTCGTATCTGTCCAGAATAGGCTTTAAGGAGTAGGTCCCGGTCTCATTAGACCTCGTGTAGCAAAACAGTAGACCATAGAACTAGAAACTAAACTAAACTGGAGAGGACATTTTAATAATCCTAATGTAGATATATCCACTAACGTATATGTATATATATATATATATATATGTATATGTATATGTATATATATATATATGTATATATATATATATATATATATATATATATGTACATATATTTGCAAATAGAATGAGTTTCTACGTGTTTCTAATCGTTTCTAATTATATAAAATTGTATATACATATGTATGCAGGCTCATGATCTGATTTTGTAAAATTCTTTGATAATCAAGAAGTAAGGCGTATTTGTGAGAAATCTGATAAAACACAAATCCCTTATACATTCTTCGAAATGCCGATTGAATTGACGTCATACTGGATTAATGAATTTTGCTGCCATCCGAGTTGTACCAATTATGAAAACACGATCTTTCTGTTCTAATCAGACAAATGCATAGATGGAACCCAGAATTTTCCCTTTTCTCCGAAATAAACCGATCGCTTAGCGTTTTCATCTTCAGAACGTCGACTTCATTTCGACTCTATTGAAAATACGTTCCGTTTTCTCTAATCAGGAATGGCTAAAAGCAATTATGCGCTTTAAAGTAACCGGAAATTTTTAATGCTTCAACATTTGAAATGAACTTCCATTTCGAATCGGGGAAACTAATTAATCCCAGAACTTAAAACCATTTCCCCACTTTTATGACTTGCAAAGTAGAGTTTATTTAGCCTTGTAACATTTCAGCGAAAACCGCCGTATTACCTTCTGTACGAGTTTTATTCAGGGATAGAACATAATGACACTTCGAGTTAAAAAGTTACATTTGTGTTCATTCCACGTGTCGTTATAATAAAATCTGAATTAATAATTTTCTACATTGATGCCATTTGAGGAAAAAATATGTATTAAAAATTAAATTTCAATCCCTTTAGAATCTATAATAGAATATAAATTAGTTTTAGGTTAATAATTTCCCTTTGTAATATGTTATTTAATACCCTAAATGCTATGGATTGGAACAAAAGAATTTAGTGTCGTATGCTGTATTTATACGTATTGAAAGATTGTTTAAAACTATTAAAACTTAATATCTAGCTTTCAGATGTAATAATGTTGGTTTAGAATTAAAAATGGAATCAATTTAAACTACATATTAGTTCTTAATACTGTTCACTTCACTTTTGTTAGAGAAGATTATAAACTAATAAAAACTTCATATCCAAGTGTTTAGTTTTAAATTTAGTACTATAGCCTGCCACTAGATGGCGCTCTGTTTATGTTTGAATTCTGATATATGAAAGGAAATATGTTCTCGTGGAATAATCATGTATTCATAAGACTCTTTTCATTGGATTATACACCTTTGATTCATAAAATTTAGTGCTAAATCATCCGAAGGGTGGCTTCAAACAAACAAAAAAATTGATAAGTTTGTTATTTTTCAAATTTTTCATGGTTGATCTACACTTTCGTTTTCGTTTGTAATGACTAGTTTCTGTTATCTTAGTTTGGTTTGTTTTTTAAGTCTAAGATAATCATATAGGTACAAAAGAATTTAATGTCAAATGATGCATTTCTAATTACTGTGAGGTCGTTTAAAGCAATTAAAATTTAATTTATAGCTTTCAGATATAGTAATGTTAATTTAGAATAAAAAGCAATTAAAGGAAACCATATATTAATTCTAAACACTGTTTTAAAAGATTTTTAGTTAGATAAATGTGTAAACCAATAACAACTTCATATCCAAGAGTTGAGTCTTGAGTCTAGTAACTATGGGTAGCCACCAGATGGCACTCTGTTTAGGTTTGAATTCTGATGTATGAAAGAAAATCTGTTCTCATGGAATAAATCGTGTATTGTTTTGTTAGACCTTTTTCATCGGATTATGAATCTTTGATTCATACATTTTAGTGCTAAATCATCCAATGGTTGACATTAAACAAAAAAAATGGCAGGTTTGTTATTTTTGAAATTTTTCATGGTGGACCTACACTTTCGTTTTCGTTTGTAATGTAACTAGTTTCTGTTATCTTAGCATTGTTTTGGTAGACCTTTTTCATCGGATTATACATCTTTGATTCGTACATTTTAGGGTTAAATTCTTTTTGACAATGTTTAACATTAAACAAAAAAAATGGCAGGTTTTTTATTTTTGAAATTTTTCATGGCTGATCTACCACTTTCGTTTTCGTTTGTAATGTAACTAGTTTCTATTATCTTAGTTTGGTTTGTTTTTTAAGTCTAAGATAATCATATAGGTACAAAAGAATTTAATGTCAAATGATGCATTTCTAATTACTGTGAGGTCGTTTAAAGCAATTAAAATTTAATTTATAGCTTTCAGATATAGTAATGTTAATTTAGAATAAAAAGCAATTAAAGGAAACCATATATTAATTCTAAACACACTGGTTGACATTAAACAAAAAAAAAACATGGCAGGTTTGTTATTTTTGAAATTTTTCATGGTGGACCTACACTTTCGTTTTCGTTTGTAATGTAACTAGTTTCTGTTATCTTAGTTTGGTTTGTTTTTTAAATCTAAGATAATCACATTGGTACAAAAGAATTTAATGTCAAATAATGTATTTCTAATTATTGTGAGGTTGTTTAAAGCAATTAAAATTTAATTTCTAGCTTTCAAATGTAGTAATGTTAATTTAGAATAAAAAGCAATCAAAGGAAACCATCTATTAATTCTAAATACTGCTTTAAAAGATCTTTAGTTAGAGAAATTTGTAAACCAATAACAACTTCATATCCAAGTGTTCAATCTGGAGTCTAGTAACCTATAGACAGCCATCACATGGCAGTCTGTTTAGGTTTGAATTCTAATGAATGAAAGAAAATCTGTTCTCATGGAATAAATCGTTTATTGTTTTGTTAGACCTTTTTGATCAGATTATGCATGTTTGATTCATACATTTTAGGGCTAAATTATCCAATGGTTGACATTAAACAAAAAAAAAATTGCAGTTTTGTTATTTTTGAAATTTTTTAAGGCTGATCTACACTTTCATTTTCATTTGTAATATAACCAGTTTTTGCTATCTTAGTTCGTTTTTGTTTCGTTTTTTAAAAGCTAAGATAATCATATTAGTACAAAACGATTTAATGTCGAATGATGTATTTCGAATTATTCAGAGATTGCTTAGAGCAATTAAAATTTAATGTCTAGCTTTCAGATGTAATAATGTTGGCTTTGAATTTAAAAATATAATCAGTCTGAACGAAATATAAATAGCTTTTTTATTATTAAAGAAATATGTGAGTTGGCAAAACCCAGTTATTTTGTTATTTTATTTTCTCAATCACAAGTAAATTTCTGCAAACGATTTAGAAAATGAAAAACAAAGTGGTAATATTGATGACGTAATAAAAATAATCCAGTAATTTCAGCCACTTAAATCTTTTTTTTTCCTGTTATTCCACGAAGATATACCAGTCATGTGATTACAATATATTTAATCGTAATAAATTCCACTAACTGTAAAACGTATTCACTTAATGACTAGAGCGTAATTCTTGCCCTGCCTAATTTCATTCCCAGAAAAATTCATTTTGTTAGAAATGGATGATATATGTATAATAAAATTCACTAGTGTTATATCAATCCTTAAAGAACAGTTAGACTTTTGATGTACATTTTATTGAAGATTTAAATTTGTAAATGAATCCGTAGGCTTGTTAGTAAATCACAATTCCTTAAATAGAAGTAGATTAATAGAAATAGAAATAAATTAACTACAACTATATAAATAACTGATAACAGTAAATTAAGTGCAGATGACAATATTATGCAATGTAATGATAGCAAGACTAGATAACAATTCTTGTTAACGGTTACTTGGCCCTTTTTCATTAGGTGTGTTGAAAAAATATGTTTTAGAAGAAACATTCAGTGAAATGAGAGTCCTTGTTACGTTAAGGAGAGACTAGCATTGAAGCACACACAGATGTGTGTATACATACACACATATATATATAGGAGATTTATGTCTCATCACAAAGAGAAGTTCGAAGCTCTCGTCTCAGCGTGCCCACATGGAATTGTAGATAAAGGGAAAACATGGAGGAAAAGACAAAAAAATTTTTAGATTAAATTGACATAGTTTATTGAGGCAATAACTCTCACGGACGACTGTCCTCAAAACCTGTACATCGTGGTTAAATAGTTGTTTGTGCCAACCAATCAGACTTTGCAAGTCACAAGGGTTAACGCCGATGACGTAGTTTAAGCGTCAGGATCTATTTTAAGTTACTTATGAAACCGGAAGGAATCAACAGGAAATACGGAGATATTCACCAAGGTTGCAAAAAAAAGATGGCAGAAGATTATAGAATCGCCCGAAAATTTTTTCCAGATAGACATAATTATGCTAGTTAATATTTAAGATTAAAATATCATTATATATATATATATATATATATATATATATATATATATATATATATATATACATATACATACATATATATATATACATGCATATACATACATACATATATATATACATGCATATATATATATATATATATATATATATATATATACATATATATATACACACATCAGTGGCGTGCAGTAGGTTTTCATGCAGCCTGGGCAGAGAACATGGATTTTCCAATAAATCTTTAATTATTGAGACATCCGAGTTCTCCATTCTGAAACGGGTTATTTATTATGAATATAAATTTAAAGATTACAATAAATAAAATATGTACATACGAGAAGTCGAGTTATAACTGTAAAAACAGTTATGAGAATTCTACTAGCACTGAATCAAAAATCATGTCTTTTGGTGTATGGTGTCACATCGGCGTCAAAAATGTAATAATTCGGGCTTTCACGAAAAACTTAGATGTTGAGCAAACGTAGCACTACATGGCTCCCGCCGCTGCGGTGCCTCATCCGGATGCTCATTGGTGCCGACAAACCGAACGTCTATTCCACGTGCAGATGATTTCTCTGCACGCTGGCACAATAGAGCGAACTGTTTCTCTTTCGGTCAGTGGATTAAATTATATTTATTAATTGTTTTTAACATTAGAAAATCATATATTCTGCGAAAACAAAACCAGGAATATGGTGTTACAGATATAACTTATATACTGCTTGTAAGACACAATGAATGTTAAAATTTGGACTGTTCTGATAAAATTCATTTCTTTAAAACAAAACAACATTTTTTTCAGCTTATTATTTCAATAAATATAATACATCACAGAAATTACTTTACCACACTAAAACATTTCACTTTATATTGATGAAATACTTCTTTTATATTTCCATGAAAACAAAATCTTACAATATATAAATTTAAACATTAATCGTCTGCAAAATCGTATGGCTAGTTAATCAGTTAAAAAACCAAAAGCACGTAAGTCCCCTCTCTAATAAAACGCTTAATAAACCGTACCTTCGGATGATTCTGAATGCCAAGTGCAGGAAAAATAGCTGCACTTGCCTCAGTGCCATAGTATGTTGTTCTTCTCCAGTAGCCCATACATATAAAGCGTGATTTTCAATTTAGTGTGCAGTGCGTACACATCAGAACTTCCTATGTTCGTTTGCTTTTGAACGCGCTACGTGGTGCAGCACCTAGTACCGCACTCACTGCGGGAATACAAGCAAGCAAATCAACATAATATTTGAATATATTATAAATAATATTTATTATATACCATATAAAGATAGGTAGACATAGGTGCAGAAAATTATTGTCCCTCCTAATTTTGCCAGGGTGTGCAGTGCACACCCTTCACATATGGACCGCACGCCAGTGATATATATATATATATATATATATATATATATATATATATATATATATATATATATATATATATATATATATATATATATATATATATATATATATATATATATATATATATATATATATATATATATATATATATATATATATATATATATATATATATATATATATACATATATATACATATATATATACATATATATGCAATATATATATATATATGTGTGTGTGTGTGTGTGTGTGTGTGTGTAATATTAAAATCCCTTATTTACATATAGAAATATTAATTTAATAACTTCTGTCTTAGATCTACTTTTGATTTCATTACCTCGCGCCTTTCTTTTCAGGTCTCTTCTGTTCATAAATTAATTATTGGGGTTTGAGAAGTAATTCTGATTTTTCCCACCAGACAGCCTATAGATTTAATCCAGCCTCTGTCTGTACTTCTTTAACCAATGGTAAACGCGTTCGCTTTAGACTTGGGTAATTTTTGTCACATCAAATGTGCTTAGGGATTATTAGCAGTCTTTTTACCTGAGAATTCCCTACTTACATATATAATATATATATATATATATATATATATATATACATATGTATCTCGCCGTTTCTGATATTGATGTTCCTAGGCGCCCAGCTATTACGATTTGACCTTTATCGATGTCCGATAAATCAGCTGCTTTTCCCATTATGTCACTAACTGCACTATGCTTGAAAAGACAATGCATTGCCACTTTATATACTCCAACATCAACGTACAATGGTTTTCTTCCTGGACGAGCCCATTGTTATAAATAGAGGGGGATTTAATAATGGCGCTTCATTATTTACGCTATGTATATATGTATGAATTATAGTTAAGTATGTATATGTGTGATCCCTTAGACCTGATTATTCTTTTATGTATTATTATAGGTTCAAAGTCATAAGCCACTTTATATAAGAGTTATTTGTATTTTAAATAAAAAAAAAATTCCTTAGTCATCCAACTTTTCCATGACTACAATTTTCTGGTTAAAATTCGAAAGGATAATTCTGAAATTAGAAGTAGCTCCCAAGTCAAGAAGATATTGATTTTACCTACCACTTCTTTCTTTTATAAATGCCTTAATTGAATGCAGTAAATTATTGTCTCCTTTCCAACAGAGCAATTATATCGGCCAAAGCAAGCGGAAACTTTTAATGTCTAGCAACGAAATAAATTTTCCAAATTTCTTGCCGGGAAGTATAATTAATCTGGAACCTCGAGACAATCCTTCCTTTTGTTTCTTTTCACCTGCACTTGGATAAAGGCGGAAATAAAAGTACTCTGTCGTATAGATCCAGATCAAAATAGTAGGCTATAGTTGTAAAATGCTCTCGTGAACAAAAGAATTTCTTTTTTCAGTAGGTTCAAGTAGGTTTTAGCTACTTGGACATGTTAAACATTATCAGTCTTAATGAATAACTTTGGTTGCGATATTTAAATCGCGTACTGTTGAAATATTTAAAAATTCAAATGTTAAATAAGAAGTCTTTTTTTTATACACATGTGTGTGCATATATATATATATATATATATATATATATATATATATATATATGTGTGTGTGTGTGTGTGTGTGTGTGTGTGTGTGTGTAAGGAAAATTCTCAGGGGTTTTCAAAACTTAAATCATGGGCTAAAAATTCCCGTGTCATTTTGAATTCCCCTTTTTAACCCCTAACCTAAATTGACCACTGGGGCTACAGTTTAAGCCCTCGGAGAAAGGGCCTGACCAATTATAATCCTACATGGCCCTAGCGGACAATTTAGGATTACAATTGGTCAGGCCCCTTCTCCGAGGGCGTAGAATTGTAGCCCCAGTGGTTAATTTAGTGATTATAATTGGTCAGGCCCCTTCTCCGAGGGCGTAAACTGTAGCCCCAGTGGTCAATTTAGGTTAGGGGTTAAAAAGGGGAATTCAAAATGACGCGGGAATTTTTAGCCCTTGATTTAAGTTTTGAAAACCCCTGAGAATTTTCCTTACACTCACACACACACACACACACACACACACACACACACACACACATATATATATATATATATATATATGTATATATGTGTGTGTGTGTGTGTGTGTGTGTGTGTGTGTGTGTGTGTGTGTGTGTCAGGTCTAAAAAGAGGGGTTTTGGAAAAATTAAGTGAGTTGTAAACGATTTTTTAAATCGTTTTAAGGAAACTCTTTGATAAAAACAAAACAAATTAAAAGATCAACGCTCGCGTAATCTTTTAGCATAATTCGGTCAAGTT
>CM063509.1:104284366-104291866 GCA_032207245.1 Pardosa pseudoannulata
CACATTTATGTTCTTAATTATCTATTACAAAGATGACATATGTAATTCTATTCATCAATATTTGAGAATTGACAATTTAACTTTTTCTGCTGATACATGATTTGCTATCACTGATTAAAAATAACCTTTTTAAATTAGTTTTTCGACTAACCACTAGATGGCACCACTGCAAAAACAGTTTAGTTTGAAATGGAATCTAAAGAGGCTTGAAATTTAACATACAAAATGTATTAATGTATTTTATTCTCTTATCTTATTTATTTATTTATTTATTTTTATTGCAAAAATTAAAAATAGATTAAACAACTGACAAATTTAACTTCCTTTAAAAATAATTGTTTAATGTGCATTTTACAAGTGGAAAATTTGTGAATGCTTCTCAAACATGTCACTGTTTCATTCACATTCGTAGATATAAAATAATAAATAATTCATAATCTTAATTTATTATTAATAAATAGGTTTACAAAAGTATGAGAAAAAGTAACATTTTATTTTACGAAGTAACAAAACAGTCTGTAAATCTCATACATTCAAACCATGTTAAAAAGAATTTAATGGAACCAAAGATTTTATTCGAAACATCTGAACAGTTATGAAAAATATTAGAACTAGCAAAATTTGTAACCCATTTGTTGTTAAGTGCATTCAATATTAATTTCATTGGTAAAAACTTGATAAAAAATTATTAAATTTCTTTTTCTTACAGCTGCATGTGGCTTTTATGCTTATTTTGTAAATCGATTTAGTATCGATCTGAACAGGTCAGAAAAATATTAGAACTAGCAAAATTTGTAACCCATTTTTTGTTAAGTGCATTCAATAATAATTTCATTGGTAAAAACGGGATAAAAAATTATTAAATATTTTTCCATACAGCTGCATGTGGCTCTTATGCTTATTTTGCCAATCGATTTAGGACCGATCTGAACAGGTCAGAAAAAATATTAGAACTAGCAAAATTTGTAACCCATTTTTTTGTTAAGTGCATTCAGTAATAATTTCATTGCTAAAAACGTGATAAAAAGTTATGGAATTTTTTTCTTATAGCTGCATGTGGCTCTTATGCTTATTTTGCCAATCGATTTAGTACCGATCTGAGCAGGTCAGAAAAATATTAGAACTAGCAAAATTTGTAACCCATTTTTTGTTAAGTGCATTCAATAGTAATTTCATTGGTAAAAACTTGATAAAAAATTATTAAATTTATTTTTCTTACAGCTGCATGTGGCTCTTATGCTTATTTTGTAAATCGATTTAGAACCGATCTGAACAGTTCAGAAAAAATATTAGAACTAGCAAAATTTGTAACCCATTTTTTTGTTAAGTGCATTCAGTAATAATTTCATTGCTAAAAACGTGATAAAAAGTTATGGAATTTTTTTCTTATAGCTGCATGTGGCTCTTATGCTTATTTTGCCAATCGATTTAGTACCGATCTGAGCAGGTCAGAAAAATATTAGAACTAGCAAAATTTGTAACCCATTTTTTGTTAAGTGCATTCAATAGTAATTTCATTGGAAAACACTTGATAAAAAATTATTAAATTTCTTTTTCTGACAGCTGCATGTGGCTTTTATGCTTATTTTGTAAATCGATTTAGTACCGATCTGAACAGTTCAGAAAAATATTAGAACTAGCAAAATTTGTAACCCATTTTTTGTTAAGTGCATTCAGTAATAATTTCATTGCTAAAAACGTGATAAAAAGTTATGGAATTTTTTTCTTATAGCTGCATGTGGCTCTTATGCTTATTTTGTAAATCGATTTAGTACCGATCTGAACAGTTCAGAAAAATATTAGAACTAGCAAAATTTGTAACCCATTTTTTGTTAAGTGCATTCAATATTAATTTCATTGGTAAAAACTTGATAAAAAATTATTAAATTTATTTTTCTTACAGCTGCATGTGGCTTTTATGCTTATTTTGTAAATCGATTTAGTACCGATCTGAACAGTTCAGAAAAATATTAGAACTAGCAAAATTTGTAACCCATTTTTTGTTAAGTGCATTCAATATTAATTTCATTGGTAAAAACTTGATAAAAAATTATTAAATATTTTTCCATACAGCTGCATGTGGCTCTTATGCTTATTTTGCCAATCGATTTAGGACCGATCTGAACAGGTCAGAAAAAATATTAGAACTAGCAAAATTTGTAACCCATTTTTTTGTTAAGTGCATTCAGTAATAATTTCATTGCTAAAAACGTGATAAAAAGTTATGGAATTTTTTTCTTATAGCTGCATGTGGCTCTTATGCTTATTTTGCCAATCGATTTAGTACCGATCTGAGCAGGTCAGAAAAATATTAGAACTAGCAAAATTTGTAACCCATTTTTTGTTAAGTGCATTCAATAGTAATTTCATTGGAAAACACTTGATAAAAAATTATTAAATTTCTTTTTCTGACAGCTGCATGTGGCTCTTATGCTTATTTTGTAAATCGATTTAGTACCGATCTGAACAGTTCAGAAAAATATTAGAACTAGCAAAATTTGTAACCCATTTTTTGTTAAGTGCATTCAATAGTAATTTCATTGCTAAAAACGTGATAAAAAGTTATGGAATTTTTTTCTTATAGCTGCATGTGGCTCTTATGCTTATTTTGCCAATCGATTTAGTACCGATCTGAGCAGGTCAGAAAAATATTAGAACTAGCAAAATTTGTAACCCATTTTTTGTTAAGTGCATTCAATAGTAATTTCATTGGAAAACACTTGATAAAAAATTATTAAATTTCTTTTTCTGACAGCTGCATGTGGCTCTTATGCTTATTTTGTAAATCGATTTAGTACCGATCTGAACAGTTCAGAAAAATATTAGAACTAGCAAAATTTGTAACTCGTTTTTTGTTAAGTGCATTCAGTAATAATTTCATTGCTAAAAACGTGATAAAAAGTTATGGAATTTTTTTCTTATAGCTGCATGTGGCTCTTATGCTTATTTTGCCAATCGATTTAGTACCGATCTGAGCAGGTCAGAAAAATATTAGAACTAGCAAAATTTGTAACCCATTTTTTGTTAAGTGCATTCAATAGTAATTTCATTGGAAAACACTTGATAAAAAATTATTAAATTTCTTTTTCTGACAGCTGCATGTGGCTCTTATGCTTATTTTGTAAATCGATTTAGAACCGATCTGAACAGTTCAGAAAAATATTAGAACTAGCAAAATTTGTAACCCATTTTTTGTCAAGTGCATTCAATAGTAATTTCATTGGAAAAAACGTGATAAAAAATTATTAAATTTCTTTTTCTTACAGCTGCATGTGGCTCTTATGCTTATTTTGCCAATCGATTTAGTACCGATCTGAACAGGTCAGAAAAACATTAGAATTAGCAAAATTTGTAACTCGTTTTTTGTTAAGTGCATTCAAAAGTCATTTCATTGGGAAAAAAAAGTGATAAAAATATTTTTCTTACAGCTGCATGAGGCTCTTATGTGTATTTTTCAATCGATTTTGTATCGATATTATTGTAGATGGATTATTACTGTGTGAAACAGAAATTATTGAAATAGCATTTGAGAAGCTATAAATATCAGAAATGAATGATGCAATCCAAATATAACACAGATCTATTTCCCCAACAGCGTTTTGAAAATTCGTGGTTTAGGTTACATTGAATCTTTATTTATTTATTTATTTATTTATTTATTTATTAACAGAGAAATAATCTGGCGATAGGAGTCAGTCCATACTTTTAGTCTGAATCCTTCTACAATATACAGATAAGAATTTTTATATGTCCAAAACACTCGCTCCTGTGGTTTCTCTGAGTGTCGCTGGAAAATACACTTTAAATGGTGAAAAAATAGCTCTCTAAAGATTTTAATTAATATTTCCGTAAGTTATTTATGAATTAATAATTAAATTCTAAAAATTATTTTAGCAGCTATGACTGTTAAGGCGTGGTGGTGTAGCAAAAATCAGTTTTTCAGAAATTCAATTTAAAGATTTTATTGGATAAATTCATTAAGTGTTTCATAATTGGATAAACATTCAGAAATATGCTGGAGTAATTTATTTATTTATTTAGAAGCTATAATACGCTATTTACGACGTTTTTTATGATAACACTCAAAGTCAAGCCCTTTAACTGCTCCTTTCCGGTATCTTTTCGACACTTCATGTGATGATTAAACAGCTGTATCATGACTTCTAATGACTCTAGAAACAAGCTGAAAACTGTTTTCGAAAGATAAAGAACTGATCTTTATAATAAACGATTAAAAACTTTTTCGATATTTTTCACGAAATTCGTATGTGGTTGGTTACCTTAAAGACTTAACCCTCTAAGTGGTTCGAACGTACAATTCCGCCAAACCGATGATGTCTTGAAAGTGGTTGTCACGTACAATTTTCGACCTCCAAATGTTCCAAAAATGGGTGTAATGTACATTTCTACCAGTGTTTTCCCCTATGGAGTTTTGAGGTAGGAGGGTCAGGTCGATTGTTTAGGAACTGCTCACCTACTCTCTGAGGCACAAAGACGATGATAGCTTTTCATGGCTTTGTAAATCTCTATTTCGAAGTATTTCGTTTGCGGTAACAGATGTATCTCTAATTGTACCACTTAAATAGCTTCGATGACTTTCGTAAAAAAGATAGAAATCATTCTCTTAAAGAATATGTTTATTTGTACTTTTAGAACCCATTATTTCTTATGGGATGATCTTCGAGACTTGAGGAGCTTTATGTGTATTAAAAAATAACAATCTATAATGTCTATTTATATATTTATAACCAGAAGTAAACGGACAGTAACGAGGGTGGATTTCCCGTATTGTAATCTAGTCGACAAAGGGTGAAGTAAAAAATCATAGAAAACTTTGGTCACTGACACAATGAAGCTTTAGCGTATTTTTGAAGACATTTTTTCCTCGGTGTGTACCACTTGGAGGGGTATAAGAACAACAAAAGTGCCTTTTGTGAACTTTCGAACTGGGCTCTTCTTTACATAGTGAAAGGCCGTTGTTTAGCGTAGAATGGATGCTGAATAGAGGATTGTTGACATCGAAGACCATCTTAAATCATTCTGTCTGAGACATTCATTGGGATGCTACCGAACTGTTTCCAGTGTTCGTTTCAATGGCATCCCGAAGAAAGACTCTTACACTACAGCAAGTCCTCTACATTGCAACAATACACAAGCCACAATACTTTCTTATCTTGTTCGCCAAGGGTTGTCCAAGGGCAACGCGAGATTGCTCTCCATTACTGCAAGCATGACACCTGGCGAGAGAGCCGACACGCGTTTTCCCCAACACGTCATCAACCATCTGTCCGATCAGCTGGGACAGACATTCTGGCTGGCAGACGACTATATAAGAGGAGCAGAGTTCGAGGCTGGGAGAGAGGATTGTTGACCGATCGAGTCGGGTGTGAACTCATCGGCCCAAAACTTCGAGGGAGCGACTGAGAGTGACCTCCCCCCTTTTTTTCTCTTAGGAAGCTGATGTCCTGCATCGATCATTCTTTTTCATTGTAGATATTCATCATTTTCATCTGTAAATTGCATAACTTCAATATTGTGTTTCTTAATAAATATCTTAGTCTGTACGTAGGCTTCCGCTATCCTTTTTCGGGTTCACTTAGAGCCCCAGTACGCTACAATATATATATATATATATATATATATATATATATATATATATATATATATATATATATATATATATATATATACATATATATACATACATATATATATATATATATATATATATATATATATATATATATATATATATATATATATATATATATATATATATACTTAGTGGTCCAAAAAAATCCGACCATATACGCGGAATAATACAACCCTATTGTGCATATACCGGGCATTTTTAACCCATAACAGAAGACACACATTCCCATAAGATGACAAGCGCTGACGTTTTCTTTCTTGATCACCGATTTCAACACTTGAGGACCAAAGTGTGGCAGCTAAAATGTTGTTTAATGTCGTCCGGGTAATCGAATTTGCTTTGGCGAAAGCAGCCTTTAAAAGATTAGATTTAAAAAAAATTTCAAACAATTTATTTTTGGCAGCAAATGATAAATTCTTTCTTTTCGAAGCCATAATTAAAAATTTAACGTTCTTATTCGTGACGTATGATCCAAATGCAACAAAATTTTAGTTTACTTGTTTCGTCTCAATTTCAACTTAAGCAGGGAGAGATAATTTCAACCAATAAAGAGACAGATGTCCAACTCTTGTCAGAGAGCAAGAGAACTGAGAGAGTTGATGTCTACACAATCAAGAAAGGGGGAAAGGGACGGAAATAAAGTCATGAATTCAGGCCCTCTCCGATTTCGCATTGACTTCTTAAAGGACACGAAAGGGAAAAAACAGAAACTCGTTGAAAATATGAAACTGACCATATAACCAGTAACAAGAAAAGAAAATGACTGTATAAGCGGTGCACTTTAACACATGTTGCCTATTAAGTTAGACGGGACTTTAAAAATCCGACCATATAAGCAGGGTGGCTTTATAAGTGGGTGACCATATAGCCGGTACTGACTGTATATATATATATATATATATATATATATATATATATATATATATATATATATATATATATATATATATATATATATATATATATATATATATATATATATATATATATATATATATATATATATATATATATATAAATGACTGTAAATAGATAAATAGAAAAAAAGAAAGAAAAGTAAAATAATAAGAACCTCATATATGGACCATAAATAACCAGTGATATGATGTTTCGAAATGACTGGGGGGAGTTGAGACCCCCCACTCTGGTTAAAACTAGTTTTTACGATGCATCAACTCTCCCAGACGTCGGAAACATCACACAAAATCCTTAAAAGTAAGCCAATAATAGAAGAGCTAACCAAATAGAAAAACATCCAGTAAAACAATAATACAAGAAAAAGCAAGAATTAGCAAATGAATCGCTGCAACTCATCGTTAAATACCACACAGCTGTACAGAAAAGAATCTATTGTAGCATTCGGTTATAGTTAAATTGAAATAATTGTTTAAAATATTGATTAAAAAACGAGGAGGAAAACCACTATTGAGAGCCTGTTGTATGTATAGTATAATATGTTGATCCATAACATCGACATTGCTGTTATATATATATATATATATATATATATATATATATATATATATATATATATATATATATATATAACACGTATCCGAGTGATTAAGACATGGAAGACACATATTAGTTCTTGTATAAAAATGCCTTTATTGTAATCCTTCTATTCATGGCTACGCCATTTAGATATCCTTTGTTCACATTTTGGTACTATAAGCGTGGAGGATGTACCCAGCCCCAGTTCCCGCTTAGAAGTGTCTTTTTGGTGTTGCTTCCTAACCAATTTCCTATGGTCTACTTCCGCGTCAGCATCTTTACTCTGTTTAGTTCCACTCGAAGGTGTGTTTTTCTCCTATTACATTATCGTTAATGAGTTCCAACTATTTTTA
>CM063509.1:104296866-104331866 GCA_032207245.1 Pardosa pseudoannulata
ATATTCTAAATAATGTGTTTTTCTTAAAAGATGTACGATTTTCAAGTAATAAAAACGGTTTATTGCATTTAAAAATGGTTTTAGGATCCAAAAACGCATCCTTAACTGTTATTTATCGAAAACCAATTTTAGTGTCGAGGATAAAAGTTAGTCCATCTTAACGCTTCAACACCTTTATTAAGGCCTTTAGAAGTTTAGTTTTGAAAATTCTTATTTAGTTCTCCAACCCATTATAATGGAGACTTGTATTTTGAATTTTAATTTTTTTTACTTCTGTAGTTTTATCTGTGCGTAAATATATCAGTATATATTAATGTAAAATGAAGTAAAAGTTGGGAAATTTACTAAAAAATTCTAATTACTGCACTTTTCATGAAAGCGATACAATTGCTGTGAACCAATGGTTGAAATTTAGGTGGTTTCAAAACTACATAATTTTTAATTAATTAATAATTAAGAAATATTTCTGATATAATAAATTAAGAAAATCATGCAAATATGAAGAAAAATAGAAAGAAATTGTTATTACAAAAATTTTATCATAACCCACATATTTTTATTTAGAATATATTTGTTAACATACGACTTAAATTTAAGCGGTTTCAAAAGTACATTCTTTTGAATTAATTAATAATTAAGAAATATTTCTAATATAATAAATTCAAAAAATCAAACAAATAGAAAGAATATGTTATTATAGAAATTTTATTACAATCCACATAACTTTATTTATAATACAGTTATTAACATAGGGTTTAAATTTAAACGGTTTCAAAACTACATTCTTTTCAATTAATTAATAACTAAGAAATATTTTTGATATAATAAATTTTTAAAAATCATACAAATAGAAAAAAATGTGATTAATTAGTCATAAAAACTATCTAAATGTTCAATGATCTTAAGAATATTAAGTTTTTTTATAAATAATGCAAGTACGTATGCGTAGAAAAAAAAAATAAGTTTACCTTTTAAGTAGAAAATTTAAATCTTACTTACTGCGATAACATAAAATTTTAAATCCCACTGTAGTTTTATTAAAAGAGATAATCTGTTAATTTTATAAATTTTGAAACAGGTTTGAAATAACTCATATATTTTTGTATGATTTTATTAAGTATTCAAAGATTAGTACAAACCAGTGGTTCCCAAACTTATCTGGACTACTGTCCTCTTTAAAACAAAGAAAATATTCGACTGTCCCCGTTTCTATATGAGATGATTATACTATATATTGAAATAAAAATTCTAATTAATGCACTTTTCTTGAAATCCATACAATTGCAGAGCTTTAAAAGTGGTTTTCTACATAAAAAAAAAACAATTTTAGAATTCATAAATGCCTCTTTTAACGATCATTTATCAAAAAATAACTTTTTTATAGAGGATAAAAAGGAGACCATCTTTTTATCACTGTAACCCTCATTTTTATCACTTCATAAATTGAATTTTTAAACAACTTTATTTAGTTTTTCAATACATCGTAATAAATACATATATTCCTAATTTCACTTTTTTTACTTATGAAGGTCTATCTATGTGTTGATAGATCAGTCATCTGTTAGCTTGTTCTTTTCCATATAAAGTGGACTCCGCTTAATGTGATCGCGATTTATGTTATCAATCGCTTATTGTTATCGAAATCACTTGGTCCCAATTTGCACTATTCATTTGTATGTTAAAATTATCGCTTTATGGGATCGTTACATCGGTTAATGTTATCAGTTTTGGAACCTTTTTTTATTCAATATTCACAATATTCCCAATGTATTCAGAAGGAACCCATTCTTTTCTTTCCCTTCGTTCTTGTTTTAATGTTTAAGAATTCACCCTCTTCCACCTAGGAAAAAGGAAAAAACAAAGGAGTGGGGTATTACACGTTCTTGGAATTTTTCAGAAATACGCACAACCTGCTGGTGGTCAATAATTGTCAGATAAGCAGAAGGCAACACATTATTATCGAAACTGAGAAGGAGCGTATTCACATTTTATGCCTTGCTCGCTTACAAGCAAATTGTCAATATGGAGCGAAATGATTTAACATTAAAATTAAATATCGAAATTTTAAATCGTTTTGATAGGTCACCAAAAATGAGTCAGCGTAGTTAAACATTTCTTAGCTTCTGAATTGCATTGAAAGTGTTGAAACGTGGAGTACAACACCGCTCCGGCGAGTTTAAAAAGCATTATGATTACGAACAATTTATCAGTGAGCTTCTTAGAAAGAATTGTAGACAGTCAACAATTGATCAATTATTTTCTTTATGTAATTTCTTATGTTTAAAAGGATAATATACAGTACATAAATATAAGGTGAGCTTTTTCGTTTTATTTTGAAATGTAGTACGTGTGGATTAAATGAGGGGTAAATTATAGTGACTCTACGTCAAACCGTATGGATTCGTATAAAGAAAAAAAAATCAATGACCTTTTGACAGTATGAAAGAACGCCTGCGTAAATTATAGTGACTCTACGTCAAACCGTATGGATTCGTATAAAGAAAAAAAATACATGAATACACTGAGTTTTATATGTAAAGAGAGATAGTGCTCATATTTGCTCTTGTTTAAATCCCCACTTCCGAGAATAATCATAAATATTAAAACAGGAAGTTAAAGAACATTGTGTATAACACCCGGTGGAAAATAATCTGTAAATAAACTACATCGTTTATAGTAATAATCTGTTGTATTTTATTCCATTACTTCTGGCGACAGAAAACAAAAGTAGTAAGACTCGCCAAGAAATTTTAAATAAAGTGTTTTCTTGAAAGCTGAACACTTTTCAAGTAATAAAAACGGTTTATTGCATTTAAAAATGGTTTTAGAATCCAAAAACGCATCTTTAACTATTATTTATCGAAAACCATTTTTATGTGTAGAGAATAAAAGTTAGTCCATCTTATCGCTTCACACCTAAATTAATACCTTCAGAAGTTTAGATTTGAAAATCCTTATTTAGTTCTCCAATGCATTATAATGGAGACTTGTATTTTGAACTTTAATTCTTTTTTATTTCTGTAGTTTTATCTGTGCATCGATATATGAGTATATATTAATGTAAAATAAAGTAAAATAAGGAAATTTACTTAAAAATTCTAATTAATGCACTTTTTTTGAAAGCCTTACAATTGCCGAGCTATAAAAGTGGTTTTCTACATCCGAACTATTTTTTTAAACGCAGAAACTAGTTCATGTTTTTACATTTTTAGATTTTTTTTTTATATTATCATAGAGAATTGCACTTAAAAAATTTATTCCTGGAGAAATTTTTATAAAATTTCTAATAAATGAAGAAAATTTAGTAAAAAAAAATCGGGTTTTTTCAAAAGGTCTAATTTTTTAATAAATTAAATTATTTCAATATTTTTTGATGCAACACATTTCTTATACACTGGACTAGTGAATCACCTAAAATCTTTGCTAATTTACATTTGGTAAAAAATTTTGGTCCTTCAAAATCATACACATTGAATTTTTAACGAATTTTCATTACCTTTACATCTAACTATGAGTGTAACATCATTAAAAATTATCCAAATTTAAAGCTTTTAGGTCATTTACTAGTAAATAATATCAAGAGCATTCATAATAATTTTCAACAAAATATTTTAAGAACTTTTTGAGAAATCACATTTCAAGTTTCAACATTTTATTAAAAATCTTCAAATGCGTTCTGAGAAAAACGCATTTGAAGTTTATGAAAACAACTATTAAAAAATTAAAATGCATGTTTAAAATTCCCCAACTTTTCTTGCTTTAAACCTTTCTAATCGCCAAGTTGCTAATTATTAAAAATACTAGAAAAATGTTTAAACTAATCTTCATGAAAATTTAAAATGTTTTGTCCAAAAAATGCTCTTTAAAAGGCTCTAAATTCACAATTTCCGGTTCCGATGTCGCTACTTCCGTTTTGTTTTGACAGCTGTCACTGATGTTTAAGAAGCTGTAACTTTTCTTTTAAAATGTAGTAGAGACAAAACAAAAACAGATTTAGAAGCCTAAAAGGTGAAAATTTACAATAAATAAATGAAAAAAATTATGGTTTTTGGCAAAAAATTATGTTTTTAACGTAGACGGATACCTTAATATACCATTTTCCAGGAGTAATTGTTCTCCAATTTCTTTTTAAGGTTTTTCCCATAGCCTTAATGGTGTTTAATTAAAAGTCTTTTTAGTTTTGTTTTACAAAGTAATACAATTCAGAAACGTAAAATACATACACTAAATTAATAAAATAGAAATCTACATACCCACAAAATAACGTTTGACACAAAATAAGTTATAACTTATTTATGTCAAATACAACCTAAATATCCCTCTTATTCCATGAACTAAATTTATATTAATGCAATCAATATATAACATTCAATACCATATTAAATATTTTTAAAGTTTTACATTTTTTAATAAATTTTATAATAGAGAAAAAAATTATGATTTTGGGCAAAAAAATGACGTTTTTAACGTAGATGGATACCTTAAAAAATGAATTTTAGAATCCATAAATGCCTCTTTTAACGATCATTTATCAAAAAATAACTTTTTACATAGAGGATAAAAAGGAGACCATCTTTTTATCACTTCAGAAATTGAATTTTTAAACATCTTTATTTAGTTTTTCAATATATCTTAATAAATACACAAATTCATAATTCCACTTTTTTAACTTATGAAGGTGTATCTATGCGTTGATACATCAGTCAACTGTCAGCTTGTTCTTTTACAATTAAAGTGGAATCCGCTTAATGTGATCGCGGTTAATGTTATTAATCGCTTATTGTTATCGAAATCACTTGGTCCCAATTTTCTCTATTCATTTGTACGTTAAAATTATCGCTTTATGGGATCGTTACATAGGTTAATGTTATCAATCGCTTATTGTTATCGAAATCACTTGGTCCCGATTTTCTCTATTCATTTGTACGTTAAAATTATCGCTTTATGGGATCGTTACATAGGTTAATGTTATCAATCGCTTATTGTTATCGAAATCACTTGGTCCCGATTTTCTCTATTCATTTGTACGTTAAAATTATCGCTTTATGGGATCTTTACTTAGGTTAATGTTATCAATCGCTTATTGTTATCGAAATCACTTGGTCCCGATTTTCTCTATTCATTTGTACGTTAAAATTATCGCTTTATGGGATCTTTACTTAGGTTAATGTTATCAATCGCTTATTGTTATCGAAATCACTTGGTCCCGATTTTCTCTATTCATTTGTACGTTAAAATTATCGCTTTATGGGATCTTTACTTAGGTTAATGTTATCAATCGCTTATTGTTATCGAAATCACTTGGTCCCGATTTTCTCTATTCATTTGCATGTTAAAATTATCGCTTTATGGGATCGTTACATAGGTTAATGTTATCAGTTTTGGAACCTTTTTTTATTCAATATTGACAATAAATATTCATAATGTATTCAGAAGGAACCCATTCTTTTCTTTCCCTTCGTTCTTGTTTTAATTTTTTTCCTCCTAGGGAAAAGGAAAAAAACAAAGGAGTGGGAAATTACACTTCCCTGGAATTTTTCAGAAATACGCACACCCTGCTGATGGTCAATAATTGTCAGATAAGCAGAAGGCAACACAGGATTATCGGAACTGAGAAGGAGCGTATTCACATTTTATGCCTTTCTCGCTTACATGCAGTTTGTCGATATGGAAGCCAGAAAGAGAAATGATTTAACATTAAAACTAAATATCGAAATTTTAAATCATTATGATAGGTTACTAATTATGAGTCAGAGCAATGCTGCAGCGCAGTTCAACATTCCTCAGCTTCTGAATTGCACTGAAAATGTTGAAACGTGGAGTTCAACACCGCTCCGGCGACTTTAAAAAACATTATGATTACGAACGATTTATCAATGAGCTTCTTAGAAAGAATTGTAGACAGTAAGCAATTGATCAATTATTTTATTATGTAATTTCTTATGTTTTAAAGGATAATATACAGTACATAAATATAAGGTGAACTTTTTCGTTTTATTTTGAAATGCAGTACGTGTGAATTAAATGAGGGGTAAATTTATCTAATTTTGTATATCGTTTATTGTTATCAATATCATGGTGACCCAAACTGATCACATTAAGCGGAGCCCACTGTAGTAATAGGTATTTTTCAATGCATTGCGAGGCTTAAAATAAGTCATTTGGCGACTTTAATTTTTTAAATGTCCAAATTTTAATTTTTATTTGTGATTACTGAAAAACAAACTGGCATATTGTGCAAAGTGCCTCATATGTGGTGAGATCTTTCAAAGATATACCTGTATGTAAAATCTGTTGGCTTTTGGGCCCCTTCTTTCAACGTAAAAATCCGATGGAAAATTACAGTCGGTCTTTTTTATTTACTAGTATAGATTGGCATCAATATTGTAAATCTAAAACAAAAGTGAAATGTAAACAGATAAATTTAACTTACGCTTCGGGATCCGGATTTGTCAGTGTACGCCCGATAGGAAGCAAAAGTTCTTTGTTTAACCTGGGATACCTAACGATAAAAAAAAGAAATGTGAGAAAATATCATACTAAAGTGTATAACAAATTAAAATAGACATAAATTATTAAGGTTTCAGTAAATTAAATTTTAAAATAAAATATTCAACAATACGCGTAATTTATAGAATTATACTTTACGGATTTAAGATTTTTCTTCAGGGATATTGAAATTTTATTTGTTATCTGAAATGGTAGTTTTCTTGTAAATCAAGCAGAAATATTTAAAATTCACATGGATTAAGAAAAATATATAAGCAGATCAATTACTGTTTTGATAAAGCACAGAGTTTTAGATATGCTGCATCTTTGGTTGATTCAATCAGTAATAATTCTGTATAAATTAAATCAAGAATCTAGAAAGAAGTATGTGTATAATGTTACTATCTATAATCAGTACCCTCTTAACACTTCGCGTGCGGGCAACGTATTTTTACGTTTTTTGCAGACTGTCACTGGAGCGATTGTCACGTAAAAATACGTATTTATTAGATTTGTGGTCGATACCCGCTAACCACCAAAAATCTACTAAATACGTATAGTTTTATGTATGTGTGACATTATATACGTGTTGTTTGCGTTGCTATGCAACGATTTGCGTTTTTTCTTTCTACAAGTTATGATTGTCGAGTTACTCGGTCTTTTGTTGCGTTATTTCGTCTTCAATCGAATTCCTCGCTCAAGAACGTACAAGTCGTGTTTTGTCAATTTGAAGCTTGGTTTTTTATTGTTGAATACAAAATTGATAAAATGAGCCGTTGTGACAAAGATAGTGATGAAGAAATATGAGCTGACAGATTATCGGACTTTAATTTTAAAAATCGTTTATTTTTGTGATTTCGTAAAAATATTGGTTTTTTTATTCAATACTCATACAGTGTATATATTAAAGTGTAAAATAAAAAGTTTCGTTCATAAAAACAAAGTAGTTTTCGATTTACTGCGATTTTTCAGAATAACTAAACTTTCGCGCGATTCACGAAAAAACGCTCGCTGCACACATAGGTTGGTGGTGAAGTATACCCGCATGCCAAGGGTTAAGTACATAAGTTGAAACCAAAAAAAGTCAAATTTAGACTATATTTACACTGTCATCAAACCAGTAATCACACGTAGATGTGAAAATTGGGCGATAGAAAAAAGACATGAGTGCAATCTTTTTGATTTTTAATGGGGAAAATAGTGAGAAAAATCATTTTGGCCTAGCGTATAGTATTAGATGTTGGAGATTAAGAACAAATTATGGGTTAGACTATTGTAAGATAGCAAACGAGGGCCGTATAGTTCGGTGAGAAAAATCATTTTGGCCTAGCGTATAGTATTAGATGTTGGAGATTAAGAACAAATTATGGGTTAGACTATTGTAAGATAGCAAACGAGGGCCGTATCCCAGTTCGGGGGGGAGGGGGAGCTCGCCGAACCAAGTTGAGTGGGCATGCCAAACGTGGGCGATGTCACCAAATTCTAGAACCCAGTTTTCTAGCAAACATTGCTCTTTTTTTTTTCAATTTTGCAATTTTGCTCTATTTTATTAAATTTGTATTCATCTTAACAAAATTTCAAACATTTTTTGTTCAAAACATGCTTTGAAACTATAAACTTAATACAAAACGAAGTACAAATTGTAAACATCACTTGGCGACAATTTGGCGATCATTTGTACAAAAATAGAGTGAAAAACATTACGGCTGGCCCCCGGAACTGGGACCTACCCAAACGAGTTCACAGCAGCGCAAGATTTATTTCCAGTAAGTTTCGTCACTTGTAGGTTTCCATGGTAACGAGACCTCTGATATGACATCCTTTAGCATCTGCTTGATTACAACTAAACTTTGACATTTCCTGAAATCTGCTCACAAATAAAGATTTTAAACTAACAATTATGGAGGACTACTCCTTCCCATTCTCGGTACTGTGGGAGTTCTCCTGACAATGCCCTATCCTTTAGGGGTAATAAAGGTGCTCAGGTCACCATCGGTAGACTTACTAATCAGTGGATGCATCGGAAGCCTTACATATGTCAATGGACAGAATAGTTTTCATTTATACCTCTCCTTCTCAGGAGTCTCTTGTCCAACTCCTGAATTGTATGGGGCTTCTGCTAGAGACTTACGTACTTCACCCATTTTCGTTTACTATTTTTTCAAGAATCATGACCTCCTGGACTTGATCTAAATATCGACGAGATCAAAAGCAATTTGGGACAGTCTGATTAACCTTTTAATTAATTAAAGGGTAAGGTTAATTAATTAGACTGTCAGTTAAAAGTTAATTAGTAAAAAACAATGCGCTGACTAATTAACCTTTTAATTAGACAGCGCATTAGTTTGTCATAGCTTTTATATGAGAACGAACCCAATAATCTTACATATTCTCCAATGTTTTGATTCGGAAGTTACCGTGAGTGTTCTAAATTCCCGATTGGCTACTGCGGATTGATGATCTAAATTATGTTTTTGATCTTTTTCGTTCGGAAGTTGGAGTAGTGAATTTTTCATTGCTAGGTACTCCGTAATAACCAATACCTTGCAATTGACCTAAATCAAGAGGAATGTCACAATAATATATTGTTAGGTTTATCAGGTCTCAAAGCCTTTCGTGGCTGAGACACGTGAAGATTAAACGATACGAAAATAATACAAAATGATTTATATGAAACCAATCTGTACAAACTGGTACTAGAGAGATACCATGAAAACGTAACTAGTTAATGTTTTTTAGCATTAAAGCATCAAAGTTGATCAACTGGAAAACTATCAAAGACATGATCACATGAAAGGAAATTATAGAACAATCAAAAGCTCATAAAATGCTGTAGAGTTAAAGAAGAGGAAGATAAATTTATAGATTAATATAAACTATATAGTAGTTTACATAGTTAGATAAAATACATAAGTACAAAAATACATAAAACACATAATTAAATTCACCATTATACGTGTAACTCAAACGTACTAAAAGCGTGAAGTGAAACTGTACCTGCTTTGATTGAAGGAATAAATTTTAATCCTGAGTCCTCGATATTTAGGAAGAACTTTGTGTATTTCTTCATCTGTATTGAAAGAGTTCATTAAAACTAAAGGCACATCTGCGTCATATGTCTTGTTTAGATGCTGTGTAAATATAAAAATAATAATATCAATTTATAAAAAATGCAGTAATATATTTTTCTTTTTTATACAGTGGAAATTGGTTACTAAACTAAAAATTCTTTTAAATAAATGCTAAAATAGAGAAAAAAAAAGTCCGAATAGAAATAGTATTAAGGTTTTAAATAAAACAAATTCATTAAGTTTAGTTTTAATTGCTTCTTAAAATTTTTGTTTATCCTTTTAATTTACAATTTTTAATGTGCATTTCAAAACAATTTTTAACCCTCGAGTGGAACACACAGATTAAAAAAAAGTCTCCAAAAAAACGCTAAAGGTTTATTGTGTCAAAAAAAGCGATTTACGATTTTTTATTTCACCCTTTGTGAAGATGGAATAAGATTCTCGCACTAATTATTTCACTTTACTGTTGGTTATAAATAAAGATATATAAATAGATATTATAGATTGTTAATTTGGAATACACATAGAGCTCGTCAGTCTCGAAGATCATCCCATTAAGAATAATGGTCTAAAAGTACAAATAAAAATATTCTTTAAGATAATTATTTATATTTTTTTTACGAAAGTTATCCAAGATATTTAAGTGGTGCAATTATTCATACAGCTGTTGCCGCAAACGAAATACTTCGAAATAGAGATTTACAAAGAATTTAAGCTATCAGCGTCTTTGTCAGTCTAATGTTTAAACGTCAGTCAAAGAAGGATGCAATTTCTAAACAATCGACCTGACCCTCCTACGTCAAACACTGGCAAAAATGTACATTACATCCATTTTTGGTCGAAATTACATCCATTTTGAACGTTTATGGAGGTCGAAAATTCTACGTGACAACCACTTTGACGACATCATCGGTTTGGCGGAATTGTACGTGCGAACCGCTTAGAGGGTTAAATTCGCCCTATTTAAATACATAGAGTTGTTCAAAGAATACTAAGCAACAGTTCAAGACATATAAATTTATATTGGGCTAAATGCTATGCAATTGAAAAAGAAAACGCGACATTCAAAACCCGTTGAAATGCCAGTTTATTCATTGATTTACTTTTCTTATTTTATGGAAGATTTTTAATACTTTCTATGTACTGTTATCTTTTTTAATCAAATTGGATTTCGATCCTGGTAATTAAATCTGGTACCAAGCAAAAAAAAAACAGCTTTCCCTTAAAAAACAGCTTTTTCTTTTTAGAAGTATCGTTAGAACTTGAAAAACATTGCGATTGAGCAAAATTTATTTAAATTTCTGGAAAGTGTTTCACGATTGTACTCAACTCACCTCTATTTGCTGGACTGTAAGATCTAGGAAAGTAAGTTCATTTCGGACAGGAATCAGAGATTTCGGTCCGACGCACCCCATGGTGGTACCCAAACCACCATTAAGCTTTACCACGACCAGACGACTTAACATGTCCCGAATTTTCTTCGATTCTGGTTCAGAAAGGCTGTCATAACCAATAACCTAAAATACAATCATTATTATAGACATATTTTTTAATCCGAAGTTAAGAAATTAATTGAATCTTTTACTGAGACTTTTAGACCTGATTTAAGAACTTTTCGACCTGAAGTTTTCATCATATAACACTCCCTTTTCAGAATATAACTTTTAAATAATATAACTTAAAAAATATAACTATAAAATAATTATATATTCTTTTAGAATATATTCTTTTTAGAATAAAAATTTAATCTAGATATTGAATAGGGCTTTTACCGTATAAAACTATTTTGTTTTATATATGAAATCATAAAGTTATTATTATATGCATACAAATATGCCATAAAATACATTTAAAATACATAAAATATATTGTGACGTCGCTACACCCCATTGGCTTCACAAAGAGGTTTTATTACAGCCAAAGCCAAGGCGACTTTCTCTCTGGGTTTTGGACACTATACTACAAAGGGTTTTCGCTTCGACTACGCCTTGAGATGTCGGAGGTGATTGGTCGGACGCGACGCCGAAATGTCAGACTGTGAGGCGCCAGCGAAGGAATCAACCAGAGGCTACCAGGACGACGACGCGAGAAGGAAAAGCCAATGGGAAGAGGCGAAAGGTGAGGTCAGGTGGCGGGAGTTTTTCGCCAGAGAGAATCCCCAGGAGAGTACGAATTGAGATTCGACTTGTTGCGGTTGGATTTTTTTTTTCTTTTGGAGCGCTTTTCTCCAGTTTTTGTGTGGGACTGAAAGAGGCTCAGTTGTACCCTTGTACAACGGAATATGTCGGTACCTGTACGCAGATTGTTTTTTTAACCCTCAGTGGAACACATCGAGGAAAAATGTCTCAAAAATACGCTAAAGATTTACTGTGTCAGTGGCCAAAGCGTTCTATGATTTTTTCCTTCACTCTTTGTCGACTAGAATGGAATACGGGAAACCCACCCTAGTTATTGTTAATTTACTTTCGATTATAATTAGATATATAAATAGATATTTTAGATTGTTAATTTTTAATACACATAAAGATCGTCAAGTGTCGAAGATCATCCCATAAGAAATAATGGATTCTAAAAGTACAAATAAAAATATTCTTTGAGAGACTTAATTATAATTTTTACAAAACTCATCCAAGATATTTAGGTGGTGCAATTAGAGATACATCTGTTACCGCAAATGAAATACTTCGAATTAGAGATTTACAAAGCCATGAAAAGCTGTCAGCATCATTGTGTCTGAGGGGGTAGGGGTGCATCCCTCAATAAATGTCAGTCAAAGAGGGGTGCAGTTCCTAAACAACTTACCTGACCCTCCTATCGCAAAACTCCATGGGGGAAAGCACTGGCAAAAATGGGTACATCCATTTATGGAGGTAAAAAATTTTACGTTTTGAAGACAATTGGTTTGGTGGAATTGTACGTGCTAACCGCTTAGAGGGTTAAGTTCGCCTTGAACTTCGGACTTTTAGGTCCGCACCAGCTCAACCTGAGCCCTGTGATTTCCATTCGGAAAATTCGTACATAACTCCATTTTAATCAAGAATAAACGTTGTTATTGCTTCTAAGCTGTACGTCGTGTCATAACCACTTCGACACCCACACGCTACCCGAGGATCCCGTGACGTTACAATATACATTAACTGAAAAAAATGAAAATCTGGTAACTGAAAAAATGAATATTTTATTGCATGATAAAGGCAAATTATTATTTTAATATTCATTATGTTGTCATCGTTTAGTATTTTTAATTTTAAAATATCAAATACCAAAATCTCAAATTTTAAAATATCAAAAGTTTTATGTGTACAGAATAATACAAATTAACGCAAAACTGATGTTTTGCGTTAATTCGATTAAAAAGTTTAGTTTCTGTTTTCATATATCAGAATTTATCTTGCAGGTAAGTGAATTTAATTCGTTTTTCATTTGGTGTATATTTGCTGTGTGAAAATATACTTCATGAACTATCAAAATTGAATAATTTTTTCAAGTGTAGATCATTATTATTAAAAACTTACAAACAATTCATTCTATAAATAAGCAGCTTTTATAATGAAGATTGTAATTTTTAGCAGGTACTATGTCCCCATTACTCAGTGATGGACAAGTATTACATACATTATCTATCTATTTAGAACTTTACTATGGGTAAGGAGACTAAGAGAGTGTTTTTTGATGTAGAAAATGATTTTTAAAATTTTTGAAATTAAAAACTTTTTGCACAAATTAAGGATATTCTGGAAGCAGTCATTTATACACTCGAGAGCCAAAACATTGTAACCACCCCTACAGTTTGCAATGAATTCGCCTGGATGACGTGGAAGGCACGTGACCAGGTGGAAGTGGTATTTAACTGCTGCTGGAGAGTCTGAAGAATCATTCTTTCACTTACTTCTGTGTGTGATGGGAAAGGTTGCGGATCTAAGTGATGTTGATAGAGGGCAGATTGTAATGGCTCGAAGGCTCGGAACAAGTATTTCCGAAACTTCACGACTCGAGGGTTGTTCGCGATCTACAGTTGAATAGTATTGGAACGCACTGTTCAGCGGACACTGTTGGATATGGGGCTAAGCAGCAAACGTTCCCATTCGTGTGCTTTGCTGACGAATTTGCTGCGTTAACGCCAACTGCGCCTATGCTGGACCCGGGAGCATCGTGAATGGTTCATGGATCCGTGGGACAGAGTTGCCTGGTCAGATGAATCACGGTTTGTCATTCATCATGCCGATGGCCGTGTCAAGATAAGCCATCTTCCAGGCGAACAGTTGTTCCTTTAATGTACAGTAGGTCATACACAGGCCTGTGGTGGAGGTATTGTGCTTTGAGGGACGTTCTCTTGGGCGTCTCTGGGACTCGTGGTTGTGGTAGAGCAGACCATGAATGCTACAGGGTATCTAAACTTCATTGCGGACCAGTTGCACCCTTACATGGTCTCTGTTTTTTCCAGCTGGAAATGGAATGTTACAACAGGACAACGCCCTGTGTCACAAGGCTAAAATTATCTTGGAGTGGTTCCAGGAAAATGATGCTGAATTTTCCAGTTAATGTCCTGGCCATCCTCTCTCACTGGATCTCAATCCGATAGAAAACATTTGGCATGTCATGGGACGGCAGCTCAGAGTTCAAAGATCACCCATTCGCATTATCTAGGATTTGTGTAGCCATTGCTTAAACATCTGGTACAATCTGTCTCCGGCCATCTGCCAAGGACTGGTGGCATCCATGCCAAAGCGGGTTGAAGCTGTGTTGCGCGCCAAAGGTGGACCAAATAGTTATTGACAAGTGGTCATAATGTTTTGGCTCTTGACTGTAGACTAAAGATTGTTTAACACACAGTAAAAATTTTATTTTCTAAATAAAGTATTAAGCAAAACTTCAAGTAAGTATATGTTTGTTGACTTTCATTATTTTTTCAAGTTACCGAACCCTAAAACACTTAGCAACAATATTATTTCAGCAGTCACTTTGTATCTACTGCTTCATCCAATAGAGGTTATACTTTATCCCACTGTTTTTGAAAGCAGATATATACCGAAAAAAGGTAGTTTAACATACAGTAAAAACTTTATTTTTCTAAACAAAGTATTTTAAGAGTATACAAAACTGTAAATAATTATATGTTCGTCGACTTTTCATTACTTCTTAAAGGTACCAAACCCTAAGAAAATTTGAGCAACAATATTATTGGAGAAATAGTTTTATACTTACAGCTCCTTCTGGTAAAGTTTCTACTTTATCCCATTGTACTGTACTTGAGGTTCCTTGAAGGAATTGAGAGAAAAGTCTTTGAAAAGCCTTACAGAATCATCCCAATTTATTTAGAAGGCCCCATACCAGCGGTGAGGCTGGAGTCCACATTATCATCCCATCAATCGAAATAACGCGCAAGGTATCTACAAGAGCTCCCAAGAGTACAGTCTTGCCACACTCAATAAATCCACAAAAGTACTCATTGTTATATATATTAGAAATTGAGATTAGGTCCTCTCTCTTCTTTATATTTTTTACCTAAATGTAAGGAAATTATTAATGTTAAATTTTAAAATAATGTAGCACCTAGTAGAAAGTTTTGGAAAAGTAAGTCTTATGAAGTTGAATCAAATTTTTGTACATTAGTCCTGTATATAGCATAATAATAATAAATTTGATTAATTTTATTTTTAAACTATTATATTAATGTTATTATATTAACTTATTATATTAACTTATTACTATATTATATTAACTTATTATTATATTAATGTTAAATTTTAAAATAATGTAGCACCTAGTAGAAAGTTTTGGAAAAGTAAGTCATAAGACTTAGTTTGAAGTTGAATCAAATTTTTGTACATTAGTCCTGTATATAGCATAATAATAATAAATTTGATTAATTTTATTTTTAAACTATTATATTAACTTATTATATTAACTTATTACTATATTATATTAACTTATTATTATATTAATGCTAAATTTTAAAATAATGTAGCACCTAGTAGAAAGTTTTGGAAAAGCAAATCTTATGAAGTTGAATCAAATTTTTGTACATTAGTCCTGTATATAGCATAATAATAATAAATTTGATTAATTTTATTTTTAAACTATAAACCTTGTATGTGCTTATTATAAGAGTGTAAAGTTGGATTTTAAGAACTCTTAATTTAGCTGATTAGTTTTTTAAAGTCTGTAGTCTCTCAGAACCTGTGGTTAAATTTAGAACATAAATAATCTACACAACGGAACCCAAATAATATTTAGTCTTTGTGGCTAACAAAATAACCACTATAAATTTGATCATAGGTAAATACCTAAAATTAAGGAGAGCTACACGACACTATATGGTTTTCTTTTCTTCCTGTACATTCATTTCAAATCTGAATTTATTCTGAACAATAATTATATTATTCTAGGGTGCAGAATTTTGGAAGTGAGCTTTAGTTATAATCATCCTGGTCTAGTTATAATCATCTACCACCAGGTTTATTATACACCCTATATAGTTATTTTAACCAACATTTCTCTCTTTATCTTCTTTAAAAAACAACTTTTATGATACATTTGCTTTTACGTTTAAACAATACTGTAATGCTCGTCTTAATGCTACATTACAAATCACGTCAGTGCTGAAGACGCTTGGCTACATACTAAACCAGAGTCACTAATTAGAATTGTTAGATTACTAATTAGATTATTAGAACGCTAATTAGATTTTAAATTTGAACTGAATATACTGGAATAATAGGGAAACTGTATGGCATAAACAATATTCCACAGTGTACAAATAGATGGCACTGTAAAGGGCATAACAATAAGGGATTTAGCTTCAAGTCGTATTTTGAATCCAAATCCGACGGATTTGGCCAGAGTTACACAATAACCAACCATAATGTTGAATGTAGATGAGTATGTTGGTTGTTTGACGGGGAAAATACCACATACCCCACGTTTTTATACCACATGCAATGTGCCTTGCTCATGAATGCCTTTTAATTTTCTAGTATGACGTTATTGATACATTTATTGATACATTTTGGAATTTTTTCTGATGCTATATAGTTTTCTTTTCTTCCAGTACATTCATTTCAAATCTGAATTTATTCTGACCAGTAATTTTTTTTTCGGGGAATTTTGGAAGTGACCTTTAATTATAATCATCATGTACATATGTAATATGGGCAAGACTCATTCAAAAGCACAACACATTTTATTTCTGGTGAGATACATGAAATCCGTACAACAGGCAAACACCTTCACAACCTCGTGCACACAGACGATGTCATTCTGCACAAACACACACTTTTCAAGTAGGGATTTCTCAGATAAAAAGGCTACGAATAATCCCTAAGCACAATTGATCACGTGATAAAAATTATCCATGTTTAAAGATAACATGCTAACTATTGGCTAAAGTAGTACAGACAGAGGCTGAATTAAGTCTATAGCGTGTCTGGAGGGAAAAATCAGAATTACCGTGCAAACACCCAACGTACTTTATAAACAAAAGTTATTAAATTAATATTAAAATAAGTAAATAAGGGATTTCAATATTACATATATCTACCACCAGCTTTATTATACACATAAATTTTATGTGTATTTTATACACATAAATTTTATGTGTAATTATATGTATCTTTGTATAAATTACTTTTATGGAAATTCAAGTTATTTTAACAAAAATTTCTCTCTTTCTCTTCTTTAAAAAACAACTTTTATGATACATTTGCTTTTACTTTTAAACAACACTGTAATGCTCGTCTTAATGCTACATTACAAATCACGTCAAGTGCTGAAGACGCTTGGCTACATACTAAACTAGCGTTCAGTTATTCGAGCCATTAAGCTAAAAACACCTCATTTATACAAATTAGCGGCAGAATAGTATTCCGGAACAACACTCCCAGGAGTTTTCTTAACTTGGACATCCAATAAAATGGAAAGACATGAGGCGAATTCCGAGAATAGCCAGTAACAGAGCGGAAAGAAAACATAAAGAAATCAAATGCTAGACATCTCTTTCGGTCGTGGATTGGGTATCGGATTATGCTTATTAAGCTTATAGAAAAGAATTCTTTCCGGAAAGAAAGCCTTTTCTAAGGCATCAATAGTAAAACAGGCTAGAAAAATAATACTTTTAGGGAGTATCAATTAAGATTACTTTTCTTTCCAGCTATAACAACCCTTCTGTGAAGTATTTACCAACTTTTACGTTAAAATCGCCATTACATAATGGATTACTATGAAGAAAACTTTTTTCTATTTGTAATTGCAGCTGTATTTGTTTTTCTTTCCAACAAGGATTTTATTATACTTTGGTTGTAAGGGAATAAAAAAACATAAATCTCATCAAAGATATACAACTTTTATATGTATTTTATATGAGATAAAAATTAATGCATTTGCATAAAATTTACAAGACATTAAATATATTAGTAAAGAAATTTTGTCTAAGGGGATACATTACCTTTAAACAACTTTAAATGAAAGATTTTTTTTCTCGTTTAAAGCTTTAACATATCTCTATGAATTATTATCACAATTAAAAATGATCAGCTTTATTTATTGGATATATATATTTAGGAAACAGTGAAGTTAAATAAAATTTATATTTTAGCACAATTATTTTTTTACAGAATCACATAAAGTCTTGTGCATTATGTCCAACACTTGCTTAAAAGTCGCACGAAGATATAAATTTTATCAAATAAAAAAGGTAGAAAAATTGTACTGTTAGAAATATCAGTTAAGATATTCCTTTTTTTTTTCTTTTTTTTTCCTTCAGCTGAGACAACCCTTCTGGGAAGTATTTCTCTATTTTTATAGTAAAATCACCTTTACATAACGGATCACTACCAAGAAATTTTTTTTTCTATTTGTAATCGGAGCTGTATTTTTTTCAACTTTGGTTTGAAGGGAACAAGTGATCTTAAATCTGAGTTCAGATATGTAACTTTTATCTGTATTCTTGTAATAATAAAAATTAATTCTATTATATAAAACTTACAAGACATTCTATCTATTAGTTAAGAATTTTGTCTAAGGGCAGATATCACCTCTATACAACTTTAAATGAAAAAGTTTTTCTGATATTTCGCTCTATCAATTCTCTTATTAATTATTACCGTAATTAAAAATTATCACCTTTATATTTTGGATATATTTATTTAGGAAACAGTAAAGTTATACAAAATTATTATCTTAGCACAATTTATTATTTCACAGAATCACACAAAACACTGGTACATAATGTCCAACACTTGTTTAGAAGTCAGGTGAAGATATAAATTTTATGAAAAAAAACAGGTTAGAAAAATAATACTGTTACACGTAACAGTTAAGATTACTTTTTCTGCAGCTGAGACAACCCTTTTGTGAAGTATTTCTCTATTTTTATAGTAAAATCATCATTACATAACGAATCACTACGAAGAAATTTTACATTTATTGACACATTTTGGAACTTTTTTCTTATACTATATAGTTTTCCCTTTCTTCAAGTACATTACTTTCAAATCTGAATTCATTCTGACAGTAATTATTTTTTGGGTGAAGGGGTGCAAAATTTCCGAAGTGAGGTTTAATTATAATCATCCTGTATATATCTACTACCAACTTTATTATACACCCTATATAAATTACTTTTCTGGAAACTCAACTTATTTTAACCAAAATTTTTTTTTCACTTCTTTAAAAAGCAACTTATATGATACATTTGCCTTTACTTTTAAACAACACTGTAATGCTCGTCTTAATGCTACATTACAAATCACGTCAGTGCTGAAGACGCTTGGCTACATACTAAACTAGCGTTCAGTTATTCGAGCCATTAAGCTAAACACACCTCATTTATACAAATTAGCGGCAGAATAGTATTCCGGAACAACACTCCCAGGAGTTTTCTTAACTTGGACATCCAATAAAATGGAAAGACATGAGGCGAATTCCGAGAATAGCCAGTAACAGAGCGGAAAGAAAACATAAAGAAATCAAATGCTAGACATCTCTTTCGGTCGTGGATTGGGTATCGGATTATGCTTATTAAGCTTATAGAAAAGAATTCTTTCCGGAAAGAGAGCCTTTTCTAAGGCATCAATAGTAAAACAGGGTAGAAAAATAATACTTTTAGGGAATATCAATTAAGATTACTTTGCAGCCGTAACAAACATTCTGTGAAGTATTTACCAACTTTTACGTTAAAATCGCCATTACATAATGGATTACTATGAAGAAAACTTTTTTATATTTGTAATTGCAGCTGTATTTGTTTTTCTTTCCAACAAGGATTTTATTATACTTTGGTTGTAAGGGAATAAAAAAACATAAATCTCATCAAAGATATACAACTTTTATATGTATTTTATATGAGATGAAAATTAATGCATTTGCATAAAATTTAAAAGACATTAAATATATTGGTAAAGAAATTTTGTCTAAGGGGCTACATTACCTTTAAACAACTTTAAATGAAAGATTTTTTTTCTCGTTTAAAGCTTTAGCATATCTCTATGAATTATCATCCCAATTAAAAATGATCAGCTTTATTTATTGGATATATATATATATTTAGGAAACAGTGAAGTTAAATAAAATTTATATTTTAGCACAATTATTTTTTTTTACAGAATCACATAAAGTCTTGTGCATTATGTCCAACACTTGCTTAAAAGTCGCACGAAGATATAAATTTTATCAAATAAAAAAGGTAGAAAAATTGTACTGTTAGAAATATCAGTTAAGATATTCCTTTTTTTTTCCCCCTTCAGCTGAGACAACCCTTCTGGGAAGTATTTCTCTATTTTTATAGTAAAATCACCTTTACATAACGGATCACTACAAAGAAATTTTTTTCTATTTGTAATCGGAGCTGTATTTTTTTCAACTTTGGTTTGAAGGGAACAAGTGATCTTAAATCTGAGTTCAAATATGTAACTTTTATCTATATTCTTGTAATAATAAAAATTAATTCTATTATATAAAACTTACAAGACATTCTATCTATTAGTTAAGAATTTTGTCTAAGGGCAGATATCACCTCTATACAACTTTAAATGAAAAATTTTTTCTGATATTTCGCTTTATCAATTCTCTTATTAATTATTACCGTAATTAAAAATTATCACCTTTATATTTAGATATATTTATTTAGGAAAGAGTGACGTTATACAAAATTAATATCTTAGCACAACTATTTATTTCACAGAATGACACATAAAACTGGTATATAATGTCCAACACTTGTTTAGAAGTCAGGTGAAGATATAAATTTTATAAAAAAAAAAAGATAGAAAAATAATACTGTTAGACATAACAGTTAAGATTACTTTTTCTGCAGCTGAGACAACCCTTCTGTGAAGTATTTCTCTATTTTTATAGTAAAATCATCATTACATAACGGATCACTACGAAGATATTTTACATTTATTGACACATTTTGGAACTTTTTTCTTATACTATATAGTTTTCCCTTTCTTCAAGTACATTCCTTTCAAATCTGAATTCATTCTGACCAGTAATTATTTTTTGGAGAAGGGGGGTGCAAAATTTCGAATGTGATCTTTAATTATAATCATCTTGTATATATCTACTACCAACTTTATTATACACCCTATATAAATTAATTTTCTGTAAACTCAACTTATTTTAACCAAAATTTTTCTCTTTCACTTCTTTAAAAAACATCTTATATGATACATTTGCTTTTACTTTTAAACAACATTGTAATGCTCGTCTTAATGCTACATTACAAATCACATCAGTGCTGAAGACGCTTGGCTACATACTAAACTAGCGTTCAGTTATTCGAGCCATTAAGCTCAACACACCTCATTTATACAAATTAGCGGCAGAATAGTATTCCGGAACAACACTCCCAGGAGTTTTCTTAACTTGGACATCCAATAAAATGGAAAGACATGAGGCGAATTCCGAGAATAGCCAGTAACAGAGCGGAAAGAAAACATAAAGAAATCAAATGCTAGACATCTCTTTCAGTCGTGGATTGGGTATCGGATTATGCTTATTAAGCTTATAGAAAAGAATTCTTTCCGGAAAGAGAGCCTTTTCTAAGGCAGCAATAGTAAAACAGGGTAGAAAAATAATACTTTTAGGGAGTATCAATTAAGATTACTTTGCAGCTGTAACAACACTTCTGTGAAGTATTTACCAACTTTTACGTTGAAATCGCCATTACATAATTGATTACTATGAAGAAAACTTTTTTCTATTTGTAATTGCATTGTATTTTTTTTTCTTATCAACAAGAATTTTATTATATTTTGGTTTTAAGGGAAGCAGTGACCATAAATCTTAGCTGAGATATACAACTTTTATTTGTTTTCTTGTAATGATAAAAATTACATAAAATTTACAAGACATTTAATCTTTTAGTAAAGAATTTTTGTCTAAGGGCAGAGATCACCTTTACACTTATTATATCTCTTATTAAGTATTATCGCACGTAAAAATTATCTTTATATATCTTGGGTATATTTATTTAGGAAACGGTGAAATTATACAAAATTTATATATTAGCACAATTATTTTTTTCACAGAATTACAGAAAAAACTTGTGCATAATGTCCAACACTTGTTTAGAAGTCATGTGAAGATATAAATTTTATGAAAAGAAAAACAAGAAAACTTTTTTCTATTTGTAATCGCAGCTGTATTTTTTTCTTGTCAACAAGAATTTTATTATACTTCAGTTTTAAGGGAAAAAGTGAACATAAATCTCAGCTAAGATATACAACTTTTTTATGTATTTTATATGTGATAAAAATTAATGCTGTTACATAAAATTTACAGGAAATTAAATCTATTATTAGAGCCTTTTTGTCTAAGGGGGAAAGATTTTTTTCTGGTTTATCGCTTTAACATACCTCTATGAATTATTATCACAATTAAAAATGATTACTTGTATATAATTTATGCATTTGATTAGGAAAAAGCGAAGTTGTACAAAATTTATATATTAGCACAATTAATTTTTTCACAGAATCACATAAAAATCTTGTCCATTATGTCCCACACTTGTATATTACACATGCTGTTACATAAAATTTATAAAACATTGAATCTATTAATAAAGAATTTTTGTCTAAGGGCAGACATCATATACAACTTTTATACAACGCCTTTATTTAACTTTAAATGAAAGATTTTTTCTGCTGTTTGGATTTAACATATCTCTATCAATTATTATCGCAATTAAAAATGATCACCTTTATATATTGGATATATTTATTTAAGAAACAGTGAAGTTATACAATTAATATGCTTAGTACAATTATTTATTTAACAGAAACGCACAAAAATCTTGTTCATAACGTCCAACACTTGTTTAGAAGTCACCTGAAGATATAAATTTTATAAAAAAAAACAAGGGTAGAAAAATAATACTGTTAGAAAGTATCAGTTAAGATTATTTTCTTTGCAGCTGTAAAAACCCGTCTGTAAAGTGTTTACCAACTTTTACATTAAAATCGCCATTACATAATGGATTACTATGGAGAAAACTTTTTTCTATTTGTAATCGCAGCTGTATTTTTTTTCTTGTCAACAAGAATTTTATTATACTTTGATTTCAAGGGAACAAGTGAACATAAATCTCAGCTAAGATATATAATTTTTATATGTATTTTGTATGTGATAAAAATTAATGCTGTTCCATAAAATTTACAAGACACTAAATCTATTAATAGAGTCTTTTTGTCTAAGGGGGAAATATTTTTTTCTGGTTTATCGCTTTAACATACCTCTATGAATTATTATCACAATTGAAAATGATCACCGTTATATATTGAATGCATTTATTTAGGAAACAGTGAAGTTATACAATATTTATATATTAGCACAATTAATTTTTTCACAGAATCAGATAAAATTCTTGTCTATTATGTCCAACACTTGTATATTACACATGCTGTTACATAAAATTTACAAGACATTGAATCTATTAGTAAAGAATTTCTGTCTAAGGGCAGACATCATATACAACTTTTGTACAACAACTTTATATAATTTTAAATGGAATATTTTTTCTACTTTTTCACTTTATTATATGTCTATCAATTATCATAATTAAAAATGCTCACCTTTATATATTGGTTATATTTATTTAGGAAACAGTGAAGTTATACAAATATTTGTATCTTAGCACAATTATTTTTTTCACAGAATCACACAAAAAAAATTGTGTAATGTCCAACACTTGTTTAGAAGTCACGTGAAGATATAAATTTTATGAAAAAACTAGGGTAGAAAATTAGTACTGTTAGACGTATCAGTTAAGATTGCTTTTCTTTGCAGCTCAGACAACCCGTCTGTGAAGTATTTTCTAATTTGTATGGTAAAATCACCATTACATAACGAATCACTACGAACAAAACTTTTATCTATTTATAATCGCAGCTGTATTTTTTTTCTTCTCAACAAGAATTTTATTATAATTTGGTTTTAAGGGAACAAGTGAACATAAATCTCAGCTAAGATATACAACTTTTATATGTATTATATATGTGATAAAAATTAATGCTGTTACATGAAATTTACAAGACATTAAATCTATTAGTAGAGCATTTTTGTCTAAGGGGAAATATTTTTTTCTGGTTTATCGCTTTAACATACCTCTATGAATTATTATCACAATTAAAAATGATCACTTTATATAATTTATGCATCTATTTAGGAAAAAGTGAAGTTATACAAAATTTATATATTAGCACAATTAATTTTTTCACAGAATCATATAAAAATCTTGTCCATTATGTCTAACACTTCTATATTACACATGCTTTTACATAAAATTTACAAGACATTGAATCTATTAGTAAAGAATTTTTGTCTAAGGGACGACATCATATACAACTTTTATACAACTCCTTTATATAACTTTAAATGAAGGATTTTTTCTGCTGTTTGGCTTAAACATATCTCTATCAATTATTATCACAATGAAAAATATCACCTTTATATATTGGATATATTTATTTAGGAAACAGTGAAGTTATACAATTAATATGCTTAGCACAATTATTTATTTAACAGAAACACACAAAAATCTTGTTCATAACGTCCAACATTTGTTTAGAAGTCATCTGAAGATATAAATTTTATGAAAAATAAACAGGGTTGAAAAATAATACTGTTAGAAGTATCAATTAATATTATTTTCCTTGCAGATGTAACAACCCTTCTGTAAAGTATTTACCAACTTTTACGTTAAAATTGCCATCACATAATAAATTCTATAAAGAAAACATTTTTTTTATTTGTAATCACAGCTGTATTTTTTTTCTTCTCAACAAGAATTTTATTTTACTTTGGTTTTAAGGGAACAAGTGAAATTAAATCTCAGCTAAGATATACAACTTTTATATATATTTTATATGTGATAAAAATTAATGCTGTTACATAAAATTTACAAGATATTAAATCTATTCGTAGAGCCTTTTTGTCTAAGGGGAAAAGATTTTTTCTGGTTTATCGCTTATAACATACCTCTATGAATTATTATCACAATTAAAAATGATCAGCTTTATATATTGGATGCATCTATTTAGGAAAATGTGAAGTTATACAAAATTTATATATTAGCGCAATTAATTTTTTCACAGAATCATATAAAAATCTTGTCCATTATGTCCAACACTTCTATATTACACATGCTTTTACATAAAATTTACAAGACATTGAATCTATTAGTAAAGAATTTTTGTCTAAGGGACGACATCATATACAAATTTTATACCTCCTTTATATAACTTTAAATGAAGGATTTTTTCTGCTGTTTGGCTTAAACATATCTCTATCAATTATTATCACAATGAAAAATGATCACCTTTATATATTGGATATATTTATTTAGGAAACAGTGAAGTTATACAATTAATATACTTAGCACAATTATTTATTTAACAGAAACACACAAAAATCTTGTTCATAACGTCCAACATTTGTTTAGAAGTCATCTGAAGATATAAATTTTATGAAAAATAAACAGGGTTGAAAAATAATACTGTTAGAAGTATCAATTAATATTATTTTCCTTGCAGATGTAACAACCCTTCTGTAAAGTATTTACCAACTTTTACGTTAAAATTGCCATCACATTATAAATTCTATAAAGAAAACATTTTTTTTATTTGTAATCACAGCTGTATTTTTTTTCTTCTCAACAAGAATTTTATTTTACTTTGGTTTTAAGGGAACAAGTGAACATAAATCTCAGCTAAGATATACAACTTTTATATATATTTTATATGTGATAAAAATTAATGCTGTTACATAAAATTTACAAGATATTAAATCTATTAGTAGAGCCTTTTAGTCTAAGGGAAAAAGATTTTTTCTGGTTTATCGCTTATAACATACCTCTATGAATTATTATCACAATTAAAATTGATCAGCTTTATATATTGGATGCATTTTTTTAGGAAACAGTGAAGTTATACAAAATTTATATATTAGCACAATTAATTTTTTCACAGAATCACATAAAAATCTTGTCCATTATGTCCAACACTTGTATATTACACATGCAGTTACATAAAATTTACAAGACATTGAATCTATTAGTAAAGAATTTTTGTCTAAGGGACGACATCATATACAACTTTTATACAACGCTTTTATATAACTTTAAATGAAGGATTGTTTTTGCTTTAACATATCTCTATCAATTATTTTCACAATTAAAAATGATCACCTTTATTGGATATATTTATTTAGGAAACAGTGAAGTTATACAATTAATATGCTTAGCACAATTATTTATTTAACAGAAACACACAAAAATCTTGTTCATAACGTCCAACACTTGTTTAGAAGTCACCTGAAGTATAAATTCTATGAAAAAAAAACAGCGTAGAAAAATAATACTGTTAGAAGTATCAATTAAGATTACTTTTCTTTGCAGCTGAGACAACCCTTCTGGTAAGTATTTCTCTAATTTAATGATAAAATCCCCATTACATAACGGATTACTAAGAAGAATTTTTTTTATTTGTAATCGCAGCTGGAATTTTTTTCTTGTAAGAAGAATTTTCTTATACTTTGGTTTTAAGGGAACAAGTGAACATAAATCTCAGCTAAGACATACAACTTTTATTCGTTTTCTTGTAATGATAAAAATTAATGCTGTTACATAAAATTTACAAGATATTATATCTGCTAGGAAAGAATTTTTGTCTATGGGGATACATTACCTTTAAACAACTTTAAGTGAAAGATTTTATTTCTGGTTTATCGCTTTAACAATTAAGAAGTCTATCAATTATTATCACAATTAAAAATTATCACCTTGGATATATTTATTTAGGAAACATTGAAGTCATACAAAATTTATATATTAGCACAATTATTTATTTCACAGAATCAATCACACAAAAATCTTGTGTATAATGTCCAACACTTGCTTAGCAGTCACCTGAAGATATAAATTTTATGAAAAATAAACAGTGTAGAAAAATAATACTGTTAGACGTAACAGTTAAAGTTACTTTTTTTTGCAGCTGTAACAACCCTTCTGTGAAGTATTTCTCTGTTTTTATGGTAAAATCACCATTACATAACGGATCACTGAGATTTTTTTTTCTATTTGTAATCGCAGCTGTGTTTTTTTTCTTGTAAGAAGAATTTTTTTATACTTTGGTTTTAAGGGAACAAGTGAACATAAATCTCAGCTAAGAGATACAACTTTTATTTGTTTTCTTATAATGATAAAAATTAATGCTGTTACATAAAATTTACAAGACATTATATCTACTAGTAAAGAATTGTCTAATTGCAGACATCACCTTTATACAACTTTAAATGAAAGATTTTTTCTGCTTTTTTGCTTCATTATATCTCTTATTATTTATTATCGTAATTAAAAATGATCTTTGTGTATCTCGAATACATTTATTTAGGAAACAGTGAAGTTATACAAAATTAATATCTTAGCATAATTATTTATTTTACAGAATCACACAAAAAAACTTGTGTATAATGTCTAACACTTGTTTAGAAGTGACGTGAAGATATAAATTTTATAGAAAGAAACAGGGTAGAAAAATGATACTGTTAGAAGTATCAGTTAAGATTACTTTTCTTTTCAGCTGTGACAACCCTTCTGGGAAGTGTTTTTCTATTTTTATGGTAAAATCACCTTTACATAACGGATCACTAAGAAGAAATTTTTTTTTCTATTTTTAATCGCATCTGTATTTTTTTCCAACAAAAATTTTATTATACTTTGGTTTTAAAAGAACCAGTGAACATAAATCTCAGCTAAGATATACAACTTTTACATGTAATAAATATTGATCCTGTTACATACATTTACAAGGCATTAAATCTATTAGTAAAGAATTTTTTCGCAGGGCAGATATCACCTTTAAACAACTTTAAATGAAAGATTTCTTTTTTGGTTTATCACTTTAACATAACATCAATTATTATCACTATTAAATTGATCACCTTTATATATTGGATATATTTATTTAGGAAACAGTGAAGTTATACAATTAATATGCTTAGCACAATTATTTATTTAACAGAAACACACAAAAATCTTGTTCATAACTTCCAACACTTGTTTAGAAATCACTTGAAGATATAAATTTTATGAAAAAAAAAACAGCGTAGAAAAATAATACTGTCAGAAGTATCAGTTAAAATTATTTTCTTTGCAGATATAACAACCCTTCTGTAAAGTATTTACATACTTTTACATTAAAATTGCCATTACATAATATATTCTATAAAGGAAACATTTTTTTTATTTGTAATCACAGCTGTATTTTTTTTTCTTGTCAACAAGAATTTTATTGTACTGTGGTTTTAAGGGAACAAGTGACCATAAATCTCAGCGAAGATATACAACTTTTATATGTATTTTATATGTGATAAAAATTAATGCTGTTACATAAAATTTACAACACATTAAATATATTAGTAAAGAACTTTTGTCTATGAGGATACATCATCTTTAAACAACTTTAAATGAAAGATTTTTCTTTCGCTTTAACATATCGCTTACATATCATCTCGTATATATAACGTCTATCGCTTTAACATATCTCTATGAATTATTATCACAATTAAACATGATCAAATTTATATATTGGATGCATTTATTTAGGAAACAATGAAGTTATGCAAAATTAATATCTTAGGACAATTATTTATTTCACAGAATCACACGAAAGTCTTGTTCATAATGTCCAACACTTGTTTAGAAGTCACGTGAAGATATAAATTTTATATAAAAAAACAGGGTATAAAAATAATGCTGTTAGAAATACCAATTAAAATTATTTTCTATGCAGGTGTAACAACCCTTCTGTGAAATATTTACTAAGTGTACATAAATCTCAGTTAAGATTTACAACTTTTATATGTATTTTACATGTAATAAAAATTAATGCTGTTACATAAAATTTACAAGACATTTAAATCTATTAGTAAAGAATTTTTGTCTAAGGGGGAAAATTTTTTTTCTGATTTATCGCTTTAACATATCTCTATGAATTATTATCACGATTAAAAATGATCACCTTTATATATTAGATATATTTATTTAGGTTTGGTTTGGTTTTGGAGTGCTACGGTGTACTTTTTGCAACACGAGGGCTAATGAGACCGGGACCTACAGCTTAAAGACGATTCCGAACGACTACAAACATCCATGTCACTGTGGGATTCGAACCAACGAACTCCGGTACCGAAGGCCAGCACCCTAACCAATCAATGAAGTTATACAAAATTAATAAGTACCTATTTTTATTTCTTTCATTGATTAAATACATAGAATCAGTGTTGCATGAGAGTAGTTTTCCCTTATTAGCTGTTAGTATTCATCTACTATTGTATTTTCATATAATTAGTTTATTTCAAATTACCCTCACCAAGTAAAGTAATATTTTTGCTTTTTTTAATTTTTTGATGACGTATTTATAAACTAGTCTAAAAATCTTTTTCTTCTGTGTCCACCGTGCTTAAATTTGGGTGTCTTTAGGTAGTCGATAGGATCTTTAAGTATAATTGTACCTTTCAAGTTAAAAAGTCGTCGTTATAGTAGCCGATTTTAGATTCCCAAAATAATGAAATGTTCTACTTGGAACAAAACTTTTCTGCTCTATTAATAAGTGTCTAACTTTATTTAATTTTATTATAAGAAGCAATATAGTAAAATATACACAAGTGAAAAACTAGAAACCACTTACACGTAAAAAAACTTTTTAAATTTGTAAATTAGAAACTAGTTTTTATGCCAAGTAGAAGCTAGTTATCACTTTATTTCTGTGAACCTAAATTATGATAGTACGAGAAATATATTTTATTTTACAGCATAAAAAGCTTTTGTTTATTTTCAACTTCTTAACAGTTTTTAGCATTTTTTAATTTAAAATTGTTAGCTACCTTTAAAATTTTGGTTTAATGAATAAAAGAAATATTTTACTTCAATTTCATACAAAAATTTAGTTTCTAATATAGATACTTCAAAAGTTATCTTACAAGTAAGTGAATTTTATTTTTGTCGTTTGGTCTACATGTTTTATTATAAAAAATATATACTACTTGAACTGACAAAAATGAATAATATTTTAATGCTAAAGTACTATCAGAGAAAGTGCAGAAAATCATCCTAAAAGTATCAAAATATTTTATCTTATGTATTATTTAAAATTTCAAAGAACAATTTAACGTTAGAGTGCTATTAAAGAACTTGTATATAATCATTTTAAAAGGAGCAGAAAATTTTATCTTATAATGAATTATATGAAATCAAAAAAAAATTTATTCTGTAATGCTATTAAAGAATTTGTATAAAAACATTTTAAAGGGACCTGAGAATTTTATCTTATAATGAATTTTTTTAAAAAATGAAAAAATTCAAATAAAATATTTTAATAATAGAGTGCTACAAGAACTAGTAAAAATCATTCTAAAAGGAGAACATTTTGTCTTATTATAAATGAAATAAAATTTTTTAAAGAATTTTCCAAAAAAAAATTTCTTAATACTAGAGTGCTATTAAAGAACTTGTATATAATCATTTTAAAAGCAGCAGAACATTTTATCTTATGATGAATTAAATGAAATTTTAAAAAATCAAAAAAATTTTAATGCTAGAATGCTATTAAAGAACTTGTAAAAAAAGCATTTAAAATGGTTAGAACACTTTGTCTTATTATAAATTAAATAAAATTTTCTAAAGAATTTTCAAAAACAATTTCTTAATGCTAGAGTACTATTAAAGAACTTTTAAAAAAACTTTCAAAAAGAAGCAGGATATTTTAACTCCTATTGAAATAAATAAAGTTTCAAAAAAAGTTTATTTTTTAATCTTTTAATACTAGAGTACTATTAAAGAACTTGTATATAATCATTTTAAAAGCAGCAGAACATTTTATCATATGACGAATTAAATTAAATTTAAAAAAATCAAAAAAAATTTTAATGCTAGAATTCTATTAAAGAACTAGAAAAATCATTTTAAAAGGACCAGAACACTTTGTCTTATTATAAATTAAATAAAAATTTTTAAAAAATTTTCAAAAAAAATTCTTAATGCTAGAGTGCTATTAAAGAACTTTTTAAAATAATCTTTCTAAAAGAAGCAGAATATTTTAACTCCTATTGAAATAAATAAAGTTTCAAAAATAAGTTTTTTTTAATCTTTTAATACTAAAGTGCTATTAAAGAACTTGTATATAATCATTTTAAAAGCAGCAGAACATTTTATCTTATGATAAATTAAATAAAATTTTAAAAAATAAAAAAAAATTTTAATGCTAGAATGCTATTAAAGAACTTGTAAAAAATCTTTTTAAAAGGGCCAGAACACTTTGTCTTATAAATTAAATTAAATTTTTTAAAGAATTTTCAAAAAAAATTCTTAATTCTAGAGTGCTATTAAAGAACTTTTAAAAAAATCTTTCTAAAAGAAGCAGAATATTTTAACTCCTACTGAAATAAATAAAGTTTCAAAAAAAGTTTTTTTTAATCTTTTAATACTAGGGTGCTATTAAAGAACTTGTATATAATCATTTTAAAAGCAGAAGAACATTTTATCTTATGATGAATTAAATGAAATTTAAAAAAATTTAAAAAAAAATTTTAATGCTAGAATGCTATTAAAGAACTTGTAAAAAAAATATTTTAAAAGGACCAGAACACTTTGTCTTATTATAAATTAAATAAAATTTTTAAAGAATTTTCAAAAAAATTCTTATTGCTAGAGTGCTTTTAAAGTACTTTTAAAAAAGTCTTTCTAAAAGAGGCAAAATATTTTAACTCCTATTGAAATAAAGTTTCAAAAAAAGTTTTTTTCAATCTTTTAATACTAGAGTGCTATTAAAGAACATGTCAAAAATCATTCTTAAAGGAGCAGAACATTTTATCTCATGAAATAAATATAATTTTTAAAAAAAATGATGCTACATTACTTAAAGAACTTGAACAAAAAACATTCTAAAAGGAGCAGAACATTTTAATTTATGTTGAACTAAATAATAAAGTTTAATTTTCTTTCATTTTAATGCTACAGTGTTGCTAAAGAACTTGAAAAAAAATCATTCTAATAGGATGTGAACATTTTACCTTATAATAAAGGAAATAAAATTTAAATTTCAACAAACAAATTTTAAGTATCAAAGGTAGTATGTCTCCTTAACACATTCAGAGATATCTGGCTGTCTGTTCCACCCCGTATTCGAAACCGCACGAGAATTCAGAAATAGTCTGTAATCGAATCAAACCGTCAGAATACGAAAATGCAGAGTCAGCTATTTTGATATTGAATTACCTTGTTTCTCTAGCTGAGGAAAAAGAACTTTCTCAGTGTAATTCGATACTGTACTGCGAAAATAGAGCACTATTACTCCTGAATTCAGTTTAGTGAAAGAAAATTGAGAATACTACGAATTGAAGATTTATAAAAGGCTTACTATAAGACTTAGACGTAGATCAGAATTGACCAGCTTATGGGGCACGTGCCTGTTTCAAGGAATGGAGAATTGAAAGCAGAAGAAATAATTTTCATATTTCTATACCTTAATTGACAAGGTAATCACACTCATGTTGTATGACGATCCGGTGTGCATACACCAAACCTCTTCCTTTGTGTAGGTAATTTGCATAAAAAATAAAGATCTGAGGGCTTGTCTCCCGACAAAGTATCTAGCGTATACATATACACACACACACACATATATATATATATATATATATATATATATATATATACATGTGTGTGAGTGTGAGTGTGTGTGAGTGTAATGATATTTTAATTTACTTTTGTTCTTCCTAGAAAAGATGACTTCCCATACATCAAAATTTATTTCTGCTCGCTTCGGGTCTTCTTACACACTGTCTACCAATAAGTATTTGGACACCTATGCAAATGACGATATCTGCAGTCCTGAGGTACGTCACGGCCTCCGCCGGTATACATCGTGTAGGAAACAGCAGCGGCATTAGTCGCATGCAAGATACCGCGCAGTTCGTAGTTCTCTGATTTCGAGAAAGGTATAATTATCGGGTATCACAAATGGAGCCGATCCTTAAGGGACATATCTAGCCATCTGAAGTACCCAAAATCGACAGTGGCCTATGTGATTAAGAAGTGGAAGGTGAGCGGTGATTGTCGAAATGTGCCACGAGACGGCAGACCAACGAAACTGGGAGATAGAGACCGACGAGTGCTGTCCAGAGAAATTCGGAAGAACAGCACCCAACCGATGTCCCTCATCCGCGAGGAGTTTCAACAGGCATCCGGGAGTATTGTTTCAATGAATACCATCCCTAAGGAAGCACATCTGTTGATTTTCATGGTCGTGCTGCTGCCCATAAGCCTTTCGTCACAAAGTCCAACCCCGCTGCTCGGTTAATGTGGTGAAAAGCACATTGAAATTGGACCATATATCAGTGGAGAAGGGTTCTTTAGCAACGAATCAACGAATCAAGGTTCAAGCAACGAATCAAGGTTCACCCTTTACCGTTCGGATGGCAGAGTCTGGGTCTGGCCTCTGAACGCCTCCTGCCAGAATGCATTGTGCCAACAGTCAAGTTTGGCGGAGGTAGAATTATGGTCTGAGGGTGCTTCTCCTGGTATGGACAGGGACCATTGGAGGACCCATTTATGGTAAGCTCAACACCGATGCCTACTGCACTATTTTGGATGACAATGTGCTTCCTACGTTGTGGTAGTTTTACAGGATGAACACCTGTTACTTTCAGGACGTCAATGCCAGTTGTCATGTTTCGAGGTTAACCAAGGCTTGGTATTTTGCCGATGAAGTTCATCAAATGGACTGGCCTGCCCAGAGCCCAGACCTGAACCCTATCGAGAACCTCTGGGACCAGTTGGATCCCCGAATTAAGGGGTACACTACCCGTCCAAAATCGGTGAAGGAACTTGTATGTCTACTCCAAGCCGAGTGGAAGATAATACCACTAGCTGTAATACAAAGACTTGTGGAAAGTATGCCCCGGAGGGTTCACGCTGTAATTGCCTCTCGTGGAGGCTCTACCAACTATTGATTTTGAATAAAGTTAGTTTTTCTTTTCTGTCACACATGTCCAAATACATATTGGTAGACAGTGTGTGTGTGTGTATATATATGTATATATGTATATATACATATATACATTCATATATGTATATATACATATATATATACATATATACATATACATATATATATATATTGCCGCATAAAGAAGATTACCCAACGAGCTCAGTGGCCGAATGGTCAAAGCGCGAGATTCAGACCCGAAGATTGTGAGTTCGATGCTTGCATTGGCAGTTGATCCAAAGTATGGATTATTAATTTAAAAATGTTATTTATTGTTTCCTTATGTTCTCGAACATTCTGGATCTTTCTTTAATATGTAAATTAGTTATTTCTCGAATATTCTGTTCGGGTATAAAAGCTAATACCCACTAGCTGTAGGCAACTTCTCGATCTTGTAAAGTTGCAAGTTGCTACTTAGCTTCAATAAATTCTTCTGTTAAGTTAAACGGTAAGTTCATTCGAATCTTCGTGACAATATATATATATATATATATATATATATATATATATATATATATATATATATATATATATATGTGTGTGTGTGTGTGTGTGTAATATATCAAAATTATTTCACTTTAATATTTCCTTAAAAATCTCCTCTCTCCCATTCTAATTTCTTAAAATCGTTTTCCCAGCCTCTAAATGTCTTAATCAAAGGAGTGTCTTCGACTTAAAATTCTTCCCAAAGCTTTCTATCCTAAAGATGTAAATTTTCTGTCTATTCAACACGTTTTCCAGCTGTCGTCGGCAAATGGCTCCGTCTTTTTCCTGATCTTGCACTTAAATTCGCTGAGTAAGTGGGAAAATTCTTTCTGTCTTCGCTCTTGGGTGCATCTCTATTCGAGCAGAGTGTTTTTTGTGTCTTTCTATTGTCTGTCGTTGACTAGTAAAGATG
>CM063509.1:104336866-104341866 GCA_032207245.1 Pardosa pseudoannulata
AAAAAAAAACATTTTGGTGGGATTTCAGAGATAAACTATTAATCCAAATTAGTCAATGTCAGCGTAACACTGCTATCTATCTATTTTACTATAAAGCCTCTAGTTGTATTTCTGTTCTTCACTACGTTTTATTAAGGTTTCGCTCTGTGTTTTATTAAGGTATTTGAACCATGTCGTTTTACCCATGTAGATAACATCACTTATAAAAGCATATACATAGGATATATCATAATACATAACAATATATCCACACAACATTTTATAACATTTTATATTAGAGCCTCAAAATCATTAAAAAATGTGATAAATGTGGAAATTCTCAGATTTTTTCTCAGACATTTAATATTATTTGCATAAAACCTAATTTTCCTCAAATTATTCTTTCCTATATTTATCCTTTATTTTCAAGTTCAAGAGAGACTTTAGATGAATACAGTTCATTCCAACCCTCTTAATATTGTGAAAAAAAATTTAATTTTTAGCTTTCCGACCACAGACCTATTTTACGGGCCAAAGCTGCCATTAACAAACACGCCGAGTCGTTGGCCAGTTCGATATCACATCCCACCAGTTACTAGATTGTAGCCTTTGTCGACTGAGCTGCTGCAGTTCACGTATGTCAGGATACATATATATAGAGAGAGATATATATAAGATAGACCGTAGACGCTCAACCGGAACAGTACCAGTTGCAGCAGGTTTAGAGACAAATGGAAAGTGTTCAATAGGTATAATATCTATAAAAATGTTGATATATAGATAGATCATATGTCTCCAATCGGACCGGTAACACCTCCAATGGGCACTGTAGCAGGTTCAGAAATAAATAGAAAGCGTCCAATAAGTACAATATCTATAAAAATGTAGATATATAGATACATCCTAGGTTCCCAACCAGATAGGCACGGTCTCAAGTAGGCGTTGTAGAAAGTTCAGAGACAAATGGAAGGCGTCCAATAGGTATAATATCTATAAAAATATAGATATATAGATACATCCTAGGTCCACAACCGGATAGGTACCGTCCACAGTGGACGTTGTAGGAAGTTCAGAGATACATGGAAGGCGTACAGTAGGTATGATATCATAAAGTATGATCTTAAGTAGCCAACAGGACCGATAACACCCCATATTGGTTTTGTAGCAGGTTCAGAAACAAATGTAAGGCGTCCAATAAGTATAATATCTATAAAAATGTAGATATATAGATATATCCTAGGTCCCCGGATCTCTATCGCGCCCAGTGGGGGTTGTAGAAAGTTCAAATAAAAGTGGAAGGTGTTGAATAGGAATGACATCTATAAAAATATAGATATATATAGATTATAAATCCCCGACCAGACTGGCACCGATCCCCAGTGGATGTTGTAACAGGTTCAGAGACAAAATGAAGACGTCCAATAGGTATGATATCTACAAATATATAGATAGATCTTATGTCCCCAACCGGACCAGTAACACCCCAATAATAGATGTTGTATCAGGGCAGGTACAGAAACAAATGTAAGGCGTCCATTAGGTATAATATCTATAAGAATATAGATATATATATAAATCATAAATCCCCGACCGGACTAGTAGCGTCCCCCAGTGGATGTTGTAGCAGGTTCAGAGACAAAAGGAATACGTCCAATATGTATGATATCTACAAATATATAGATAGATCTTATGTCCCCAACCGGACCGGTACAGCACCATAATGGATGTTGTAGCAGGTTCAGAAACAAATGGAAGGCGTCCATTAGGTATAATATCTATAAGAATATAGATATATAGATAGATCATAAATCCACGACCAGACTGGCACCGTCCCCCAGTGGATGTTGTAACAGGTTCAGAGACAAAATGAAGACGTCCAATAGGTATGATATCTACAAATATATAGATAGATCTTATGTCCCCAACCGGACCGGTACAGCACCATAATGGATGTTGTAGCTGATTCAGAAACAAATGTAAGGCGTCCATTAGGTATAATATCTATAAGAATATAGATATATATATAAATCATAAATCCCCGACCGGACTAGTAGCGTCCCCCAGTGGATGTTGTAGCAGGTTCAGAGACAAAAGGAATACGTCCAATATGTATGATATCTACAAATATATAGATAGATCTTATGTCCCCAACCGGACCGGTACAGCACCATAATGGATGTTGTAGCAGGTTCAGAAACAAATGGAAGGCGTCCATTTGGTATAATATCTATAAGAATATAGATATATAGATAGATCATAAATCCTCGACCGGACTGGTAACGTCCCCCAGTGGATATTGTAGCAGGTTCAGAGACAAAAGGAATACGTCCAATAGGTATGATATCTACAAATATATAGATAGATCTTATGTCCCCAACCGGACCGGTACAGCACCATAATGGATGTTGTAGCAGGTTCAGAAACAAATGGAAGGCGTCCATTAGGTATAATATCTATAAGAATATAGATATATAGATAGATCATAAATCCCCGACCGGACTGGTACCGTCCCCCAGTGGATGTTGTAGCAGGTTCAGAGACAAAAGGAATACGTCCAATAGGTATGATATCTACAAATATATAGATAGATCTTATGTCCCCAACCGGACCGGTACAGCACCATAATGGATGTTGCAGCAGGTTCAGAAACAAATGGAAGGCGTCCATTAGGTATAATATCTATAAGAATATAGATATACAGATAGATCATAAATCCCCGACCGGACTAGTACCGTCCCCCAGTGGATGTTGTAGCAGGTTCAGAGACAAAAGGAATACGTCCAATAGGTATGATATCTACAAATATATAGATAGATCTTATGTCCCCAACCGGACCGGTACAGCACCATAATGGATGTTGTTAGCTGATTCAGAAACAAATGTAAGGCGTCCATTAGGTATAATATCTATAAGAATATAGATATATAGATAGATCATAAATCCCCGACCGGACTAGTACCGTCCCCCAGTGGATGTTGTAGCAGGTTCAGAGACAAAAGGAATACGTCCAATAGGTATGATATCTACAAATATATAGATAGATCTTATGTCCCCAACCGGACCGGTACAGCACCATAATGGATGTTGTAGCAGGTTCAGAAACAAATGGAAGGCGTCCATTTGGTATAATATCTATAAGAATATAGATATATAGATAGATCATAAATCCTCGACCGGACTGGTAACGTCCCCCAGTGGATATTGTAGCAGGTTCAGAGACAAAAGGAATACGTCCAATAGGTATGATATCTACAAATATATAGATAGATCTTATGTCCCCAACCGGACCGGTACAGCACCATAATGGATGTTGTAGCAGGTTCAGAAACAAATGGAAGGCGTCCATTAGGTATAATATCTATAAGAATATAGATATATAGATAGATCATAAATCCCCGACCGGACTAGTACCGTCCCCCAGTGGATGTTGTAGCAGGTTCAGAGACAAAAGGAATACGTCCAATAGGTATGATATCTACAAATATATAGATAGATCTTATGTCCCCAACCGGACCGGTACAGCACCATAATGGATGTTGTAGCAGGTTCAGAAACAAATGGAAGGCGTCCATTTGGTATAATATCTATAAGAATATAGATATATAGATAGATCATAAATCCCCGACCGGACTAGTACCGTCCCCCAGTGGATGTTGTAGCAGGTTCAGAGACAAAAGGAATACGTCCAATAGGTATGATATCTACAAATATATAGATAGATCTTATGTCCCCAACCGGACCGGTACAGCACCATAATGGATGTTGTAGCAGGTTCAGAAACAAATGGAAGGCGTCCATTAGGTATAATATCTATAAGAATATAGATATATAGATAGATCATAAATCCCCGACCGGACTAGTACCGTCCCCCAGTGGATGTTGTAGCAGGTTTAGAGACAAAAGGAAGTCCAATAGGTATGATATCTACAAATATATAGATAGATCTTATGTCCCCAACCGGACCGGTACAGCACCATAATGGATGTTGTAGCAGGTTCAGAAACAAATGGAAGGCGTCCATTAGGTATAATATCTATAAGAATATAGATATATAGATAGATCATAAATCCCCGACCGGACTAGTACCGTCCCCCAGTGGATGTTGTAGCAGGTTCAGAGACAAAAGGAATACGTCCAATAGGTATGATATCTACAAATATATAGATAGATCTTATGTCCCCAACCGGACCGGTACAGCACCATAATGGATGTTGTAGCAGGTTCAGAAACAAATGGAAGGCGTCCATTTGGTATAATATCTATAAGAATATAGATATATAGATAGATCATAAATCCTCGACCGGACTGGTAACGTCCCCCAGTGGATATTGTAGCAGGTTCAGAGACAAAAGGAATACGTCCAATAGGTATGATATCTACAAATATATAGATAGATCTTATGTCCCCAACCGGACCGGTACAGCACCATAATGGATGTTGTAGCAGGTTCAGAAACAAATGGAAGGCGTCCATTAGGTATAATATCTATAAGAATATAGATATATAGATAGATCATAAATCCCCGACCGGACTAGTACCGTCCCCCAGTGGATGTTGTAGCAGGTTCAGAGACAAAAGGAATACGTCCAATAGGTATGATATCTACAAATATATAGATAGATCTTATGTCCCCAACCGGACCGGTACAGCACCATAATGGATGTTGCAGCAGGTTCAGAAACAAATGGAAGGCGTCCATTAGGTATAATATCTATAAGAATATAGATATACAGATAGATCATAAATCCCCGACCAGACTGGCACCGATCCCCAGTGGATGTTGTAACAGGTTCAGAGACAAAATGAAGACGTCCAATAGGTATGATATCTACAAATATATAGATAGATCTTATGTCCCCAACCGGACCGGTACAGCACCATAATGGATGTTGTAGCAGGTTCAGAAACAAATGGAAGGCGTCCATTTGGTATAATATCTATAAGAATATAGATATATAGATAGATCATAAATCCTCGACCGGACTGGTAACGTCCCCCAGTGGATGTTGTAGCAGGTTCAG
>CM063509.1:104346866-104361866 GCA_032207245.1 Pardosa pseudoannulata
ATAGATAAAAATAAAGCGATTTGTTTATATAAATATTAAAAAACAATTAAAATATTAATATTTTTGTATATTAATTATACATAAAATTAAATATATTTTATATAAATATGTAAATTAGTTAAGAAAGATTTATATAATGTATAAAATACTACTAAAATAAAATATACATAAACAAAATATAAAATAATATGTACAGAAATCGTAAAAAAAAGATTTTCATTTAGAAATATTTTGCGGTATATATATAATATACATATAATAAGATTGACTTGGACCAATTATTAATATAAAGATGAAATTTTGAAAATTTTGTTTTTCATAAAGAGAACAGAACTTTCGTAAAAATAACAGAAATCGAAAAAAAATTTCAAACTGTCCGTCTTAAGCAATGCTCTTCCTCTAATGTATCGTAATAACAGTAAAGCTCTTTTTAAAGAAAATAGATCACGAGCCGGAAACATCATTCAGGAAGCAAGAGATATTTTGTGACGACAGCAATATCAGAAATCCAAATAAAAAAGCATAATAAAAACACCGGATGGCGCGTTATAAGAGGGTGCTTAGTATACAATAGGGCGACGACCGGCCTGCGTTTGTTGACATAGCTTTTGTTCGGCGAGAAGAAATAAAAAAATCGGCTCCGAAAATATAAAGCAGTAAAGTGACGATTATCTTTTTGTGTGCAAAGACTGCAATGCCAGCAGGAATCTAGCGAAAGGACTTGAAAATTGGTTGCCTTTTTTTTTCGATTGGATACTTGCCAAATACACAGCATTAAAAAAGTATTAAAAAAGAAAAAAAACTATTATTGGTACAACTTCCGTTTCATTTTTTTTTTACATTATTTCGTTTAACAATCTGAAACTATAATATTTTATTTTTCATAATATTAGATATTCCTTTAATTCCCTAGTCATTTCTGCCGAATACCTATCGATGCATATCTAAGTTAAATAGACATCTAAACTATCATGGACAACTCAGTTAAAAATATCATGGACAACTCAGAATAAAATAAATTGGAAGTTTAACTCTTTGGCAGTTTCATTCTTTTTCCAGAATTCGGTCAAAAAAATGTCACATTTTTTTATTGCATTTTTTTTGTTCATTTTACATTTTTAACTAAAGATATGCTATTAAAATTAACATTTCTAATATTTTTAAGAATTTATTACAAATTTTTTTCTTCCTATGAAAGCATCATGGAACTGAAGTTTACCTTTAGTCTCATCGATATCCAAGTTAATTTTTGAAATTCCAGTGAAAGCAAATCTAGGAGGCGAATCCCAAGGATTATCACTAATTTCCAATTGTCTTGCTTGACTGATTCCATCTGTACTACTATCAGAGTCACTACTATAATGGTCATCCGGTAAACTTTCGCTACTATCATTTACAGATATTTCAGTTTCTGATTCCGAGTCACAGTTCGAATCACAAGAAATTAGCTCCATACGCTCTGAATTATCCGTTATTTAAAAGTAAAAATATATTATTCAACTCTTACATCAATAAAATTATCAGGCGGTTAGTAAAATATACACTGAAAGATAACAATTCGTCTTGTGATACAAAACAGGCGCTTTTGAACCAGTCACAATAAAAATACAATAAAATGCAAACTATCATTTACTGGAATAATTTATTACTAAAATTGGAATAAATACGGCCAAAATAGTGTAAGCGAAATAGAAATCAGATAGCCCGTACGCCGTACGGGCAAATCAGTAAAGGACCGAAAGCTGTGCCCGTACGGCGTACGGGCAAAACAGGGAAGGGGTTAAACAACTTTGAATACTACACCACGTCAAGTTAGTGTTCAGTTATCATTTTAAATTTCTTAGGTTTGGTTTGGTTTGGACCTCTACGATCTACTTTTTTGCAACACGGGGGCTAATGAGACTGGGACTTATTGCTTAAAGCCTATTCCAAACGGCTACAAATACCCATGCTACTGTGGTATTCGAACCCACGAACTCCGGTACCGAATATCAGCCCCCTAACATCCATCGTCCGACTTAACCTTTTCAGAGTGGCTGGGTTAGTATATGTCCCACGCCCAACTTATGTTTTATGAGAGGTTAGGGACAGTTTCGACTGGTTCGAAGAGTTAATAATTTCTTTGACCGCCTTAGTCTTATGAGAGGCTAGGGACAGTTTCGACTGTTTCGAGAAGTTAATAATTTCTTTGACCGCCTTAGTCTTATGAGAGGCTAGGGACAGTTTCGACTGGTTCGAAGAGTTAATAATTTCTTTGACCACCTTAGTCTTATGAGAGGCTAGGGACAGTTTCGACTGGTTCGAAGAGTTAAGAATTTCTTTGACCGCCTTAGTCTTATGAGAGGCTAGGGACAGTTTCGACTGGTTCGAAGAGTTAATAATTTCTTTGACCGCCTTAGTCTTATGAGAGGCTAGGGACAGTTTCGACTGGTTCGAGAAGTTAATAATTTATTTGACCGCCTTAGTCTTAGGTTAGGGACAGTTTCGACTGGTTCGAAGAGTTAAGAATTTCTTTGACCGCCTTAGTCTTATGAGAGGCTAGGGACAGTTCCGACTGGTTCGAGAAGTTAATAATTTCTTTGACCGCCTTAGTCTTATGAGAGGCTAGGGACAGTTTCGACTGGTTCGAAGAGTTAATAATTTCTTTGACCGCCTTAGTCTTATGAGAGGCTAGGGACAGTTTCGACTGGTTCGAAGAGTTAATAATTTCTTTGACCACCTTAGTCTTATGAAAAGTTAGGGACAGTTTCGACTGATTCGAAGAGTTAAGAATTTCTTTGACCGCTTTAGTCTTATGAGAGGCTAGGGGCATTTTCAACTGGTTCAAAGAGTTACTAATTTCTTTGACCACCTTAGTCTTATGAAAGGCTAGGAACAGTTTCGACGTCGACGGTTAAGTTTCTTTGACCGCTTAGTCTTAAGAGCAGTTTAGATATGGTCACTGATCTTATGAAGAAAGGATAAAATTTTGACTAGTCTTATGGAGGGGACTTACTTTTGAAATCTTTCTTGAAGTTAGTCTAAAATACTGTCCTGGTCGAGATAAGCAACAAAAATTTCTACTTGTCCTTGTTTATCTTTCTGACAGTTTCTACTTTCTTATTACTAATTTCTATTATTAATTTATTTTTGTATGATTGCTTTTACAAACTTTTGAAAATTAACAAACTGATCTACAGACTTAACACAAGGATCGCGTCTCTGTCTACACAAATATGGAGAAAACTCCCTCCGCGAAAATGTTAACTGTGTTTTCATGCCCCATCAACGCAAGATGACCACACAGGGCCTGTACACACTTACAGAGAGAGCTCCTTTGAAAAGTTTTAAAGTCATACCATGCCATTGTGAAAATGGATAAACTTCGTGAAAAAAAAATTATTTCATATTGCATGTAAAATATCTTCTTTAAAGTAAAATTTATAATAAAATGCAATTTTTCAAGTTTCATCTATACTACACAGAAAGAAAATTTATGTACTCTGTACAAAAAATCATAAAGTGTCAATCCAAATGGGAAATTTGTAAATATAATAAATTTACTCTTTCATTACTTCTCCTCTCTAATTTAAGGGTACCATCTAGCGGATAAGAAAGTACACACATCAGTCTGCTACTATGAGTGATAGAAGTCGGCATCCAAATGAAAAGTTTATAAATAATAGAAATTACTAAATTTAATTACTAATTTTCAATATAAATTAAAAATTTTATAGATTGTTTATAAGATTCCCCTCTACCTAGTCTCAAAATGAAAACTCGTTCTAAACATAAAAATTCTACAAGCTATTTCTTATCGGTATCTACAAGGGTTGGAACTTTAATACTGGCAACACTGCTGTAAAAACGCTACGCAACCTAACCAAAGAATGTCGCGTATACCATACGTGAGCTATGTACCTACCTTACCTCTCAGCAGAAAGACTCGCCCTTCCTACGTCACGCGCATGAGGAGTGACAAGACGAACTGATCCTTGTATTAGCTTGCGGTCTAAATACATGTTGTCAGGATGTTTTCAAAACAAGAACAATGAAGTTGGATAAAAATTGAATGTCTTGCAGCATGACAATGTCATCTAGGGTTTCAAAAGACTTGTGAAGAATCTGCATTGCCTTACAGAACTATAACAAGATGGGTAAAAGCCTTTGATGAAGGACTCCAAATTGTGGCAGACATGCATCGACCAGGTGATCCTAGTGTCAGCAAAGCAGAAGTGCATGCTGTTGCCGTACTAATGGACATTGATCGACGCCATCTGACTGCTTTACCATCTAACATACTCCTCAGTCTAAGATTGTCTAAGTTGTGACTTTGACTTAACCCTCCGAGTGGAACACACCCATTAAAAAAGTCTCCAAAAGTACGCTAAAGGTTTACTGTGTCAGTGGCCAAAGCGTTCTATGATTTTTACTTCACCCTTTGTCTACTAGAATGGAATATGGGAAACCCACCCTCGTTATTGTCTCTTTACTTCCGGTTATAAATAGATATATAAATAGATATTATAGATTGTTAATTTTTAATACACATAAATCCCGTCAAGTCTCGAAGATCCTCCCATAAGAAATAATGGATTCTAAAAGTACAAATAAAAATATTCTTTAAGAGAATTATTTATATTTTTTACGAAAGTCATCCAAGATATTTAAGTGGTGCAATCAGAGATACATCTGTTACCGCAAACGAAATACTTCGAAATAGAGATTGACAAAGCCATGAAAAGCTATCAGCGCCTTTGTGTCTCAGGGAGTAGGGGTGCACTCCTCAATAAATGTCAGTCAAAAAGGGGTGCAGTTCCTAAACTATCGACTTGACCCTCCTACCTCAAAACTGCATGGGGGAAAACACTGGCAGAAATGTACATTACATCCATTTTCGGAACGTTTTTAGAGGTCGAAAATTGTACGTGACAACCGCTTTCAAGACATCATCGGTTTGGTGGAATTGTACGTGTGCACCGCTTAGAGGGTTAATTCCTAAGATGAAGAAACCTCGTGGCAGAACTTCAGAACTCTTCCAGAAATTCTTGCGGCAATAGAATTTGAACTATCAACCGAACAGGAGCTGCTATAGGTGTTCTACATCATTGGAAACGGGTTGTATGCAATGCTGGCGACTATACTGAAGAATTATAACACATGGTAACATGAATCAATTTTGTATTCCATGTAAATAAACGGTTTCCACTATTAAAGATCCAATCCTCGTATAAAAATAAACAGGCATTAATGGGATATATATGATCAAAACTGAAAACTCAGCTGTTTTAAGGGCGCATTTATGAGATTTTGAAATTAAATATTTATATTATAAAAATCTTTTATAGATTAACTGTATACAAGATGTCTTGTTATTAACATACGACTTTAAAATGAAGTAACACAGGAGTCGCAGCAGATCGCACAGCGATAATTATTTTATTGAATAACTAGCAAGTTTGCCCGTGCTTCCCTACGGTGAACTTAATGTATTACTATTAAACAAAGATTTATTTTTCGTGAATAACTCTCTAAATTCGCCACAGTTCAGTTCGAGGCATTGGCATATTTATATATTTCTATCAGAAGCGTATTATAACATTATTCAGTTTTTATAATCGAATTTGCGTCTTGTATTAAATTTGCTCAAACTTTTTTTATGGTAAAATATAAGTTTAACCCTAAATTACATTACTGTATTACTCCTGTACGTTGATTAGTAACGTTAATAGATCTTGCCATATTACGTGGTAGAATAGGAAGCGGGGGTTTTGACAGCAACAGTTCTAATTTTGGTGGTATTAATAAATGTCCAAAATTAAGGAAATTTATGACAAGCCACATGTTTGTGTATGAAACAGAATCACACATTCATATTGACAACTATATATGAATATGAAGATAACGATATAAAATGATAGGTTTTTATGTGCCCATGAGAGTCACTGAAATTGGTACTTTTTGTTGTTAGAATATTGTCGATAAACATTTCATTGTAACGTAAAAATGAACCAAGAATTAAATTTAAAATTACTTCTCATATAAAAATGCTATAATTTGCGTCACATAGAAGTGAAAGTGAATCCCTTTATATCTCAATTTCCAGGTCAAATCGAATGAATACTACGCAGACGATGTTTAAATAATATAAAATAAGAAAGGAATAAATCAGATATTTAAAGGAATGACGTCATAATGATAGAGAAATATCATTTTCACCTATGTATTATGTAATAAATTAAAAATTTTAATCTTCTGCTTTTAACCGAGGAAAACTGCGTTTAAAACAATTACTTGGGATGACGTCACATTGCTAGAAATATTGCTTCTTTCACTTAGTTATCATGCGATAAATTAAAAATTTAATCGTTTGCTTTTAACCGGGGAAAATAATGCTTGGAATAATGACATAAAATGCTCGAAAAAGGGGGAAGGAATGGATTTCGAACGTTAAAAATTTACAGAAACCTTCCCAGGGATATACCTAAACATTTCCCAAATTTTCACAGCGATTGGATGCATGGTTTTTGAGTCTATTGAGTACATACAGACAGACAGACAGACAGACACAAATTCATTTTTATATATATATATATATATATTTTCTTGTCACCCTAGTGCAGTGGTCGGCAAACTTATTAGCCAAAGAGACAAATATGAACATTACAACAATTTTTTAAAAAATTGTGAGCCAAATCTGCTTGTTTAGTAAACTTTTATTACACTAAATAAAACTAAATCTCATATTTAATAAATATTTATTAATGCGAACAATGTGCTTGCATCTCCTCGGAAAATTTGAGTAAGTCAGTTTTGTATGTTGTTGTTTTTAATTTTAGTTTTACGAAAACTAATAAAATTAAACTCGATGTTCGTTACGTATTTTTATAACAATATAAAATTTTAATTACCTATCTTTTAACTTAAACAAAAAATTATACATGTTCTCGATTTATAAAAGAATTTTAATTTATCAAAATAAGATGTAATTTTTTTCTTACCAAGTTTTTTTTTTTTTTAATGAAAATATTATTGCGCCTTCCATGGATATTTGTGCCAGAGCAACACTTAAGGAGCCAAAGAGCCACATGCGGCTCTGGAGCCGCACTTTGCCGACCACTGCCATAGTGCATTGCACAGGTCATCATATGCATCTATGCAAATTCTATTTTTGTGGTCCCATGAAAGATTTAATTAATCCCTTTTATTTTACCGCACTTGTATGTCAATTGAAATTTTGAAATTAATTTTCAACTACCTTCCTAGCTAAAAGATCTAAAATTTTGCATATATGTTCCTTTCCGGATACAATATAATATTCAATCTTAAGAAATTAAATTAGAGAAAAAAAAATCAATTTTGTAAATGCAAAAGGTTTTACAGGGTACTTAGAATCCGAATTGCAGAGATTTTAAACTAGTATCGCCATCTATTAGCAAGCGGTATGACTAAAAACTCAAATTTAATTTGAAAGTAATTTGGTCAAAGTTAAAATAATGACTCCAGGATCAGAAAAACTGCATATATATATAATTTTATGCTCGTGTACAATTTTAAAGTTTTTGTATATTTTTAAGAATATCTTAACATTTTTTGGTATATTTGTTACTTTCAGAATAGATTTTAATTAAGTAGAACTACATTGTTCTTTTTTTTGTTTTACCGGGCGATAATGAATAAGTTTGTAATGTACTGCTTTACTAATTTATTCAAATATTTCACAGTTTATCTATCGTTTTGAAAATATAAACTTTATACTTAATAAAAAAAATTCATTTTCAAAATTTCAAATGTCTGATAATTAATTTAATATATGTTGAATAAATTACAGATAAAAATAATTACAAAACGTGGAACTAAAAAAGTTGAAAATAAAGTAAATATAAAAAAGTTTTTAAGAAAAAAAATCACTTTTATTAAACAAAAAACACTTTAATGCAGTAAAATGTAGAAAAAATAATTTGAAAACAACTCATAAAAGAGAACTTGTGTAAAAAACTCATAAGCTGTTTTTAAATTATTTTTTTATATTTTATTGTCCTTTTATAACTTTTTATATTAAAACAATTTTTAAGTACTTTTTAATATTTATTTCATTTACAAAAAGAAACTGAGAGATCTCATCAGCCTCAAAACATCTACTACAGGCAATTTTGCAGCCCGTAGTAGAGAAACACTTATATTTGTAACTGAAAACTTTGCTAATAAGTTGCGATATTGTATCGCCACTGAAGATTCTCTCTTTAAAAACCTCATGCGCTTTAATTTCCTTTTCAAATTGATCACACATTTTTCACCCGCATGGTGCTATATGTTAAGTTGAGTTGAGTATGACGTTTAAAAGGAACTAAGTCGTCTTGGAACCAGTGGCGTGCGGTCCATATGTGCAGGGTGTGCACTGCACACTCTGGCAAAATTATGAGGGATAATAATTTTCTGCACCTATGTCTACCTATCTTTATATGGTATATAATAAATATTATTTATAATACATTAAAATATTATGTTGATTTGCTTGCTTGTATTCCCGCAGTGCGTGCGGTAATAAGTGCTGCACCACGTAGCGTGCAAACGAACATAGGAAGTTCTGATGTGTACGCACTGCGCATTAAATTGAAAATCACGCTTTATGGACTACTGGATAAGTACAGCATACTATGGCACTGAGGCAAGTGCAGCTATTTGGCATTCAGAATCATCCGAAGGTACGGTTTATTAAGCGTTGTATTAGAGCGGGGACTTATTGCTTTTGTTTTTTTAACTCATTAACTAGCCATACGATTTTGCAGACGGTTCATGTTTAAATTTATATATTGTAAGATTTTGCTTTCATGGAAATATAAAAGAAGTATTTCATCAATATAAAGTGGAATGTTTTAGTGTGGTAAATTAATTTCGGTGATGTATTCTATTTATTGAAATAATTATCTGAAAAACAATGTTGTTTTCTTTTAAAGAAATGAATTTTAACAGAACAGTTCCAATTTTACCATTCATTGTGTCTTACAGACAGTATATAAGTTATATTATGTAACACCATATCCCTGGTTTTGTTTTTAAAAATTGTCAAGATGTTTTTCGCAGAATATACGATTTCCAAATGTTAAAAACAATTAATAAATATAATTTAATCCACTGACCGAACAAGAAACAGTCCGTTCTATTGTGCCAGCGTGCAGCGAAATCCTCTGCACGTGGAATAGACGTTCGATTTGTCGGCACCAATGAACATCCGGATGTGGCACCGCAGCGGAAGGCGCAATGTGGTGCTATGTTTTCTGAAAATATTATGTTTTTCGTGGAAGCCCGAAGCCTTGCTTTTCGACGCCGGTATGACACCATCCAACAAAAGACATGATTTATTGCTTCAGTGCTAGTAGAATTCTCATAAGTTTAGCTGTTTTTATAGTTATAACTCGATTAATCGTAGGTAAATATTTTATTTATTGTATTCTTTAAATTTAAATTCTTAATAAATAACCCGTTTCAGAATGAAGAACTCAGATGTCTCAATAGTTAAAGATTTATTGGAAAATCTATGTTCTCTGCACACCCTGCATGAAAACCTAGCCACTGATAAGAAATAATAAGCAATAAATCATTTCAATATGATTTTATCCTTGTGAAGATTGTAAGATAGTTTTAAAAGTCACATCCAAAAAGTCGATTTATTTTTCAGCATCTAGATTTCATTTCAGAACAAATCACAAACTATTACCGGACAACTAAATATACAGGTAAAATAATATTTACACTAAACAATTCTACTAATTCAGTTATTATCTAAATCCCGAAGAACCTAGCTTACACGTCAGGTGTCCACCACTACCGTCGACATCCTCCATAACAGTGGTGCGCAAACTAGGGGTCGCGACCCCTGTGGGGGTCGCCAAATTTTTATGAAATGCATTATCCCTGCATGCTACATACCATACAGTGTACATATAAAGAGTGAAGCGCCGTCACTGAAAAGTTAAAAAAAAAATTTTCGAGAAGATTCGAGGATTTTCCTGAAAACGATCTTGGTTGGATTCGTGATCCCTTTTCCTTTGACATATGCAGTTCAACTCTTCAAGTTAGTGAAAACGAGCAATTGATAGATCTAATTAGTGATTATACTCTTCGAAATCAATTTAAGACTCAGCCTTGCCAAAAATTTTGGCTATCCGTGGAAAAGCAATATCCCGTTTTATGCAAGAATGCCATCAGAGTGTTAATACAATTTGCATCAAAGTATTTATGTGAAACTGGATTTAGCAAACTAGTTTCAATAAAAACTAAATACCGCTCGCGTTTAAACCCTGAAGATGATATGCGAATTGCAATTAGCAACATACATCCAAACATCGATGAGATAATTAGAAACTTGCAGCCACATACATCTCATTAAAGGGCAATTTACTGATTTTTGTGTCATACAAATTGTATTTTCTTAAAATTAAAAATAAAATTAATATGAGTCAAATAGGATGATGTTTTTATTCGATGAAACGAAAGAAATATACATCGTATTTGTGAGCATTTATCTCTAGGGGTCGCCAAAAATTTTCTCTCTACAAAAGGGGTTGCAGTCGAAAAAAGTTTGCGCACCACTGCTCTATAATACCACTTATCTTCTTTATAGGTAGCGCTCTGTCGCCTATTACGATTTCTCGCCTGTCCTTACAACCCTCTGGTGACGAAGAAGTGTTGTAAAGCTATTTTAAAGGTAAGCTTGTGAGACTATTTACCAAAACTTTTATGTGTGCAATTGAACAACGTTATAACGTTGAAGGGATGAATGTTTCTGTTCGCCTTATCTGCACCATTTTCTAAAATTTTATGAAATTTTTCGTTCAATACTACTACAGGTTTCAACACTTTATTTCCCCTGTTTGAGTGACAAAAAAAATTATAAATTCATGTGCTTTCGTATGAAATTAGAAACAAAGTATGATTTATCAGTTTCATACATAAGTTCTTTTGGCAATATATCATAAAAATATCAAATTCTTCGAGAAGAAGCAACACGTTTCGACTTACTTTTTCACCTCTATGTAGCCTCACTCACAAAAACATTTTTTAACGAGGTTCCTTCCAGAGTTTTTTCTTTATAGCCTACAAAGCGACTCTGACTGAAACAAAAGACTTTCCTTCGCTAATGATTTCCGTGGGTGTACTCGAGGGAGAGATTATTGTTCCTTTTATGAATGTTGTATCACCCACGTGCAATTCCGGACTGATCCGGTCGTAAATTTTATCGCATCACGCTGACAAATGACCAATGAAATTTTACCGCTCAAATATTAGGCTTTATCTATTGCAAGTCTGTGTATTTGCTGTGTACATATAGAGATCAAATATTTCCTATGTAACGAATATCAAATATTAATCCCTTGCCTGTGGAATATATTTGAGAAAAACGTACCAAAAATGGAAAAAAAAATTGTCTTTCACTTTGTTCTTTATTATCATCAAAATGTTAAAAATAGATTATGTTAAAAAAATACAAAAATTTAAACAAAATAACTCAAGAATTCAACTTGGGGATTCGTTGGGGTTTACGAAAGGTTTAATCTAAGGTGAAATTATCGTGATTCATTTGCGTTTTTACGGAAGACGAATAAATATTCAGGTCGCCATTTTTTATAGTTCACTTATACCCTTGCCAGTGGAATATATTTGAGAACGTGCCAAAAATGGAAAAAAAATTCTCTTTCATTTTGTTTTTTGTTATTATCAAAATGTTAGAAATAGATTATGTTAAAAAATATATAAAATTTTAAGTGAAATAACTCAATAATTCAACTTGGGGATCCGTTGGAGTTTAGGAAAGGCTTAATCTAAAGTGAAATTATCGTGATTCATTTACGTTTTTACGGAAACGAATAAATATACTGGTCACCATTTTTTTATAGTTCACTTAATCCTTGCCAGTGGAATATATTTGAGAACGTGCCAAAAATGGAAATAGAAAATTCTTTTTCATTTTGTTTGTTATTATCAAAATGTTAGAAATAGATTATGTTAAAAAATATATAAAATTTTAAGTGAAATAACTCAATAATTCAACTTGGGGATCCGTTGGAGTTTAGGAAAGGCTTAATCTAAAGTGAAATTATCGTGATTCATTTTCGTTTTTACGGAAGATGAATAAATAAACTGGTCGCCATTTTTTATAGTTCATTTAATCTCTAGCCAGTGGAATATATTTGAGAACGTGCCAAAAATAGGAAAAAATGCTCTTTCATTTTGTTTGTTATTATCATCAAAATGTTAGAAATAGATTATGTTAAAAAAATACAAAAATTTAAACAAAATAACTCAAGAATTCAACTTGGGGATTCGTTAGGGTTTACGAAAGGTTTAATTTAAAGTGAAATTATTGTTATCCATTTACGTTTTTAGGAAGATCAATAAATATACTGGTCGCCATTTTTTATAGTTCACTTAATCCCTTGCCAGTGGAATATATTTGAGAACGTTCCATAAATGGGAAGAGATGCTCTTTCATTTTGTTCGTTATTATCATCAAAATGTTAGAAACAGATTATGTTAAAAAAAATACAAAATTTTAAACGAAATAAATCAAGAATTCAACTTGGGAATTCGTTAGGGTTTATGAAAGGTCACGAAAAGTTACGAAACGTTAATCTAAAGTGAAATTATCGTGATGCATTTACGTTTTTAAGGAAGATGAATAAATATACTGGTCGCAATTTTTTATAGTTCACTTAATCAGTTGCCAGTTGAGAAAGTGCCAAAAATGGAAAAAAATGCTCTTTCCTTTTGTTCGTTATTATCATCAATATGTTAGAAATAGATTATGTTAAAAAAATACAAAATTTTAAACGAAATGTCTCAAGAATTCAACTTGGGGATTCGTTGGGGTTTACGAAAGGTTTAATCTAAAGTGAAATTATCGTGAAGGTGAATAAATATACTGGTCGCCATTTTTTATATTTCACTTAATCCCTTGCAAGTGGATAAATTTGAGAACGTGCCTAAAATAGAAAAAAAATCTCTTTAATTTTGTTCGTTATTATCATCAAACTGACAGAAATAGATTATGTTAAAAAAAATACAAAATTTTAAAAGAACTCAAGAATTCAACTTGGGGATTCGTTAGAGTTTACAAAAGGCTTAATCTAAAGTGAAATTATCGTAATCCATTTACGTTTTTACGGAAGATGTATAAATATACTGGTCTCCATTTTTTATAGTTCACTTTACTTCTTGCCAGTGGAATATATTTGAGAACGTGCCAAAAATGGGAAAAAATGCTCTTTCATTTTGTTCGTTATTATCCTCAAAATGAAATAGATTATGTTAAAAAAATACAAAATTTTAAACAAAATAACTCAAGAATTCAACTTGGGGATTCGTTGGGGTTTACGAAAGGTTTAATCTAAAGTGAAATTATAGTGATTCATTTACGTTTTTACGAAAGATGAATAAATATACTGATCGCCATTTTTTATAGTTCGTTTAATTCCTTGCCAGTGGAATATATTTGAGAACGTGCCAAAAATGGATAAAAAATTATCTTTAATTTTGGCCGTTACTATGATCAAAATGTTAGAAATAGATTATTTTAAAAATATACAAAATTTTAAACGAAATAACTATTATATTCAATATTTTCACATATATGGAAAATGTTACACTATTTTTTGCTCAAATTACAGCAAAATAAATTAAATGACATAATATTTAAGATAAATATAATAGATTAAGACAACAATATTATTATGTACATCAATGTCATGAATTCCATGTCCCTTAGATTCACCTGAATTTCACAAATCCTTTACAGGATCCGACAAATGGAGCGAAACTGCCGAATTTCTCTCGAAAAAATATCGCTATTTATTGAGAAAATGGTAAATTACATATTATGCATTAGAATAACTGAGTTCGGGATTCACGAAATTGAAACATCGATTTTTCTCTTGCCCGAACTGAGTTCGAACATCGTCTTTAAATGAAATTTATGTTTAAGTTTTTGAAAAATCTCCACTTCAGTAGTAGTTTAGTTGTACTTTTACGCTGTAAAATGGCTACAGCCTTTCATTAGGGTGTGTCAGAATAGTTACACAATTTTTATCCTTGTAATATTCAAATCGTACCCAGACATCGGTGTAGATAACTGGGGTTCCTAAACGGAGGTTATATCTATTTCAAAATTTATGTTAATTTTTAGATTATATGTCATACCTTACAATGTTAAAAAAATCTGTTATAAATTTACAATGTTGTCAAAATGAGTTTGCAAACATTTTAGGAACTTTTCAGATAAACTATGACGTCACTAAAAATTAAGAGCATATTATTCATTATTTCAGGATTAACCGACCCATTAGGCTTAAAGACCGTTTTTTTATTGTCTATCATACCAGTGAACCCTAATATATATGTATGTGTGTACATACCTATATATTACGGTATGTGTTGCATATATGTATGTGTGTACAGAACTGAACGTTTATGCAAATATTCGATACGCTGTTCCATAAATGTTTTATTTTCGCTGCTTATGCCACCTAATGCGTTTGACTTCCTGAATCATGCCACTACAGGGCACAGCACTACTCTGTTTATGCGTGTATAACTAAGCCACATAGTTAAAAAACAACTAGCCGTAGAAAATTAAAATTTTGCATTCATTGTTATAACATCTAGCTGTGCACTCCTCCTTTCCACTGCAATCTGCAATGTATAAAACTAATTTTTTTTAAAATAACGTATATCAACGCTGTCTGTCATGACTCAAAATTGATCAGTAAAAGATTGAAATTTTGTATTTATGGCTGCTGTATCACATAGTTGTGCCCATCCATTTTTAATTATAATCTGCACTCTAAAAATTGGAAAATTTTAATATAACGTACCATTCTACAACAGTGAAATGCAAAGATAGCCAAACGATGGCCGAATGGGTAGGGATCGCTGATTTTTGGTTCTATGATTCATCGGTTCGAATCCCACTACCAGCATGGATGTTCATAGACGTTCGGAATCGACTTTAACCGCTTCCCCTAC
>CM063509.1:104369366-104379366 GCA_032207245.1 Pardosa pseudoannulata
GGTATAATGAGTTTAATATATATATATATAATATATTATATATATATAATATATATATATATGTGTGTGTGTGTGTGTGTGTGTGTGTGTGTGTGTGTGAGTGTGTGTGTGTGCGTGTGTGTGTGTGCGTGTGTGTCCTTAATTTTTTGTTCTGGAAAAAGAGCGGGAACCCTGATTCAGTTTCTTCATTCCACTTTTAAGCTGAGTTTTGATATTAAACATATTTATATACCATGTATACCAAAGAATAAAGACACATGAAGAAAGAAAGGAGCCTTAGAGATAATGTAAACACGCAAGCAAGTTATTTTCAAGTGCTTTAAATAGAAAAACAACTTTACAGGCTCCTGCTTAGATTCAGCTTCCATTCCTCTTTTAAGTTGTGCTTTGATATTAAACATATTTATATACCATGTATACCAAAGAATAAAGACACATGAAGAAAGAAAGGATCCTTAGAGATTATGTAAACACGCAAGCAAGTTATTTTCAAGTGCTTAAATAGAAAAACAACTTTACAGGCTCCTGTTTTTTATTCAGTTTCTTCATTCCTCTTTTAAGATGTGTTTTCATATTAAACATATTTATATGCCATGTACACCAAAGAATATAGACACGGGAGGAAGGAAATGTGCCTTAAGAGAATGTAAACACGCAAGCAAGTTACTTACAAGTGCCTTAATAGAAAAACATCTTTACAGACTCCTTAGATTCATTTTCTATCATTCCTCTTTTAAGTTGTGTTTTGATTTTAAACATTTTTATTTACCATGTACACCTAAGAAGATACACACGGGAAGAAGTAAAGGTGCCTTAGAGATAATTAAGCAGGCAAGCAGAAGAAATGAGCTCCAAGTACTATGATAGAAAAACAACTTTACAGATCCAGATTAGATTCAGCTTCTTTTCCTCTTTTAAGTTGTACTTTGATTTTAAACATTTTTATATGCCATGTACACCAAAGAAAATAGACACGGGAAGAAGTAAAGGCGCCTTAGAGATAATGTAAACACGCAAGCAAGTTATTTTCAAGGTCTTGATAGAAAACAACTTTACAGGTTCCAGCTTAGATTCAGTTTCTTCATTCCTCTTTTAAGCTGTATTTTGATATTAATCATATTTATATGCCATGTACACCAAAGAAAATAGACACGGGAAGAAGTAAAGGCGCCTTAGAGATAATGTAAACACGCAAGTTATTTCCAAGTGTCTTGATAGATAAACAACTTTACAGGCTCCAGCTTAGATTCAGTTTCTTCATTCCTCTTTTAAGCTGAGTTTTGATATTAAACATAATTATATGCCATGTATACCAAAGAATAAAGACACATGAAGAAAGAAAGGATCCTTAAAGATTATGTAACACGCAAGCAAGTTATTTCCTAGGTCTTGATAGAAAAGCAACTTTACAGGCTCCTGCTTAGATTCAGCTTCTTCATTCTTCTTTTAAGCTGAGTTTCAATTAATCATATTTATATATGTATACCAAAGAATAAAAGACACAAGAAGAAAGAAAGGAGCCTTAGAGATAATGTAAACACGCAAGCAAGTTATTTCAAGGCCTTATAGAAAAACAACTTTACATATCCAGCTTAGATTCAGTTTCTTCAGTCCTCTTTTAAGCTGTATTTTGACATTAATCATATTTATATGTCATGTACACCAAAGAAAATAGACACGGGAAGAATATAAAGGATTAGAGATTATGTAAACACGCAAGCAAGTTATTTCCAAGGTCTTGATAGAAAAGCAACTTTATGTTATTAGATTCAGCTTCTTCATTCTTCTTTTAAGCTGAGTTTTGATATTAAACATATTTATATACCATGTATACCAAAGAATAAAGACACATGAAGAAAGAAAGGATCCTTAGAGATTATGTAACACGCAAGCAAGTTATTTCCAAGGTCTTGATAGAAAAGCAACTTTACAGGCTCCTGCTTAGATTCAGCTTCTTCATTCTTCTTTTAAGCTGAGTTTTGATATTAAACATAATTATATGCCATGTATACCAAAGAATAAAGACACATGAAGAAAGAAAGGATCCTTAAAGATTATGTAACACGCAAGCAAGTTATTTCCAAGGTCTTGATAGAAAAGCAACTTTACAGGCTCCTGCTTAGATTCAGTTTCTTCATTCCTTTTTTAAGCTGTGTTTTGATATTAAACATATTTATATACCATGTACACCAAAGAATATAGACACGGGAAGTAGGAAAGACGCCTTAGAGATAATGTAAACACGCAAGTTATTTCCAAGTGCCTTGATAGAAAAGCAACTTTACAGGTTCCTGTTTAGATTCAGCTTCTTCATTCCTCTTTTAAGTTGCGTTTTGATATTAAACTTTTTTATATACCATGTATATAAAAGAATATAACACGATAAGAAGGAAAACTGCCTAGAGATAATTAAACACAAACGAGAGAAGTTACATGCCTTGACAGAAAAACAACTTTACAGGATCCTTCTCAGATTAATTTTCTTCATTCCTCTTTTAAGTTGCATTTCGATTTGTTTTTAAAATATAATTTTTAAATTTCAGGTATGGGTTTTTTAAAAATTCCTTGCACATTATATATTTGTAGTGTATACTAATACGCACACATTATTTAATATTTATTATGTTGACTTCTGTTAAACAAATAACTGCTAACCGTTAAACAATAGTTAGAGAGACAGTTAAGAGAGGCCGAGTCTCTATTATTTTTAAGAGCATATGTACTATATATTTTCCACGCTGTGATGTCATTAGGCCGAGATGTATCTAGTATGTATTAAAATAGCAGCAGATGTTGATCAAACAGCCGGTGACGCCTGTTACAATAAAAATTTATTATAGATTTACAAAAAATAATAGGTTTCCTTAAAAGAAAAAAAGGGTTAAAGGGGATTAAAGAATTGTTTTAAGAATTTTTAATGGACAGTGCTGATCTACAACTTCTGAAACTTATATGTACTAAGTTCGGTGAAAATCAGTCAAAGTTTGTGAATTTGTATACAGAACAGGGAAAACAATTTCATTTATATATGTATGTATGTGTATATATATATATATGTGTGTGTGTTTTGTGTGTAATGAGACGGACTCTCGATTGGTGGTTGCAGTCCATAAAAATGACACCGTTTTGGCTAAATTCTTATTAAGATAACATTAGGACGGGTTCCCACTTCATCATAGGTACAGGACAAATGAGGGGTCAGCCAGCATGAAATATAAAATCTTAACACCTGAGTCAACATCTTTGGGGAATATCTGCCCAACGACAGGCATCTCCTTTTTGTTTGGAAATTTCCTAAATTGTTCGCTAGAGCCATGTAGAGTTATAATTGGTCAGGACCCTCTCTGAGGGCGTAAACTGTAGCCCCAGTGGTCAATTTATTAGGGTTTAATAAGGGGAATGCAAAATGACGCGGCAATTTTTAGTTGATTTGAGTTTTGAAAACCCTTGAGAATTTTTCTTACACACACACACACACAAACATACATATACATATAAATATATATAATATTATATATATATAATATATATATATATATTTTATAATATATATAAATATGTATATATATACAATATATTATAAATATATATATATTATATATATATATATATATATATATATATATATGTATATATATATATATGTATAGTACAAATATATACCCCTGAGAATTTTGTTACACACACACACTCATATATATATATATATAAATATATATATATATATATATATATATATATAATGTCATAATGTAATATATCTATTATATAACCCCGGTTTTTCTTACAACACACACACACACAAAAATAAAATACGACAATTACAAATATACCTATAGTGTGTCAATCAGAAATATAAAAAAAATCAAAAAACATTTAAAATTCTTTTAATTAAAATTGTTTTGTATGTTGTAATGAATGTTAAAATCTCTTTGCTTCTTCTCCATCATACATCACAGTCAAATGAGATTGAATTGCTAAATTTTCAGCAGCAGTTTACACAACTGAGAGATACTTGAATCGTGATTTGAGCGTTGTCGGTTGAAATCTTTCAATAAAGCCGGTAGGAAATTTTCCTTTTTCCGATTTACACGTATCCAAGTGAATACACAATCATATTTTAAAAAACAAATCCCAACAGTTTCATTAACACCTGGTGTAGTTTCATTACTAAATCCATCTAGGTTTAAACAAGCGTGGCAAACAAGTGCATATTGCTCAATAACACTTGTGTGATACAAATAATGATGGACTTGATTCTTGATATGTCACGAGCAGGATAAGGCGTTTAAAACACGGTTCACGTGATTCACATTCGGGTAAGGACAAGGTCACTTTATCTCTCTTTTTTTTCCCTTCCGTGCGTTATTTTTTGTTAATAAAATAGTCGATTTATTTCCGATTCTTGATGCCGGTTTCTTATCTTTATATTCAAAGCAAGCACTGAAATTTAGTGTCACAGAACTGCTAAATTTGGAATCGTCTTTTATAAGCAGTGCTGTTTCTAGAACGTCGGCTAACCACGTGCAAATTAAAATTGGCCGTCCTTTCATCATTAACAAATCTTTGCTCGGTTATACTTGGTTGATATTCTTTTCGCAGCCCTTAAATTTGATCTCATGTTCTGTTCACCAACTTGCTCCTCGCTAGAATTCATCTATGTTGTTAATGAGTAGAGACTCTCAAAATTCTTGAATAAAATGTCCTTAATTTTTTTGCAACAAAGGCAAAAAATTTTTAGTTAAAAATGAAATATTCTTGGGTATTCAAGGTCATTCGGATTCACATGTTTTTAAATTTCTAATGGCTAAGGAGCAAATTAAAATTGGCTGTCCTTCCATTAACAAAACTTATGCTCGGTTAAATGTTGGTTGATATTCTTTTCGCAACCCTTAAATTTGACCGCTAAAGTGCTGTTCACCAACTTGCTCCTCGCTAGAATTTATCCCTGTTTATGAGTAGAGACTCTCAAAATTCTTAAATAAAATGTCCTTAATTTTTGAGGCAACAAAGACAAAAAATGTTTAGTTAAAAACTAAATATTCTTGGGTATCAAGGTCATTCGGATTCACATGTTTTACAGATCAACACTCTAATACATAAATCAAAACGCAAGAAAATCATATACAATTTGTACAACTACAATACTTGATTTAATAATTATAATTTATTGCCAAATACAAGTAAATTTAGCATCCAAATCTAGTAAATTGTCTTTCGACTTTCATAATGTATGCTGTAATCAATTCTACTTTGTTAGAGCAAAATTTGTCTTGCGATCTGTTAACACACGGAAATTTAGAGTATAACATTTTTTACTGCGTACAGTTAAAACTAGAACTAATAGTACTACAGATGCACCATCAACAAAATTCAGTGGGCCTCGCGTATTGCCCCATGAGCTTTGTGATCACAGGCTTAGAATAGTAATTGTTTTTGTAATGGTCGAATGATTTTACAAACTGATAAGAATGCATTCTTTCCAAAGAAAGAGTTCTTGATGAACTCCTTTTTGGGGGAGATGAATGAAAAAATTAACTCTTTCTTTTCATCAGCACTACAGCCAGTTACAGGCCAAGGTCATCTGCTTCTCACCTGACTCTATCAAGACAATAGATCGCCATGATGGACAAGTTCTCTTATCCCTCTCTCAGAATCTACCAACGTTGGGAGTCTTCATCTTTTTTCGCTTGCCTTCAATTTTTCAAAAGACCACTAATTTAGTAGGGTTATAATCTTCATATCTAAAAAGGTGTCTCAGCCATCTAATGCGGCTGGCTTTAATAACTTTAACAAGATCTGGTTCTTTAAATCATGTATTTCAAAATTAAATTGAATTATAACTTTGTTTAACTGCTCCAAATATTTTTAATTTAACTCTATCTGCATTATTTATCTTGCTCTATCATTAACTACATCTTAATTTTGTCTCAATCAGTTACACACAAAGCTTAAAAGAAGAACCTTTTTCCTTTACAGTTAAAACTGAAACTCATTTTGCTTCTACTGTACCCTTAATGAAATTGAGTGTTCTTCGCGCATTAGTGATCTTTGTGACTTCACAAGCCTGGGATAGTGATTGTATGAAAGTAGGTCGAATGATGTTACGAACTGCCTCCAATTGAATGAGATCTCAGTTTCTTAATGGAGGAAAAGATTGAACTCAACCTTTGTTTAATTTCTTACAGCTAGCGAATACATTGATCACAAATCGTCTTATTCTCGTAAAAAAAACGCCAGGGCCGTAGCCAGAAATTATTTTCGGAGGGGGCCGAAGACAGTCTTTATTTGTGAAGTACCATTCAATTGATAAAGATGTTTTTCTCGCCGCCTCCAGAAACTTTTATGGCTAGCGTTTTTTTTTTTTTCGAGAGAGAAGAACTTTCCATGTTAATGAACGCTAGGCAGATAGCAAACACACGTGGGGCATTGTCTATCTACAAACTGATCTTTCAAAATTTGGAACCAGTCCCTTAAATCCCATTCCTACGGCCTTGCTCTACTCGAAGTAAACAACAATCACCCCTGGCTCTTCCGAACCGAATCAGAATCAACGATCGAAAATTCTCTAAAAAGCAATTGTGAAGTCCTCTAGCTCATAATTGTCGATCGTTTCATTATGAAAGTATTGGCATGATAAATAACATAGCATGTGTAAGTCCTTATGGATTTGAGAATTTTAAAGATTAGGTTAAGTTTGAGCATAAGTAAAGATATAAAAATAATTAAGAAGAAAAGATTACACGGTGCAATAGCAGTAGATTAAATTAAGTACACGATATGAACAGTAAAATATTTAGATTACACGGTTTAGAATCAATAAAATAATTTTTGAAGTGCAGGCTTACTGGTACTTTAATCAATAAGAACGAACGAAAAGAAGAAGATACTCTTAACACTCTTCAAAATCTGTGTGTCCAAGGCTCCTAGAAAAAAAAGATGTAATTTGATTCCAGCGTCGTCCTAAATTAAATAAGAATAAGAAGAAAATAACACCTAAGTATGAGAACACCAGGGAAACTCTTTTAGGGTAACACAGACATATCGGATACATTTTATGACCGATTTCTTCTAAAGAAAAATCAAACCTTCACCATTCAGTACATGACTGATTGATCTAGAATTCATGTGGAAGTCATATGACTCTTATGAAAAGATGGATGCCATTGCCTCTAGAGGTTAACTTCAAAAAGTGGGTCTTGTAATTGGAAGAAGAAAGCAGAGGACTCTAGACTTAGCCTCACCTCCAAAAAAACTTGGAAAACATTCACCACAAACTTATTTTACGTGACTCATTTATTAATAGTGTCTTTGACCAGCTCGACAAATCCACAATCGGCTATGTGATGAGTAGCCAGAGCTACTCAGCTCTCTAGGTGCATTTCTAACCATAATAATACTTCCAAAATGTATCTGAAATATACATTGCAGATCGTAATATATAAAGCTAGTTTAAGTTAATGCATTTTGAATGGCAAAAGTTTATCTTTATTGAAATTAAAAGTATTATTCTATAAATTTTGGACGGTAAACTATTTTCTAATTAATATTTTGTAATATTCTCTATTATTATTTTTTCTAACTATATTTCCAGAGAATGCTTACGATAACTAAGTTTTACCCTAGAGCCTAAAAGATACTATGCGGATAAAAATGGTTTTATATGTAAAAGGAATACCCACAGAACATTTCTAATAATGCTCCATTTGAAATAATCGATAGTTTTTAAAAATTAATGAGGTTTTACCTAGAAATTGCAAACGCTTTCACACAAATACATTGCTTATAACATATCAAATTTTGAAGTACATTGGTCAAATATTATACATTCATTTTGAAAGTCCACTGTCCCCTTGGGCCGTGATAGCACAGTCGTTAAAGTCAGTAATCTCGTAAATGAGGGTAGCCGGATCGAAGTTCGATCCGGCCATAGATCCGCGTGTTCATTAATGGCAGCTGGACCAATTAATTTTGGTTCGTGGTCAAATGTTCTCGAAGTTTCCAAACGATACTTTTGGAAGTAGCAGGCCAAGTTTAGAGGTCTTCTGCTTGCCTATGCTTCTAAATTACAATAACCCACCCAACTCTAATGTAGCATCCACACTATGGCCAATTGTTCACCAATTCCTGGTGGTGACCCTGGACGATGTTTTACAGGTTGCATCCACTCGTTGGGCCACTAAATGAGCCGAGCACGTGGATTCGTTCATAGGGTCTACTCTTTAGTTGCGCATCTGGCTGCCTTTGACCTTTGAAGAAAGCCATCATCCGCCAAGGCTATTTTATCGTCTCCCACCATCGACTACTATAAACCATACCCCCTCCAGACGATGGTAATGGATTGCAGTAGACCACAGTGTGGAGGGGCCTTTAGAAGTGCAACTTCTAAAGGCAATAGCAACAATCTTTCCTAGAGAAGTCCCGTAATTTCTAAATGGACACGACACCAACCAACCAACCACGTGGCCCCTTAAAAGTGAAAACTTCAGAATTGCTATGAACATCCGTGCTTATTTCGTTACCATAGTAACCAAAGGCAGTATTCTACCTGTTCGCTTCTTGTTACGTACGGCATTATATAAAAACATTACAGGGATTGTTTAATAAAATAAATACCAAAATAGCAACCTAGAACGAAACATTTAATTTATTGAAATTCCCATATATATATAAATACCAAAGCAATAATTCAGAACGAAATATTCAATTTAGAATGGGGAAAAAACACTAAACGGAAGCGCATTACAAAATGTCACAAGATATCATCAAAATAAAATTCCTCGGGATTTCAAGTTCTGCATTGAAGCGTCATGAAAGATTCAGAAAGTAACTGATTTCTGTTGACAGAAATCTTTCGGATCTATCACTTAGATTGCAGAATTTTTGAAAAATTTTAAAAAGCTTGACACAGCATTTTGAAGCAAAGTTGACATAAAGACGAAAGAGAAATGAATTCTTTCGTATAAAGCTTTTCCTGAAAATTTTAAAGCCCGAAATATTCGAGAACCCTCTCTCAATGATTCTAAAGGAGATAAAAAAGATCCGTCTTCAACTAAAAAATAGAGTGAATTAATGAACGTTAAAATCACTGCCTGGAGTGTTCAGCGCTAAGATTTGGATTTTTCACTTTGTCTTAATGATAATTAAGGTTATTAACGTTAATTGGTGCTTCTTACATGCTACTGGCTTGTAACGTTGGCACTTACAAGCTAATTTAATGCTTCGGTGAGTATTAAGGTTCATTTTACAAATTACTGATGTGTGTTTTTGAATACTGATTTCGGAATTCGAAAATATATCTTAAGATGTTTGGTAATTCACCATATTGGGCTGACTTAACCTCACGTTGTATACTACAGAAAAAATTTCTAGAGATAGATGAGTCGCATTTAGATACTTCTTTAAACGAATTTTAAACCGAAATAGGCTGAAAAATTAACCACATCCTTACCATCTATTTTTTTAGTGAGAAAAGCAATTTTTAATTTAAACTATTCAAGAATTTATCCTCATTCTTTGACTTAACACTAGATTTACGGATGTTGATCATATACCTATTTTTACTGAAGTGAGTCAATTTGACTTATAAAAGAAAATTGAAGTATTTTACGAAGAAAATAGTTCCAAATTAATTTAAATAAAATGTTTATTATAAAAAAATTCATGGAAAACATATTTTACATATAAAATCTGTTTTTGAAACGCATTTTCCGCAAACATTTCTATTACATTTAACACGATATACTCTACATCTGTTTCTTTTGCATGATTGTTGAACTTGACAATTCTTCCGTGCGTTGGTAGCATGAATTTCTGTCATTGGAATGGAAGTGTTCTCGACTTCTTCTCAATATTTACTTCTTAGCTCTTCTGCCAATTGGAAAATATCCCAGGCCTGATAGGACCAATAAATTTCATGTTATGCGATTAACTGTTAAACCATTCTATGAGTCAAATTGGCTCACAACCGTGAAAATAGGTATACCCCATTTGATAATGC